>VZTR01008189.1:131424-263032 GCA_013400775.1 Chaetops frenatus | reverse complement strand
AAAAAAAAAAAAAAAAAAAAAAGTAAATGCTTAAAACGTTTTTAAAAGGTGGGCTTGAAGAAGCAGTTTATCATAGGGAAAATGAAAATACCTGTGTGATGGGTGACACCATCATGTGGCACATCCCAACGTGATATTACATAGCAAGAATATTATGACAGTTAAGGTGCCTGAACTGCTACTCTTCTGCTAGTCTACTTAAGGAGAAAGACAGAGCTGCTGTACACTTCTCCACACCTGGGTCAGAGTGGTCTAATCCAGATGCCTCAAATGTAAGTTTACCTGTGGATCCTGGTGGGCCTCGGGGTCCTTGTGTTCCAACACCTGGATTGCCTTTTTCTCCTTTCTCACCTGGTAAACCTAAGGAAATAGTATTCAGTCACATTTTGATCAAAAGTGTGAGCAGTGTTTATTATTTAACCACGATTATAGTTCCATATGTTATTTTTCATCAAAAAACAGATGGCAGAGAAAGAAGGAGGGCAAAATTAAAACTCTTTGGTTCTTTTTCCATCCTTTCCCTGACAGCCTCTGAAGGGAAATGTCATTCTTGGGGTCTTAAACATTTTTGCTGCCATGGTGGTTTCATCAGGATGGTATGTAGAGGCATCAGCCAGTTTCCAGGCAGCTCTTTCTGCAGAAAGCTGTCTCTGGACTACACCAAGGTGCAACTATTGTAAGTCAGAAGAGTCTTCCAAGCCTCTTAGCTATAAATTACTGTGTGGCCCAGAAAAGTCAAATTTTTTAGTGCTACAGCAAATTTTCCTTCATTCACCCACCAAAGAATGTTTCAGCACAAGATGGTTCTATGCATATACACAGAGTTGTTACTGGTTATAGCAGAGTCTTGCTAAAACATGAGAAAGGAGTTTCATCACAGTCAAAATCTGACCCCCAAATAAAGCCCAATACCAGTGTTTCCCAGTCTTGAAACTCTGATATTCCAACATGCACAGCCAGTGAGTTGTGTTCCTGCACTCACTCACAGGATTAAATTTCTCTCCTTGTGTCTGATCCATGGAGATCGCAAATCTAATTCAGAATCTAAGTAATTTCTCTAATTCAGAGAAAGCTCTGCTTACTTCCAGCTTTCCATCTCCTGCACTACCTCTATGGCATCCTATAAAAATACCTTCTATATGCAGCCACCACAATAAGCAGCGTTGAACTATAGTAGGTGTCAAAACTATAAATTCCAGACCCTGAGTTTCCACTGGTGACTTGGAAATTCTCATAAAGTCTGTGTTTGATTTGGATGGTTCATAGACACCAAATCCAGGCTGGTTTGTGGGACTTCCCCCCTATTTTCCAGACCTCCCTCCCAGAACTGGTAATTGCTCTCCTGGCTTCACAGTTTCCCCGCTTTCAGAGTCAAAGTCTATACACAGCACCTTCATCAACACACAGCAGAAAGAAAACAGCTGCTGCCCTGGATGGGGCAGTATCCACAATTCCAACAGACTGGGCTCCTTCCTTCCCCTCTGCTCAGGTAACTGCTACCTCTTAGGGCAAAACAGCTGGAGAACACCTCATTTTTGCTAGAAATCACAGAATCAGAGAATATGCTGAGTTGGAAGATGCCACAAAGATCATCGAGTCTGATTCCCAGCCCTGCACAGGACCATCACCAAGTCACACCATGTGCCTGAGAGCATTGTCCAAATGCTTCTTGGACTCTGTCAGGCTTGGTGCTGTGACCACTTCTCTGGGGAGCTGTTCCAGTGTCCAAACAGCCTCTGGGGGAAGAACCTTTTCCTAATATTCAACCTAAACCTTCTCTGACACAACTTCAGGCCATTCCCTCGGGTCCTGTCACTGCTGACCACAGAGAAGAGATCAGTGCCTGCCCCTCCTTTTCTCCTCATGAGAAAGTTGTAACTGCAGTGAGGTCTCTCCTCAGTCTCCTTCTGGCTGAACAAACCAAGTGACCTCAGCCCATCCTCACAGGGTTCCCCCTCAGGGAGTCATAGAAGATCTTATTTACCTTCTTAATTTCTAATGGAAGCAAATAAGGAAATAAAAAAAGTCTAAGTGTGGAAAAAATTGTAATTAAAATCCATCAGTGGCAAAGAATTTCCCACATCAAGTTTATCAAATATGAGTCTGCTGAACTGAAGTGGATTCAGTATCTGTTGAGGAGTTCTGGGTCTTCTGCAGGAACAGGAGGCTTCCAGGGCAGCATATTGTCTGACCCCACCCATGGAAAACACAGGCCACACCTCTGCAACCAGTAAATCCACACTGAGCACAGAATTTTTAACCAAAGCATGATGACTTCTTTATCTTACTTCTACAAAGGTCTTTGCCACTGTCCTGGCATAGTTAAGGCATTGCCTGTTCCCCTTCTTTGGCTTTTATTTCCTTCAATTGCATAATTTCAAGGGGAGGGTGGTGGTGTTTTTTCCAGATGCTTGAAATTTGCTTAGCTCTGGCTCGCTTCAAACATACACACAAACTCATCTATTGCAATTCTGTACCTGTGGTGCAGGCCTTCTAACAAGGTAAATGTACCCAAATTATTTCTTACCACACAGGACCTGCAAGGAAAGGCTTGCCCTTTGCAAAAGGCAAAGTCTGTTTGTGTGAATTGCATTTTTCCCAAGACTGACCCATTACAACCATCTGCAATCTACACAGATGTTTAGTACAAGGACCATTGCTTATCCTACTGCATGGTAACATTACTTGGTGACTTCAAAGACAACAGCCACGATGTTTTGAAATCACAGCCTGCCATGAACTCAATTCTAATTATTAACACACACAAAACTACACACCCGTATGTCATGTTCACAGGATAAAATGTCAGTAAGAAATGCTAAACATGGAGCAAATCTACAGAGGCTAAGAAGAAAAGATTCATTCTAGAATAGGTGATGAATCTCTTATGCAGGGCAAAGCTTCTTTGAAAGCAAACACTGAAGACCAAGGTAAAAGTCTGCATCAGGTGTCTTTTAGTCTGATTTCCAGTAAAGTTTATTCAAGTTAAGGAGAACATAAAATACTGATGCAAAACTATCCTACTCCTAAGGCAAAATGCTCATGAGTTAAAACCATGGGCTTCCCTAAAGGACTTAAGAGACTCAGAGACCCATTGGCTCACTCCTAAAAAATGACAGAATATTCAAAATCCACCCAAGTCATCTTTGGTGCCAGTAGAGCTTACAGTGCAGTATGGCTTATAGAAAGCCAACCATACAAGCCACCATTTTTGTAGGTTACTGCAATGGTTAATTTTCCTCAGAATGAAAATGTGTATCAAAACTTGCCATTGGGTTAAGAGTGCCTTCAGGTCCCAGGAACTGCTTTCATATTTGTGCTCTGGATATGCTTCAGCAACACCATCAAACTGTCTCTCCCCTTCATCCTAACCACGGGTTTGTGTCTTGTCCCCATCCAAAATAAGCAATGTCTTCAGTTCAGTCCCATGGAGATCACAAGCAACTGAAATCAATTATTTCCAATCCTTCACTAAAGATAACTCTGATAGCAACAGTTATCGAAAACAAAACCAAGCTCATGAACAGATTCTCTAGCAAAGAAAAATAAAAATAAATTTTTATGGTTTCACACAAATGGAAATCTCATGTGTTCTTTATCTAATTTTGTGTTTAAGAAAATCCTTTAGGAGAGTTCTCCTGTCAGGCATACTGCACCTAAGAAAACTTAAACTACTACCAAAATTGTCCTCTTTTCAAGATGTTCAGCTGTGAGCATACTGTATAATAACACAGGGTTGTAATTTTTTTCTTTTTTAATCCAGATGAAGCTAAAACTGGAAATAAAAATATTTAATTGACTCAACTGGCAAAAGTTCCATTTAATTCCACTGGAATTTTGCCATCACAGCTGTAAACGTGGCTTTTGATAACACATGTTTAACTGGCTCTTTCATATGAAGCCAGGAAGCAAATAAAGATGAAGCTGTGCTTGAGAACAGTAACTTTCCCACTGACAGCTTAGGTATTTATTGTACTTTAATCATAGTGGGATGGGCTGAGTAGCCATAAGTTTTATGCACCACTTCAGGCCACATAAGAGCTGAAGTCCATCCAGTACTAGAAGAACTGCACTTTCACAACATCTGAAAGCTAGCAGTGCCCCAGGATAATTTTACTATGGCTTTTCCATTTTTCCTCAAAGCTGAAAAACTATCCATATATTATAAAAATAACTGAAAACCAAACAGAAGAAAAAACTATGTTGACTCTTTTGGGTTTTACATCATTTTGCAGTGATTCAATGACTTCCTGGGCACTCAGAAGTCAGATACTAGTTGTTTAAGTCACAGATCATAAACAAAATCAAAACAAAGTATGTTCAAACTAGCTGAAAGGAAAACAGAATCCAGTGCTGTGAACTAGTTAAAATTAAAATGGAGATGAGTGCTGTAAATAATCAGTGTTTGGGTTTTTTCCAAAATCCTGTACTTATGCAAATAAGCAAAGAGCAAAATTCTAGTAATTTATCTGGGATTATGTACTGTACTGTACTGTAGGGGCCTGGTAATACAACGTGGCCTCTCAGCTGGCAACAGACACTGAGAACTGAATCTGTCAAGAGAATGACTTGTCCTTTCTCACTGAGGTGGTCTTTCTTGGAAGGACCAGCTCAGTCTGATACTGCTGACAGGAATTCCATCCAGGAATGGGACATCATGGACCTAGAAGTTCAAGTGGAGGTTTCTAACAGAACTCCAAACACCCTCTCAAACCATGTCTCCTTCCAAAACCTCTGATTAACACTTGGCAGAGTGACAAGGTAAACAAGGGAAAAGAAGCTATTGGCCAGGCAAGTTAGCAGGGAAGTTCACTGATGTCTCTCACTGCTGACATTTTCCAGTAAAGCTCTCTTTGGTGCACCATTTCCAACCAGTTCCACACACTGCTTTCTGAAGTGCCCCCTTCTTACAGGCTGGCATTGAATAGCTGGTGGGCAGGAGAGAGGAGCCAAAAGAAACATCTGACCTCCTGCCACCTTTTATCTTCCCTCTCTACCAGCACCTTGCCACTCAGCTCAGAGCCAGTATCAGGCTCCTGCAGCAACCTAACAGTTTGAGGGGGAAAAAGGAACACTACTAGACAAGCAAACAGGTGGTTTTTTCCTTCTCATGACTATTACTTCTTTGCACACTCTGTTGCAGGGCATTTTCTGAACTTGGAGGTGGAGCCTGATTTTCAGAGTTGCTAATCTGGCACTGGGCTTGAACATTAAATTGGCTTCATATACAACCAAAATGCTGATTACATTAGTGAAAGGAAATACATTCTTCATAAAGAGTTCCATGTGGCTGGCTGGAGATCTTCAGGACAGGACAATACATTGTGCTTGCTGAACAAGTTAATGCAAACAATACTTCAGAACATAGCAAGGGATGGAGTCTGACTCCATTTACCCTCCTCTCTGTAGTCACTGGAAACTTAAAAACCCTTCCTTCCATCCAGAAGCTCAGCAATTTTAGGCTGCTGCTTCCCTGTATGATATGTCATTAGGAATCAAGTGAGAATTGGGAATGCACAAAAAATTTCCAATCATTCTCCGTAAGTGTGAAGCTGGTTAAATGATTTTTAATTTTCATTTTTGCATTTTGGGGTTACCTCAGAACAATTCCTTAGAAATGGATTCAGAAATATCCCAAGGGTCTGTAGCAAAAGGTATCTTCCTCCTCAATAAAGTGCTTCTACATCAAACACACATCAGTCTAAAAATTCAGTTGCTTCTGAAGAAATTAAGTCCTCAATAAGCAATAAATTATTATATATTTCTGCCTAGTTTCTGAAGGACCTCCTTTCTTCCAGATTCTGTTCAAGGCTCCAGTTCCATGAATGTCCTAAAATCCATTTTCACTCCAAATAAACCAACCAATTATTTTGTCTTAAAGTTTACACATGGATTGTTGACTCTTGAAACAACATCATTTTAAGCTGCAAATATTGTAAAACATTCCCAACATTCGGCATCACATTTTATGGAAATCTGCAGAGAGCTCTGGCTGACTGCTGTTCTGAAGGATGCTTGATTAGAGCTTTTTCTCCACCAAGTATAAGACTCCCCACAAGCACTACCTGCCAAAATCAGTCCCTTCTAACATCAGTTATCCATATACAGAGGAAAAGGGTAATAGAGAGGGAAGGGGCAATATTCTTTTCAACGTGTTTTTACTCTGTCTGTATTCTATTGCCAATGCTGTTCCCCAGAAACTAATAGTGTCTGCAGTGGGCTGACCCACATCATGTTCTATTTAAATGACTGTATCAAATCACTGTGATTCCACAACATGTGTGTCTGGACCTCAGCACAGCAAGTACAATGGAAAGTACATGCTGAATGTTGGACATGTTCCTTTTTTGTAGCCTGGCATTTTGGTTGCCCCATTCCCAAAGTCCTAGCTTCAACAACCTTTTCCCAAGAAGCCATTTAAAATATGCTCGCATTAGTGCAGAATCAAGTGTGCTGAAATCTGCATTCAGTGTCTCCAGATCACCTTTTTTAAAGTCAGTTCCTCAATGGCTGTCTCTTCCAATCTTATTTTCTACTTTTCTCACACTCCCTCACTCCTCCTTCTTTCTGGAAAGTGTCTGGTTTTTGCTTAGCTGGAGCAGGCAGGAGCATGACTGAAGGGTCAGTACCTGAAACCTTGCCTCTTTTTTCAAAATAGCAATGGGAATTACAACTTGAGGGCAAGACTCCTAGGTTCACTCAAAGACTTTCCATTAGAAACAATGTTTTAACTATGGTCATAATGGCTACTGTGCATTGGAACTATTATGTTCCTGAACAGCCTTCACAGCAACTAATTTTTAAAATCCCAGTTAGCAGATTTTGTAACAGCAACACCAATTCACTGCTTTTGAATATCACATTTGTTTCTTGGGTTTTTGGTCTCCGCCTCACGTGATGTTCTTTGAAGCACTTTCACAATTACGGATCTACTCAGTATTACCTTCTGAGGTGAGTGCTACTCTGAGACAAAAAGATAGCCAGGGTTGCACAGAAAGAGAGTAAATATGGGGCTTGTTTTGTTATTAGACAGTGCTTGTGGAGGAAAGGAGAAGAGGATCTAGCCTACATGTGAGAATGCAGAAGAGAATTGTTGTAAATGTTAAGTGTATTACTTCTCTCTGACCTATCCTCTTCCTGATTCTCAACCCCTCAAACTAGGAACTTTTCTCTCTTCTTATCAGTCTTGCTCCTTTCAGAAATCCCTAGACTGACACATTTCAAGTTATCAGAAAAGCTCAACCTTTTCCCAACATACACATATCAGTTTTGCATCTGACACTCTTCAATTGCTCTTTTGCTTATACATTTAGAGATTCTGCTCACTTCAGAGTCTTAGTAAGATGAAACACGATGTGAGGGGATGTGTACAATTAGATTTCACCAATCTTCAGCAGTTTAAACATTAAACCTCTGTCTGATCCTGCCAAATCACACTCAGCAAAGCCTGCACGACCTACATGACAGAGTTTCCAGGGCCTTCATTATGGTCTGTGTTACGCTCACCAGTCAATTAGTGCGAAAGTGTTGCTTTCACATTTAGACAGCAGACAAAAGCTATTAGAATGTGAAAGGGAGGTATAATTTTGTGTTAGTGAACCATGAAGCCTACCTCTTTCTCCTGGTCTTCCTGGTTGACCAGGGCTTCCTGGAAACCCTTGCATGCCTGGTGATCCTTGCTCACCCTGTGGCCCTGGAGCCCCTGGCCGACCTGGCTCACCAGGAGGTCCCGCGATGGTTCGTGTTGAGACAGACTGGCTTGGAATCTGGTTCAGAATCGAGTTATATCTTGCCATATGACCTGTCAGGGAAAAAAAAAGTCGTAATTTTCAAGTATCAGTGGAAAAAATCTGGTTTAGCAAAGTTTGAACAGAGTACTGGCAGGTTCTCAACGCTCTGGTCTGTCATGCTCTGGTATTATGAAGTTGTGTACTTGTTGAGGGAGAAATAGTAGTTTAGGGAATGCACAGAAAATAGAAGAGCTACTGTGCAGGAATATATTTTCTTACTTTGCTAAGTGTTTTGGGCGGGGGTTCATATTTTATGTCTATAAAAATTTAAAATTGTTGCAGCAGAAGCTTCTGTATACTGTAATAGCTTGGAGACAATTCCAGCTTTTTGCTTAGAAGGCTGATGCTAATCAGCCCTAGTTGGACATAAATCTGATTGAACATAAATCCAGTTGCAACATAAATCCTGACTTCAAGTCTAAAACAAACAGATCCCTTTGGATATTTTGAAAAGTGTCATATTTTTAAGTAACGGTGGCAGGAAAAGACCCATTCTAGAGAGAGAAGCATAAGGACTATCCATGCACTTGCCTTGGATGAGCTGTTCACACACTTGACGAGCAACAGCCCGGACCATGGCTTGGGACTGGAGATCGCCCTGGATAACAACAGCAGCAGTGTCATGAAACAGTTTCTTCAGTCAGTTCTGTGCCGAAAGCACTCTGAGCAATGAAATATATTTATTATTGCTGAGACACTATATCCTCACAGACAAGAAAGGAAAGCCAAATAAATTTTGTGATTTCACCGGTTTCCATTTCTCTTTTTGGCCAGCAATCAGAGGCAATCACATACTTCTCACCTTCAGAACATTAATGCAGCTATATAAAAGACCATGTCTTGGAAAGAAGGAAAGTTTGCTTGATTGCAAAGAGAAAACTGTTGTCTGTAAACCCAGAGAAACATGAATTGTCAGGAAAAGCTCTTTATGAGACAGAAGGCCAGGCAGGAAAAAAACCACAGCTAACATGAACACAGACTTACCCTTTCACCCCTTTCCCCCTTAGCTCCAGGAGGACCCTATGAAAAGATTCAATACAAAATTAATTCTCACTTTGTTCTGCTCAAAATTTTTAACACCTAAACTTTGTCTGCCTTGTGGATTCATAGTAAAGGGAGAAAAAAAAAACAATAAACAAGCTTTCAGGAGGTTATGTGACAGTAACAAATACACTTCTTTCATTTCAGTGCTCTACAGAATGTTCACCTTTGGCAATTACATGGGAACAATGACTTTCACAGGTGTTTGCCACACACTGAATTTACTTGTTCAAAATGACAGCAAGGACAGGCCACCACATGATGCATTTCACATGGCTGAAAACAGGTCCAATTTTTGCAAAATAGCAGCATGCAGTTTGCTGTACTGAAACTGCACCCACTATGAATAGAGCAAGCAATGGGATTAAACTGCACAGAAAATTACGTATGACATGAAGGATAATGTAATATTGTAATGATGGTAAGGAGGATTATGGATTGGAAAGAGTTGTCCAGGGCAGTTACAACTTCATCAATGTCAGTTTTTGGGGTAGGCTACACATTTCTCAGGAGCTCCTGAAGTGAGGAAAGTCGGTCAGAGCCTGGTGCTAATAACACCAAGGTCATGGGTTTGATTCCTGTATTGGCCATTCACTTGAGAGTTGGGCTTGGTGATCCTTGTGGTTCCCTTCCAGCTCAGGTAGGTAACCAGCTGATGGATACATGGTTAAGCACAGCTGATGGATACATGGTTAAGCACAGGTTAATTCTATCCTTAGAGAAAAGAAACTCCTACAAAGACTAAAAGATTATTTATAAGGCCTCTATTCTACCACTCTGCATTTTGGAGTAGACAGTTATTGAAGCTCAGTAATTCTTCAGCTACCTGTTTTATTCTCCACTACTAGAGCCTAAACATGCACAGCACAGCTCTTACATGACTCACAGGAATATCTACATTTTGGAAATTTTAGTTCAGTATCTGGAACATGTGTTTGGACAGGAACTGCATAGTCAACATGTTATATATAGATAGTTGAAGTTCCATAGCTCATCAAATCTCCTTTGTAGATTCCATGATTACACTTAGAAACTATGCAGAACTGGGAATTAGGTTATTATTTTTGCTTATGTATTATCAATCAATTTACTTTCATTTCCACTTAACCAAATGAAAATGCTTGCATTGGCCTAAATCTCCAAACCAAACTGGATTTTGGAAAAAAATTTTCTATTCTACAAACAGAGTCAGAAATGCACAATGTCCCACTCTGATGTCTTTAAAAATTAAATAGAATGTTTACTGTAATAGTTGGGAAAAAGCTGAGCAGGCTTCATAATTTAATAAGTAGTCAAATGTTAAAATATGAATGCATAATATTGTCTGAACTCTTACAGAGAAAAAGAAGCCCACTATAAATATTCTGTTTTACATAATTTAAACACTCATTTCATAATTGTATTCCTTTCCTCCAGTCAAAATGTTTTGTTCTGGGGTTTTTTTTAACAATAATAAAAAATAACATCTGAGATAAAAACTTAATATTAATATTGGAGGCTCCTAATACTAATTTTAGATATAGAGCATATAGTTTTTCACTCAGTGAAACTGACAGTCAAATTTATAACAGCAATCTAGAAAAAGCCCCAGTCATTAGTCATTTGTTCTGATGTAAACACAGAGTAAACACAAAAGCCAGTTTTATTCATATAATATTTTCACAATTTGGAAATCAAAATAATATTTTGGAAATATTCAGATTAATAAATGGCATATTTGAATTTCCAGAGAGTCACTTGAAGGCCAAAGAGAAAAAAAAGAAGAAAGTAATTAAACAAAGACTACAAATTCACATAGTTGTGTTTTTAACTCCTGTGTTGACTCTCTAGTCCCTATATTCCAATCATTGTGTGTAAGATCAACAAGTACATTTAATTACGAAGAATGAACAAAGGTCAATATGATGTTTCACTTAACCACTAACTGCAAACAGATCAAGCAATAAATATGGAGGAGTTCTGTCAAACAGTGAAGCCAGGCTCAGAAACCAACTAATGTACAACAGCAGACAGAAATATTAATGAGTTTTACTTACAGGAGCTCCAACATCACCTTGTGGCCCCTGGCTTCCAGTAACACCTGGAGCACCTGGAGCACCAGGTATGCCCTACATGGAAAAAGGAAGAAAACAGTGGTGATGGCAATCAACATCCATGAGTCCTGATGAGGAGAAGGGCACAGACAGTTCTGTCAGTCAAAAACTGGGGTCTCCCAGAGAAAGGACTAAGAAATACAGTTTGCAGGAAAAAGAGCACCAAAAGCACTTGAGAAAAATAACTTGGGTTGCTTTCTGGAACAGGCAGAAATTGCTGAACCACTGGACTAAATCCTGTGATGTCAATACTGTGTTCAGGGGGGATGACTCAGAACGTTCTTTGTAAAAACAACAAGATGGCTTGGAGAATACTCAGTACAACCAGCAGCTTCATTTAATATTTTACATCTATTAAGAAGGCATTAACTTTGCCAAGGTGCCCTAAATGAGAAGGCTGAGACTGATTCTGAAGGCAGCATACATCCTGCATTAGAGGCTGGATGTGGCCTCTGCTGTCTTCCTTGATTACTCTGCGAGAGCATCCGTACTCACCTCCACCCTCCAGATCAAATAAAACTTGGTTCACTTCAGCTAACAGTCCTAATTTTTTGACAAAAATGAAGTCCTGTTTCAAATGTTAAGAGCAGTAAGTCCCTCTTTATAGTGCAGTTAACTTGACTAAGAACAACATCAATCTATTGACAGAACAACTCTCTCCCCTTCCCATGGGTGACATTTTTTTCCTGAGCTAAGTAGGGGTGGAAAGAAATTACACTGGATAAGCAGCTCTCAGCCGACTCTGTGCATCATGAGAATTCTGACTTCCCTTGGCCTTGCTCTATCCACTGCACCATAGATAACAGTGTGACCTACAATCCCCAAAAACCCTGCTGTCTTTTGCAGTAAGAAGTTCCATGGGCAACACTCACCATTGGGCCAGGAGGTCCTTGTGGGCCTGTGGGTCCATCCTTGCCAGGAAAGCCCTATAAAAGATAAATAAATGCAATGTCATCAGCTTTTTATATATACTTCGAGAATCTGTTCTGTTTCATCTAGAAGAATTTTTTTACTTTAGTTCTTTGGCTTTGTTTTGCTTTGTTGTTGTGTTTGTTTTTGTGTTTGGGGTTTTTTTTAAATTTTTAATTAATACCTGTTGGTAGTGGTTTCTTAGGGAAAAAAAATCCCTTATTTGCCCTGGGGAGAGTTTATTTCTGAAAAGGCTCTATAGTGTCACCAAGACTTAAAAAAAAAAAATTAAAAAAAAAAAAAAAAGCCAGCTAGTCTCCCATTATTTTTGAAGAAAAAATACAAAATTTTTCATACTGGCAATTTTCACCTCTGAATATTTAAAACACTTCTGTAGGGAAATAAATGAGGGAGTTTGCTGTCAAACCTCTCTACCACAAGGTCACGTTTTTCCATCTGTTCTCACTGGTTGCAAGTATTCACAGTCCCACTGATGAGGTGCTGAAAGATGGCAGTGGAGAGTGGATCCCTCTGCCCAGCAGTGCTGTACATATGCTCCAGCTATCACTGAGGTCCTGATTCAGGAAGCAGCAGGAATGCTCATGTGGTTTACATTATGAACGTGCCTCAGAGCTTCCAGGAGTGAGAGCCAAAAACTAAAGATAACTTGGAAACTGAAAAGCGAGTAGATCACAGAAAAAAAAAGACTGTCCAGATGTAGAAGAAAATACACTATTACAAATTAACCAATATGCACATTTTGTATCCAAGTGCTATAAAGCTTGGGTTTCTGACCAGCCTGGTGATCAGGCAATTCTTTAATTACTACATAGCCTAAACTGGAGAAATATGGTTTTACCACTGGTTCGAGAACAGTTTGAAAGGTGGTTTATGCTGGAAAGTGTTTGGTTTATTGCTGAAAGGTTTGAAAATGTTTATGGTGACATACACAGTAAAGAACATTCCACGCCTTAGTATCTCATGGAGCTTCAGAAGAAAAAATTTCAACTTTTTTGGTTTGTACTCTTTTCCAAATCTTTTTTTCTGACATGGTTTTAGTAATGAATATAACATATTCTACTAGTTCTATGCTTTGCATAATTTGGAAACTATTATTCAAATCTGCAATCATATGGCATGAAAAATGTCTGGAGAATATTATTTTCTGCCATATACCTGGAAAGGTTTTTTTTTAAATTCTACTGGAAGGGTGTTTCGATGATAAAATCAGCCACATAGTCAACTCACATTATGTCATCTATGCATCTTTAGACTTGATAGGGAAACACCTTCCATTGTGTAGCCAGATGAAGCTGATACCTTCATATTTATGTTTCACTTTTTAAAGAAAAGATGTAAAACCTCTATCTATTTTTGCTCAGTTCCAAAGCAGGATGAAAACTGGTTTGCCCCTTTTAAGGGCTTAATTTGACTAGGAGAAGGGACATATAGTGCTTTCCACTGACTTCTAGGAACCAGTGTGGATTCACACAAACTTCTAAAGAAAAATAAAGCTGTATGTCCTTCCCTTCTCCCATCCGAGCTAAGGAGTAGAATTAAGAGTATGATCAGAATTACATTTTCCTGGAATATATTTCATAATTTCTTTCTTCTGAGCAGTGGTCTTACTCCTGGACGCTCAGTAATCTCCTTTCTATTCTCCTACGCTTTTTTTTCCTCTTGGCATTTTGTCTCTATCACCCACAAAAGATCACCTCCTACTGAACTTGCTAGGTTTGAAAATTGCTACATATAAATCAAGTCAAAGAGAAGCCTGGTTCAAGAGAGAGTATGGCAATACCTATTCTCTCATGCTGGTAAAAAACTAAAGGGTATTTGTTTGTGCTGCCAGCAGGGTTTGACGATGATGCTACTCAGACCACCTGACGGCCAGAATGGATCTGACACTCATTCTGAACTTTTGAGTAGAGAGCAGAGATTAGTAAGTACCAGGAAATTGGCAGGAAGACTGGGAATTTATTTCTTCTGGCTCTTTCTCCCATAATTTTTGGTGTGTGTAATGTAGAAGAAAATAGAGCACAGCGAGAATTCACCAAGTTGTACTGAAGCCTTGTAGATGCTATTTAATCTCCCATTTATTGAATTCTCCTCTTTGCTTAACCATGTCTAATCCAAGGGGAATGACTGGAGGAATTATATAGCACAACAGCTCTTTCTCTCTGCCACATCCAGGACAGAAATGACTCTGTACAAAGCCACTGATTCTCTCCCATGGAACTGGACATCCAGGAGCAGGATGGCACAGATTTTGATGTGTGACCTAGGATGTAGGTCTTAGAATCAAAGTTTATATCATTTTGGAAAGTTAACATAAATCAAGACATATTTTGCTAATGGCATGAAAAAAAAGTTATAGAAAAAGAGTGTTTGTCTGACAGAATTTTTAAAAGAGATTTTACTTGCCAAGATACAAATGGCATCACCTGTAAAATCTCAATACTGCTGAAATCAGTACTGCTGCTGACCTCATTATAAACTCTTGAGCTTTCCATAGCCTGGAATTTGTTTGGAGGAACGTGTGGAGAGGTGACTTTTCAAGTAGGACTAGATACTGGCAAAAAATTAACTGAAGCTACTGAGCCAGGCTTGAAAGACTTTAATGTAGAACCTTTAAAAAAAACCCTGCAGGGACACATGACTGCCAATTCAAGCTCTGTCTTTCAATATTAAATGTTTGGGACTGTTGGTGGAGAAACATGATCTGTTCTTCTTAGTAAAACTAGATACAAATATGGGGCAGCAAGAAAGGACACCAAACAACCACAGCTATAGCCATACAATAAAAATAAATCATTTTATATTTATAAAATCTTTTCTGACCCTCTGGAAGCTGATGAGAGAGGAAGAGACTGATCCTCATGTAAAGTCTCAGATGTAGATTTAACCAAGTTACCAGACACATGTAAAATATTATCATGCATATTCAGAATGTTTGCTTTATTATCAGAAAAAACTTTTTTTTTTCACTCTGATTCAACCTTCACAAATATTTTTATTGCATCCCATTCTTCTTCATAGGGAGGGTATGTTGTTATGAAAATGACCTTTTTATGAATTCATATAACTGACAGGGAAAATGTTCTATTTTTTTCTAAAACCCAAGAAAAAGCCAATAAACCAGGGACTGAAAACCAAGTTCAGAAATACAGAAAGAAACTTATATAGATTAAGTGTTGAATTACAACATTCCGAAAGGAAAATTAAATCCTTTCCTCAACTGATTTCAAAAAGAAAACCAGAACGTATGAACACTAGACATCAAAACAAAAAAGGAAAAGAAACTGTAAAAGTGAAGTGATTCCAATTATCAGCAACTGAAGGAAAAAAATCTCTATTCCAGCTCTTCATGAGTTTAAAATCACATTATAGCCAGTTCAAAGTTCTCAGAGACCTCTCAATAAATATCAGCCCTATGCTTAGCTCCCATTAAAATCAATGTGATTTAGCAATCTGTGCCTAAGTACTTTACAACATTGGTACCACTATAATTAAAATACTTAAATGATAATAAATACTGGATAACTAAGCTACGAGAAACACTGAAAATCTCAGTTCTAGTAGTATAATAATTGCAAAACAGTTTGGCATCTTGGCTAACAGGAGGAAACTCAACAAAAGGAACATTATACAAAAAGGCAATTTACTTCTCAGGAATTTTGCAGTTCCCCTTTGCTGCTGCAGTTATGCCCTTCAGAATTATCCCTTTTTCAAGTGCTGGGTCTTCAAAAGAGACTGCGGTGAAATAATTGGTTTGGATCTTTGCCCATTAAAAGCAATTTTATGTTGTCATAACTTCACAGGAATCAAATGAGTTACAACACCATAAAATCAGTATAACATAATTATTTGTTGCCATAGAAATAATTACTGCTGGACAACATTGCATAAGGGTCACACAGAGACAATACCAGGCTAACAGACTTAATTTGGTGAGCTCCAGGCTCTTCATCCAGTTCCCGTTATTAACAGCAGAAGAAAGAGAGCACATGAACAAAGCATTATTACCATATCTATAAAAACAGGCAATTTATGTAATTGCCCTACCTTTTTATAGACAACAGAGGGGTATTCTACAGAATAACCACCACATGACCTTTCCAGGCTGTATCAAAAGCCTTTGCTGCACTAGTCTTCCTTGGCTCTTCTCTGGAATACCCTCTCTCTGCAACAGCCTGGTGACTCCCACACGTGGGAGAACCAGACCACTTCTGAACTGCTGGCTGCCACCAAGGCCTGGCTGAGGGCACCCACTGCTAAATATGAAGTCAGCTACAGAATAACATAAAAACACAGCGTTCTTTTCTATTTGAACTGCAGGCACCTCGATGTCCCTCACAATCAGGAATGCAGAGGGAGGAGGCACGTAGCACTCACTTGTACAATGTTTAGCACCAAGTCACCTCAACTTGTCCAGGACCAAGACTAGGCAGAAGATGGCAAAAATCCAAATGTTCATCAGGGTCCAGGTCTCTATTAGCCTGGAGATGAACAGGTGGCATGGAAGTTGGGCAATTTAGAGGGAAATATTCCAATGCAGCCAAAAAGAAGACATAAAAACATGCAAAACCATAATACATCACATTATTATAAAGCAGAAGAAAAAGAATATATTTACCTCCATATTTCACCACAATTAAATTGAAAATTAGAAGGCTATTCCTCCAATTAGGTTTTCATCTGATGACAATGTTGTGTAAGTCTTTATCTTAATAAAATTCCTTTCTTTTCTTGATTTTTAGAGGAAAAAAAATTATCTATTGCCCAAATCCTACAGTAACTTCAGTGGAGTTACTTCTAGACATAAAGATATGCCAATGTTTAAATTCGTAACAGTGAGTTCAAATACATGTTTTACTACAGGGTTAAGGGTATTTCATAACAAGGTCAGAAAATCAAAGAAGTTCCAGATTTCTCTGAAGTTCGAATTATATCAACATATCCAAAAAATGGGATCATGAATATGCAAATCTTGCTCAAATGAGACTGAAAAGTTATATTTCAAAATGCACTTCTGCTGTAGACAGAAATCTATTACTATGCCAGCAATAACTTTCCAGTGCCTGACTAATAATGAAACAGAAGTCTCCCCAAGGAGACCAAGAGGAGGACTCATAGGCTTAGCTGCACAAATGAATATGAATTTTCTTTTACTGGCTCCTAGACAGACTGTAAGTATCTTCAGTTGTTTTACCAGGAGCAGAATATAGTTGACTAAATTTTGGTATTATTTTTCTCCTTTTCCGTCAACTGTTTCTACAGGTATCATTCTACATTCAATGTTAAATTCCCTTTTAGTTGTGTCTGTTATTCATTAATTAGCTAAAAAGCAAATTTAGATCATTACCTTGGATTGTATACTAATTATATACCATTGAACAAGCATCTAATTTTAAACATATAGGCAAAGCCATTAACTGGCAGTGCTGAACACAAGGGACATCTATGCCTTTCAAATGCATGAGGCACAGGCATCGTGCAGGGTTCTCATTATATTCTCATTACACCTCTCACCCCTCATCAGCAGGTAAAAGGATGTCCACACTCTGTGCTGTTTGGCACAGGGAGATGATCTTCAGAAAGGACAGAGGTGGCATAAATTGTAATAAATCAACCATGTTGAGAAACATACCCATTATGGAATGGGAACAAAACACATGTAAAACAGACTCATTTTACCTTACCCTTTGACCCTGAGCTCCATCTCTTCCCGGTGAACCTGATGCTCCTGGGACACCCTAAGCATTATAAAAAGAGAGCAAAGGATGACACCAAATTAACAGAATCCAACTCAGTAATTTTCCAGTGAAACTGCATGACATGGTTTGGATAAATGGAACTAAGGACAAATAGTGTGTGAGGCCATAGAAGACATCCAGTAAAGAAAATATTTCTGTGAAATGAGAGATGTGTAAAGACACATGATTAAAATGCAGAGGTTTTGAGTCTACAAAGACACAGTTTCAGTGTTGAACAAGAAAGTAATCATCTATTCAGGCCCAAGTGAATTGGTCACTGCACAGCAGCATACCCTGGATTTCTGCTCTTTCTAAGCCCCTGTTCAAATTCACCCTAACAACACATTTCTCAGTGGTTTGGAATATATGTCCTAAACTCACAGTAATGCCAATACAACATTCAAACTTATTAAGTGACAGGTTATGCAAGAGGGAATACCTGTAGGCCGGGAAAACCAGTATCTCCCTTCTCTCCCTTTTCACCTGGTGGCCCCTGCAAATAAAGAATCACACGTAGTAAACCAAATGTATGGTTACTTTTCTATTTTAATACTTCCCTTCAGTTTCTTAAAAAAAACCAACAAAGCAACCAATTAGAAAATAGACTATTTTTCCTACTGAAAGCAACATAGCAAACATACAGACTCTTTGTAGAAAATAAAACTAATTTTAAACGATTTCATAAGTAACTTGACAAAACTATAGACATTTTGTTACGAAAGAAAAGGTAGCTATTTTCTTTTTCTCTGCAAAGTAATTTGTTTCACTTCAGGACTCAGCAGTATCTCCAATAATGGTGAATAAAAAGGGTTTTCTATGGAAACTAGACATGTTCCTATGGTATATATGCATGACAAAAATATACTTTTCTAGATAATAAACAAAATTTAACTCTTATAAAGAAACAATTTCTCTATGAAATAACTGCTTTTATAATTAAAGGATTCTATGACAACATCATTGAGAATATACAGCTTTGGTAGACCATTATATTGTACATTAGTATCATATAGACTGGAAAAAAGATGAAATTGTATTGTAATGTAGTAAATTTTGAAAAAAAAAAAGGCAGGAAAAAAAAGTATTACTTTTCTAGGCTTGCATCTGTACCCATCTACTGGAGAGGCGTATGAAACAAGGTAAGTGGTACTGGTTCATTATTCTAACAATGTTTCTTTATGATGAAATGCTGTGATTTATTTCACAACAGCCTGGCAAACTCCAGGCCTAATCACTTCCCCTGATGATAGATTTTATAATGTGTTGAATATTATTGCTTAATTTTGGCAGAGAATATGGTGTTCTTGCTTGGGTACACCTTTCAAGTCAGAACTGATCTGCGATGAGCAGGACAACAAGAAAAAGATAAAATATTAACATTTTGGTCTGGTGCCATGTCACAACCCCCACTGCAACTCATTTTCACTTGACTCCAGGCTTGAATGCTAATACCCAAGTCATATTCAACCTGCAATCAAGTACTTTCAGTAGACTAAAAATTCTGATCAAAATTTAAAAAAAACCAGAAATGTTGGCATTGAACCCATGTTTGCTAGAGGTGAAACCCACATCTGTGATGTCATCTCAAATATTGAAATTCAGATTCTGATCACACCAAAAGCTATTTCAGTCTAGTCTAAGCTATCTGCTGTTTAAAAGATCACAGAAAAAAAGCGTATTGATTTTTTTAAGTCTCACTGGAAGCCCTTGAATAGAAAGGCCACTGGGTCCTTGTGGTCCTGGAGGTCCTTGAGGTCCAGGAACACCAATTTCACCTCGAGGTCCATCTGGTCCCTAAAGTAGCACAGGACATAAGTTAAATTCTTATCATATGGACAAAGGCAACTTCTGTTTGAAGAATTAAATACCAATAGACTCAAAAACATCTGAAATATGAGTTAACGTGATTGAGCAGTTAGGGTTCAATTTAAAACTGTCTGGTTTCTTTATAAATACTAACAAAAAGGATGATTTATGCTGTGAAAGCAGCATTCTGAATTTTATATCTTTTATCAAGGAACAAACAGGACAAGTAATTGTTTTGAAAAGAGCCACAGCAAATGCCAATGACATTTCACTATGCTTTTTCCTCAAAAACACCAGAGACAATCTGGAATTCATTTCAAGGTTTCCATGCAGCAGAGATAAACCAAGAACCTGTGCATCTGTCAAATATAGAATGCTGAAAAAGTACCTTTGGACCTGGATCACCACGATGACCTTTGGCACCTCTGACACCTGGACCACCCTGTAAAGCACAAGCACGGGACTCACTGAAAACCAAAACTCTCAAACAGGAACGAAATCCAGAGAAGCCCAAACAGATTCTTCCTGTTCCTGAATCAGTGTTCAAGAATCAGTAAATATCCTGTCGATATCCTTGCACTGGAGTAATTAAACTGAGAACATACTTAAGTGTGGCCATACACAGGAACAGATTTAAACACAGATGTGACCAATTTTTAGAGCCAAGAATGCACACTACATAAGAATCAAAATAACACTGAAAGCTGCGATATGGATGGAAATGTGGTCACGGGTTCCCTTCCAGTTGCTGAAACCTCCTGCACATTTGTCTGTTATCACCAAAATCACATTGCTAAAGACTGAATTTCCAGAAAGGCCAAGAGCATTCTGCCCTCTATCAGAAACAGTGTATTCAGCAGGACCAGGGCAGTGACCATTCCCCTGTACTCACTGGTGAGGTCACACCTCAAATCCTGGGTCCTGTTCTGGACCCCTCACTACAAGAAGGACATTGAGGGGCTGGAGCACGTCCAGAGAAGGGCAGCAGAGCTGGGGAAGGGTCTGGAGCACAAGTCTGATGAGGAGCAGCTGAGGGAGCTGGGGGTGTTTAGCCTGGAGAAAAGGAGGCTCAGGAGAGAACTTATCACTCTCTACAACTCCCTGAAAGGAGGCTGGAGCCAGGTGGGGGTCAGTCTCTTCTCCCAGATAACAAGTGACAGGATGAGAGGAAATGGCCTCAAGTTGCACCAGGGGAGGTTCCGACTGGATATTAGGAAAAATTTCTTCACAGAAAGGGTTGCCAAGCTTTAGAACAGACTGCCCAGACACATGGTGGTGTCACCATCCCTGGAAGTGTTTAAAAACCTGTAGATGTGGCACTTGGGGATGTGGTTCAGCGACAGACTTGGCAGTTCTGGATTAATGGCTGGACTCAATCATCTTGAAGGTCTTTTCCAACATAAACAGTTCTATAGTTCTGTCATTCTAATGACTCAATAATAGTTTTCAGCAAGGACACCTCCAGAGTCTACACCATGGTTTAATTTGAAGCTACTCTTAGGTAAAATGCTCTTTTGGATATTTTTCTCTTTTTTGCTTTCTTCAGCAATGCCTACATCTGCTCATCATTTATTAACCAACTGTTGCTTTTTTTATTAATATCATCTGAGACACTGGAGTACCATATATCTATGGATGGCTGCCATGAATGTGTTTTGCAAAAACATCTACATGTGCTTTCTGTTCTAGGACAGCATAAATAATTTTTTTTCATATCAATTTCCCTCTTCCCCCACCTGAGTATATTGCCCAATCTCTTGGAGTATGAGCTTTACAGGTATTCTGCCTATCATTGTACTCAGAAAGGATCTAGATACCATAACTGAATAGAACTCTTTAGAGGCTACAATAAGTACTTACAAAAATAATAGCAGTTAAATTAAAGCTATAAGAATAGAAAATGTGCTTATATGCAGTATCTATGAGACTTAAACAGGAGAAATAACAGAAATGTCTGGAAATCCCAGAGTACCGTTGCTTTTCAATGAAGGTATCGTGACATGGTCTTCACATGTGTGATCACAGAACAATTTTCCACTTCCTCTCCCAGTTCCCTCGGTCTTCTTGCTTCCATCCCACAGCTCTGTGGTCACCACCCATTCCACCATGGCCAGCTCTGACCCTAAAATCTTATCCCATGTTCTCTATGGAACCACGATCCAATTGCCAGTTGCAAAATTCCAGATACTCATATTTCTGCATTCCAATCCATTGTCCTTTCTCCTTCCTCTGCCTTACTCCTAACTCTGAGATTAAAAATTCCTCAGCATAATAACTGCAACTTTTTAACATAAACAAAATCACAGTTTTCTCCCATTTTGTTTTTATAAAAGGACTGCATTTTTGCTAAGAATATCTACTTTAAAATAGCCTGATGCTGAGGCATTAAATCATATGCTTTGAGATGCATGCTGAAGTTGGTACACTCGTCCATGTTTTGAACCCAGTAATCTTGCTTGGTAAAAGCACAATTTCCAGAACACCATTTATTTAAGATGAAAACATCAGAAGAGGCCCCCTCTTTTTTCTCATAAACTTGTTTTGTTGGTTATTTCCCAGGACTACTAATCTTGTGTAATTGATTTCTAATTTTTTTTTGTGCTGCTTCTTTTTTGAGCCATAAAGTCATGTTATGCCTTCTTCCCTTATTTTTAATAACTTCATAGTAGTCAGTGCTTTCCCCCAGAAATGGGTCTTAATCTACTATTATCAAGACACCTCATTTCTTTTCAGTAGTCAAAACCTATGAAGCACTGAAAGCTGTTTGGTTTTTTTTTCTGTTTCTTTTTTTTTTTTTTTCTTTTTTTTTGTTTTGTTTTGTTTTGTTGTTGTTGTTGTTGTTTTTTGGGGTTTTTTTTGCAATTAAACTTCTCCAATCCTTCAATATTTTTTGTCTCCTTCAAGTCTGCAGCCTTCCTTTCAAATGCAGGTATTAGTTTTCTGTGATACCTCATTTTTACTCGGTGTGGGGAGCTTCAGAGAGAAGGATCAAATTCTGCCAATGATGAAGCCATAAAAACAGTATCCCATGATGAAAACTGCCAGATAATCTTAACTCTAAACAAAATTTTGTCTTACCCGAAATGACGCATTTTCTAAAAGGTTAAAAATTCTTTCTAGAGTTACTATCCCAAACAAATCAAAGCATTTTATTTGGAGTGCTTTTAGCCTAATGTCTAAAACTGGCTACATGGTAGGATCCTGATCTCTTAAACAGAAGAATCCTTGGCTTGGAGAAAAGTCACATGACATTTTAGTGACCTGGAGCACTCCTGACCAGACATAGCACACGTGCCTTTCTGCCTTTTGGTTGGCGCAGAGATGAACACTGACTTTATTCTTTTGCTCTGCTTTTTTGTAGGTCTTGAGCTTCTTTTATTTTTTGCGGAGCTATGCCATCTAACTGTCTGGCAAAAAAGCATCACTTATAACAGGCTGAGATCCAGAATCACATATTTCCCTGCCTTGGCAGTGATTTTTGTGCTTGATTTTAAGCTTCCTCTTGCCTGGCACTGTGCTACTTAAAATATTGTTAATCCTAAATGTAATATATAGAAGTACATTATTTTATTACTGTGTTAAGCCTTAGCAATTCCTGATCCATATATTTTTTGAACTACAGTAATACTCATCCTTCCAGTCAAATAATTTTCAAACATTTTTCATTTTACTGTGAAATATAGTCAAACTACTCAATGTCAGTGACATTTTTATTTGAATTATCCCCTTGTCTTTTTTACAAAACACAAACTGGATGCTAAAATTTGGAGATTAGAACTTTAATCCATACTTGATTTATAACCTATATTGAAATAGGAGAACAGAATAATTTCTCCTTGTTCAAGATGCAGCTTTTCAGTGAATATACTCCTGAATTTCTTTCCAGGTTTTTGTACCAGATGAAGCACAGTTCTTGAAGAAAGACTAACCTCTGAGTTGTCAGTAGGAATAATGTCTGGTGGGACCTACTATGTGAATGCCTTTTGTGAAAGTCAGTTTTGTTGTTAAACATACATCTCATGTAATTTTTGTACTTTAACACTAAAAAAATTTTCTTTTACTTTCTTCCCTGGCTCTTTCATTTAAAAATATGCTCTTGGAGCAACCAGGACCCAATATAAGCAGAGAAATACACACTTCAAACTTTTTACCAGACAGCCTCGTCACAAACTTGCTGTGCAAGCAGCCCTAAGATACCAATCAGATTTATCTAGCTGTAACAGAAAAAAACCCATGACCATTCAACAAATATCCCAGTCAGGATTCTTCTTAAACCAAACCAATAATGAACCATGGCAAACAGACCCTGTAACTTCTGTAAATTGATAAAAATCAGCCTTGGGATGCAAGACTGAGTTCTCAAAATTTAGTCCTCCATTGTCTGGTCTGATTCATTGTCTGAGTTTCCACAAGCCAATAAAGAGAAAGGAGATTTATTCCATCTGAGATACTACACTTACACAGAGGGAAAGTTAAATAACTGTCTTCTACAAGAGAAGTTACAGTGTGTAACACTGGTTCCACAAGGAACTTAGATATACACTTAACATCTACACAGCAAACTTTTAATGAGTGCCATCAAAATAACACCACTAAGCATATGTAAAAGTTGTAACAGTGTACATTTCAACATTAACTGGAAAATTTTAAAAAAATTAAATTCAACTTTCTAAAAGGCAGATTATTTCATTCTCTCTTCCCTTCACTGCTCTTGGATACCTCTCTGCCTCTCAAGAACTCTCAGAAGAACCTGTACTTCCAGTTGTACTTTGCAATAAATATTGTGCTTAGGTAGGGCTTTTAAGACAGTAAAGTCTTCTTTCATCACATATTACACAAGTGGCATTGTCATGCTCCATATCTTTAATTGATAAGAATACTGTAAATTGAGCATTTCAGAAATCTGATCTCCAAGCTACATTTAATACACACCTGCTAGAGTAGACAGAGAGCAGGTGATTAAAAATTTGAAAATAAATGGCACTACCTACAACATATCTAATGCTACAGACAGGTAAAGGGGTTCCAGGTCTAAAGAATACCCCAACTGCTTCAGCATAATACTTCTTTACACAATTTAGAGCATCTTTGATATAAATTGAATATAATTTTATCTCTTTACCAACACTTGAAAGCGTAATTTAACTTTGTAAGTTACACAATGGCAGCACATTCACGTGTTTTGGAATAAAGGTGGCCAGTGGACAGTTCACTACAAAGCTCAGTAAAACCTTACCGGTGGTCCAGGAGGTCCAAGGGGACCCTTATTGGCTTCTGAACAGGAACAAGCATGAGGAAGGGCAGGGCAATTTTCCTCATCTCTCTATGAAAAGATTAAGATAGGAGAAGAATGATGTCCAGAACTTCAAATGTTGGGTATTTTATCAATCTAAGACATAGTACTTGGTAAAGTCTAAGACACAGTACTCAAAAACACCTACTGGATTTAGAAAAATACATTTTATTGACTTTCAATAGCACAAGTAATCCAAGCAGAGATGGGCTTTTTCAAAAAGTTTTAAACATCCCTTTCCAATAGAACATTTGTCTCAAAAAGTAGAAAGTAAAAGGTAAGTTCTACAGTTATTGAAAGAGGTTCCTTACCAAGCCAGGAAGTTCACAGCATTTGTCTCGATTGGCCCATGAGGTAGCACAAATAATGTCAAACATCTGTAACTGCAGCTGTTTCAAAACAAGGGTGACAATGTGACTTAGGTGTAAGATCAGTGCAAAATGGAGCCATCAGCAAGCAAAGCCACCTTGATTCAAGCACTCAGATTAGACAAAGGCTTTTGACTTGGAGCAGCAAGCCACAAATGCCACACACCAATGGTAAATCCACTGCTTTTACCAAATGTGTGTCTAACCAATTCATCTGAACTATCAGACATGACATGAATTGAGCAAAACTGCTCAAGGTTAAATGCTGCATGCGTTTGTTGAATTGTCTTCCACTCCTTGCTTAAATTTCTTATTTTGCCCAATGGTGTCTTCCAATATCTTTTTATAGCAAAGAGTCAGGCAGAAGAGAGCTCAGCTTCTCTGAATAATTCCTCTTAACCCTCTGGTCTGCTGTTCAGATTTTATCTGGGATAAGGTCTCCTGCAGACTATTACTTATACTGGAGCTGAGCCACAAATAATATTTCACTTTTTTTTTCCAGTTTAATTTTACTTTAGAATATGCCCTTTCTTAACCATATTATCCCCAGGCAAGGATAGCTTAAGAATGGGGAAAAGCTTGCTCACCACGTGACAATGTTGGGCAGAAAATAAAATTCCCATCACACTTCTGGGAACATGGTTTGGACAAGAATTTAATCTGCAAGAACACACACATTTGCTAAAAATAGTGGCTGCTAGATACTCCGAAGTACTATACTAAATAGGACTCAGTGGTAAAACCAATTATCTCCTTTGCAGCCTTTACTGAACAAAGGGGTCTAGAAAAATGAAGCTTTCTTCTGTTACTATTTCTATTCTTTTTCCATGCCTTGTTTATGCACATATTGAATAGAGAGTGGTATGGAACAGAACATCCCATTAAATTAACCACACATGTTAAAAAATTCGAGGAACTGCTAGAGATAGAAGTCTGGGTTTGTTCCCATTATTTTCAGTGGCATTATTTTAAGATCAGAACAGAGATGAATTTTAAAATTTTCTTATAACTGCATTGCTTCTAAAGCTGTTAAAATGAACTACATATGTGCACCCTTGGTATTGCCTCATTTTTTTTTTCTTATAGAAGTCAAATATTATATTTTAAATAAAGGCATACTTTCATATAAATAGACATTTTTCTCACCTGCCAGCAGATTAGCTGTTTTGTAGATTTGCTGTACTACAGATGCAATGAGCTGGCACCATGCTAAACACCTCAGAGAGCTGAAGTGCAGCATGAAGGCAGCTTGTGGACTCTCAGTTTGGCTCCATAGGGACCCACGCTGAGTCCAGCAAGCCTGTGTCCATGTCTGTGTCAGATGGAAGCTGACCCAGAGCCTCCCTCTTTGCTACACTTCCCTAAGCTCCTGACCCCAGGAGGCCTCAGTGGCTTGAGTGCAGCAGGAGATGAAAGTGCTGGCACAGCCTGCTCTGGGACACAGAATACCCTGGCATTTGCATGATACTGCCCTTGTGCAAATCAGACATCCCAGAAATGGGGTGCAGCAACACCTCAGCTGGTTGTGCAGGAGCACCTTCGATTCAGAAGTTAAGTTGTCCTGCCATTTTTTCCCATAACCCAGTCCATCCCAAGGTATTCTGTTATCCTGAACAATGGTAGGATGACAGCACTAGCAAAATTTATACATGGGCATGTACATGCATTCATTTTGTCTGGACTAGGCAGTCTGGACATCCACAGTAATAAAGTATGTTGGTGTAAATTATAGAGCAAACAGACATTTTTCTGAAATGCTGTATTCACCAACCAAAAGTTGGATGACTCAGTATTCTCTTTTAAAATTATTATGTGGGTTGCTCTGATTCAAGCTAAAACCCAAAACAAAGCTTTCTTTGCTACTGTTAAGCATTTATTCATAATTCTCTGCATTCATAGTGATTTTGCTTTCTAAATATCCAGCCCTGCAAGCAGAATCAGTAAGGTGGAAAAGTCCTCATCTAACCAGGCTACAGCTCTGCAAATGTTCCTCAACAACTAAACCATGTTAGACAATATTATTAACAATACATATACATGCAAGCAAACAAATTAAAGTTCAAAGAGGAGGAAACATCAATAAAGAGAAGATCTGTGAATTGTAGATAATGTTTTAAAGTTGGACTTTTCATTAAATCCCACTGAAGGAATAGAAAACATTACTATCTGCATGTCCCAGGTTTCATTGCTCTTGCTACAATCTAATCCTGAGACAACTCATTCAGGAATGTCACCAGGGGTAGGCACCTTGAGCCTAATCCCTTTTTGTTCTATCTTTCTGTCTGTTTATTTCTGCCTGTTCATTTTACCATTGCACACTGTATATACATTGATGAGAAAGAAAACTCTGGTACAATTATATTCCCTCAAAATTGAAATGTCTGGCAAAAGTCTAATGACTGCTCTGTATTGATTTATTTTAAAAATAAACTAAAAACATTCAGAGAATGTTAAACTGTTCCATGTGAATACAGTTAGAACAAAACATCCACAATTTTGTTCCAAAGTAACTGCCTGCTTACTTTTATTTTCTGTAACACGCATCTGTAAAACAAAGAGATCTACTAATCTATTAGCTGTTCTGAGAACCTCTATCCTGCCTCCTACTAGATTCCTTTGACGTCCAAATTACTTCCAAATTCTGGAGTAGGAAACCAGCTCATTCACATCTTAAATGTGACTATTCACATGAAAACTACTCAACATAAATAAATTGTGCAGAATTGAGACTTCAGAGGATGGTATTTGGGTGCTTTCTTGATTTGTTTCTAATTTGGTTTATGTGGTAATACTCGAAAACAGCTTAACACTACTAAAGAATTTTCATCTTTATCTACACATTTCTAATCTTACATCAGCTTTACAGTTCATTTGAACAAAATCAAATTTTTCCGTGAGTGGGCAGTCTGAATTTTTTGGTATAGATTCCTAGGTTCTAACAAAAGACACATTTCTTTCCACTTCTTTAAAAAGCCTTCTCTAATTCCAAGATTTCCGAAGTCTGTCTTTTTCTGTTTCTATTGGAATGTGACTACAAAGGTTGCTCTGTGTAATTGTCTTTACAGGCATCATATAATAATTATCCATCTGTTTTAGTCCTAAAAGCTTTTTTTTTTTTTTTTGTACAGAGACATATTCTGAGGGCTTATTTTTTACTAAACAAGAGTATTTTCATATATTAACAAGCAAATACCTATTTGAAACTTTGTTCTTATTCAAATCAAGCCATGGCTCAAGGTTCACATTCTCTGCTAAACTCATTCTAGGGTCAATAAAGTTCAAGGAAAATCAGCAAACAATACTATGCACCAAAAAAGTCAAAATTCCCCCAAACAAAACAAAATGGAAAGACTCTCATTGGTTGTCAAGCAAAAACAGCAATCAATTACTGCTTCTAGGAGAATAATTTCAGAGGAATGAATGAGCATCTAAATTGGGACAGGGGGGAGACCTTTCACACTTAAAATGTCTTATAAAAGAGCTAGGTATACCAAGATGGGAGCTTTTGGGGACAGTCTGTGCCAAAACAGTTCAATTTTTTAGTGAACAGACAGTGAATTATGGGGTAAACAAAGAATCAGAGGAAAAAACAGACATGAGGAATAATTACAAAAAATTTTAAAAAACAAAGTTTAAATAATTCCAGGCAAAGGAATTATGCACCGTATTACTCTAGGTAATTAAACTTGGAACACAAGTCATATCTGAATGTATGAACTGTGTTTACTCATGTTTCTGAGGATAAAATTTCAACAATGATGATCTTATTATTTCATTTATTAAAAATAATAAAAAATAGAGTCTGCTCAAGTTGACAACTACTGTAGGCCCTAGCAGAATTTCTGAAATGCTGGGACTTCACTATTTAAGATACAAATTCACTTGGCTTCAAGTCAAAACTAACCACAAAATTCCCAAACAGTTGATTTTTAGGATATTCAAGATGTTAGAAATAATTGTTACTGTTCCACTCACCGGTGCAGAATTGTCTCTTGGTCCCCTGGACCTCACCATCCTCCCCAGCACTTCTATGCCATCAGAACTAATATTCCCTGCTGCATTAATGTTCTTCTCACCCACTTCCTTGCAGTCAATAATTATCTTGGCCGTGGTCTTGCTAATAACAACATGCAACTAAGGAAAAAGAAAGAAAAGATGCTATAACATACAGAGGAGCATATAGGATAGATGTGCTCTTTCCTTGGGAAAAGGGGGGCATTTTTTTAAAATAAGCTCCTAACTCCGTGTTTGCTAATGAAACTCAAAGAACACTCCAAAGCAAATAACCTAGATGACCTCTAGAGGTCCCTTCCAACCTGAATGATTCTATGATTTTAATCTGTTTCATGAATGTAGTTTATTTTTCTAATTCTGGAACATCTGCAAAGAAATTGGCAACTTACGTAATTTATTCAGCAAGTAAATAATTAGTCCCAACAGAATTACACAATGTTGATATGCCACTCAGACCCCACAGAAGCCTTGGTTTATGTGGTCATTCCTTGCATAGAGCACGGCATTTCACCAATACAGCCATTATAGCCAGCCACTTGCAAAAGCCAAAACTAAGCAGTAAAATTTTGTTTGTAAATTATACACTGACAGTAAAAGCTGTCACAGTGAAGTTTTTACACTGAAAAATCAAATCACATCAAATGTGTTACAGAAAGCACAGCACAACAACCAAATTCTTTCCTTCTGCCTTCATCGCACTCTGTTGTCCCTCACTGATGCAGCAGAGACAAGCCCTGTAGGAAGGAGTTGCCACAATTGTCCTGTCAAGAGCAAACTCTCAAAGTTTTTGTTTGTTTTCTTTAGGAAAGATCCAAACATCAGGAGAAAAAGTCAATGACAAAAGTACCCCCCACAACAAATAGACTGCAATCAAAACAATCCCAGCACTGCTTCACATGCTTTCAGAAAGGATGTTACAAGTTCTCAAATAACAAAAGAAAGTTCAATGTGGCATAGCTCTTAAAGTATATTTAAAAATTACAACTGATGAAAAAAGGGTTTGTTGGTTTTTTTTTTCTGGACATTTTCTTTTATTTTGAGTGACACTGCCAATCCAAATTTTAAAAGGAAAAACTGATTTATTTCTAAATTACTTTTCAAGGTATGTATTTTTAAATGAACTCTAAAACACAAGGAAAAAGTATGAGATTGAACTTGAACACATCAGCTTTGTGATAAAAACTATTATTTGTTTAATGTTAATCTAATACTTCAAAGAGACTTATGACAGTAAGGGAGGTGATGCAATATACAATTATTTTTTTGGCAGTAATTGACCTCATGAAACATGATTTTGGAACATGAAAAATTCCCAAGCTTTTATTCTGAGTGCTTTTTTCCCCTATTGCCATTACTAACCTTATGAAAACTCCCATAAAATATCTTCCTTATTTCAGGACCTTCAAAAGTCACAGTTTGAAAATCTCCTTTGTAGTCATAGTTAAAGAAAGTCAGAGTTTTACCACCATCTGTGTGAGATCAAAATTAAGGGCTTTGTGTTAAATAAAAGTCCTGATACAATATTTGAAAGGATCAATTTGGATTTAACAAAGCAAACCAAAGATGACAGCTCAAATGTTAGGAAAAACACACTCATAAACAATACACTGGCCTGGAAGTAACAAGTTATATCAGAGAAATGCTCTTTCCTGGTTTTACAGGAAGAATGGACCAACAGTTCTGAGTCTACCTCACTCATGTCCACCTGTTTCTACTCTCCCATTATCTCTCTGTAGGAGTTGTACAAGAAAAACTCTTCCTCAAGCCAGCTAAATGCCTAATCCCCACCTATTTCAAGGTGACAAACTGGCAGCTATAAAGAACAGCTATCACAGTATCTTCATCTTCTCAACAGTAAAACCTTGTAAAGTATAATCCCTGTTTCACAACTGGGAAAGTAAAACCAAGTAGAAATGAAGAGCCATCAAGAGTTCATGTCTGTGGTTCTAACTCTGCTGTTCACCAGACTGCATTGCCTCTACATCTCCTCCCAGTACCACTGCCTTATATCAAGATGGATTCAATTGGCATGAGATTCAAAGCACTAGGAATTTCAAAAGCAGATGAGTACCTCACATCAAATTACATCCAGTACAGATCTTTGGAATCCAGTTTAAAGCAGTTAACTCAAAATTTGACTCTAACTCCAAATTGAACTCAGTTAAATTGAATCTAAAAACCATGCATTAGAGACTACCCCCTGCCAGATTCAGGTGTACTGGCAGCAGGTTGAAACATTGGCAATAATAAAACTAGACACAGAATGAATAATTTGTACAGCTAAAATCACTGATGAAACACAAAATACATACTATCTAAAATAACTCCAACCAGTGGTTCATATGCTTCATTTAAAATCTCCCAAAGAGCAAAGGGCTCCTGAGGTGTGTCTGGGAGTATCCGAAAGAGAAACGTGATGGTGTAATCAGAAGGGAGACCTTCAGGATGCAAATACCTGCAAGAGAAATAAAGTCTTTGAACCTAAAAACAACATTAAATCTGGTGATTTACTCATCAGAATTTTGATTGACATGCTACTCTGTACATTTCCTTATAAATCAAGACTGAGAAGTGATATAAGTGTTTACATAATCTGCTTAGCTTGATAACTCTAAAAGAGTTATAAAGTAGAAGTGATTGTTTCCCTTGAAATTTACAAAATTTACCTTAATATTTAACTTTTTTTTTATTTGAAGATCAAATCAGAGGTCAGTTGAAAGTAAAGCTGAAATTGATTATATTTAAAGGTTTTAACAAACAGTAGCCACTCTCAATTTTGCAATTGTCTGATTTAAGACACAATGAAAATGGAAATTGCTTGCAAGACCAGTCTCTGTCATTAAACCATTATAAAAGAATTAAAATTAGGAGTGACAGACTGTTATGAGAAGCTTTATAAAACATAGAAAATGGAATTTATACATTTCAAAGCCAATACAAAAGAAAGTGAAGTCAGAACAGATCACACACTGAAATAAAATCTGGTTTCCTAGAATCTTTGCAGAAGAGAGAGGAAATTTATGATATAAAAGAAGTGTGTTATGTCATTTCCAAAAATTCATTACTTCTTACTTCCAATTTAATTTAACCTTTTGTTGTCAAATCCCAAAGCAAAACATTTGGACAAGCATCTGAGGCAACTGACTGTATGTTAAATGTTAATTAGTCTGATTCCTCAAAATCATAGTAAGGGCATCTGAAAGAAGTCTCAAGAGTTACTGAAACAATTTATTTTCCTCCAAATATGACCCATTCCTTCTTAAGTGTTTCTGGCACATAGAAGATATATAGATATGAATCATGCTGAAAAGAGAGTTAACATGATATAGCAATATATTCTGCACAGTGTCAGTAGATGATCAAATGTGATGTTACACTGCCCATTTCCCATAGAGAAAGAGAGGGAACTCAAGAGTTAAAAGAAAAAAACCTTTACAGTGGGTTAAACACAAGGTTTGGGGATACAGAGCTCAAAAAGGAGAATAAAATAAATGGCATTCAGTGCACAGATGAGGTGACAAAGCCAAGTGGTATTTTTCAGACATACCTGTGGATCATCAAGAGAAAGGTGTTCTCTGAACCATGAAAAGGAGTGAAAGCCTAATGAAGCAGTAAGACTGGGCTGGGGTGGCAGCTAGAGAATAGCATATAAATGCAGCAGATCCAATTAAAAAGAAGCAGAAAGAGAAAGTGAGAAATGCTAATCCCTTGACATCTCAGTACATCTAGGCCCAGGAGGAAACAAAACAAGGAAAATGTGAAACAGCACCAAGAAATATAGCTCCAGCTGGGACACAACAGGATAATCACACACTCTGATAATATCTAATATAAACCTTCAATTTCCCATTGTTATTCTTTATTTTTTATCTTAGCTAAAGAATATGTTTCATTGCACCTTCCCCATCAGAGCCACTACTTCTCTCTGGTGCCATTTAATATGAATTGGGGGTCTGGACTGAGAGGAAGCCAACACAACATAGACACTGTTCTTAGAAGAAATAGGGTTTCCATCACTTCCTCTCTGAGGAATGACTGTGAAAGTTCAGGGAGGGGATTCTTCATTGCCTCCTCCATAGCCTTCCCAAGATACAGTCCCTGTGAAAGATGTCCTGCCTCCCAGGAAGGTGCTGGATGGGGTTCACACAGACTCACTTCAACATGAGGAGATAACCTCCCTTTGTAACCAATGGCTGGATACAGGCTGCACTAAAAGTGCCTGAGGACAGCTGAAGCAGGTTCTCATTCTGACCCCTGCTTCAAGGACATGCTGAACTCTATGACACTTCAACCTGCATTCCACAGGCACCTTCCACAAAGTGCTGCAGACTGGAATCTGCCCAGACATAGGCCTGCATGAAATTGCCAAATGTTACACAGACACAAGCCTGAAACAGGCTCATGGGAAACCCTAAATAGCCAGTGGACTTACCTACTTTTACCTGCAATTGTTATTTTTGAAGTAAACAGACTGAAGGGCCAGAATACCACTCTTCCTATTCATCAGTATATCATAGATATACACTAGCACCTCTGCTCTTCACACTTAAAAATACTAGTCCCTGAAATTAGTATTTGCCTGCACTAGAAAATGACCTTCATGTGTTTTTTGTGTATTTATATGTGAATACATACTTGGTAGGCTGGGATACCAGAGCATCCTTGTGCAGTCTGTAACATGGGAAAACATTAAATGTACCAGGTTCCATGGAAACCCCTTCCACAGCTGAAAACTCCTTTTCAACCAAACCAAACATTTCCATCATTTTAAATCCTGGAAGGTATCAAAAGATATTTTTTATTAATTTAAATTAATACTGCATTAGATGAGACAAAAAAAGACAAAGCCAATTGTATCAAAGGGTTTCATTACCTGTTAGCATGAAGGGAAATGTATTGTCTAATATTGTGAAAATAATGTAATGAAAATTATTCCATAAATCAGAAACAAAAATTAACACAAAAATACTGTACCTGCAAAATTATTGCCATCTTTAACTACCAGTGGGCAGGCTGGAAAAGAAAAAAAGATATATTAAGGATACAAGAGATGTCCCACTGAGTCAGACAATCATGCACTCAGTCCTAAACTCAGCACTCTATCCCCAAGAGCAGCAAAAGGAGATGTTGTGTAGGAAGGACATGCAAATCTGGCCACTTTCTACTCTATTCTGTTGATGTTTCTAAGGATCCCCAAGGGTTGTAGCAAAGATATTAAGGGGTGGTCCCTGTGTGCTCCATACAATATATTTTTATGGATTTCTTGTCTATTAATTTATCTAATCCTCCCTATAAACCTGTCTTCAAAACTCTCCAGCAATTTCCAATTTGTTGAAAAAAAAGCAACAAATTCACTGCATGCTGCATAAAAGTATGTCTTATATTGGGGTTTAACTAAGTGTTCCCTAATTCTCTATTTGTGAGCTTCTCCAGCCTAACCCATCTCTAGCTCAAGTACTGCAGCTGACACTCCCTGTACCTTTTCAAACTTCACAACAGTTTTCATGAGCAAGAGAGACCAGGGCAGTCCTTATGATCCATGCTCACATTCTGAATAGCTGTAAATCTGGTTTATGTATTTCTTTTGGCAGGGAAGAAAGGTTACTAATATCGTTCAGAAAAGCTGCCCTGGGAAATCCATAAACCTGAAGCAGCACGTCAACCAAATATGGCACCCCAGGATACTCACATTTGAAGATCACATTTAGAAAACAAGCACAAATGATCAATAAATGTTATTGTTGAGTATTGTCAATGTTTAACACTCTCTCTACCACTGAAAGTAGAGCCCATGGTCAAAATCTCAGAGCTGATGGTTCACAAGCAACATTATTTTTGTCTACCAGCTCTGACAACTCAGTCTCATGTTAACTCACAGCCCTGTGCACAAGGGCTCCTGACAATAACATGATTCACATCAGCTACACAGTGCCTGCTTCCTGGCTTACACACAAGGAAAATATATTGTGGGCCTAAAACCTAAAAGGATGTGAATTAGGTGTTGTTCTGGAATGTCTATCACTCAATTTGCATAAAGAGACTGAAGAGCTTTCTCACAGATTTCAGAATTTGAGTGTGTTTTATGCTTTGGCTTAGGCTACAACTCTTCTACTTTCTCTCATAATACAAAAATTAATGATTGGATCTCTATTAATAAATTGGCTATGTGACTTGAGTAAGACTGAATGTCGCTAGCAGTACTCTTACAGAGGGTTAAAGTAGCCTAGAAAATAAAATATAATTATGTTTTATGATTCTGAAATGTCAACACAGTCTGAAACGAGTTTTTGACTACCAGTGGCTGTATTCTGGCTCTTTGAAACAACCATTAATTATTTTGGAGTCACAACACCTTCATTTCCTTAATCTTCTGTGGAAATAGCATTAGAATTATAATATTAGCAGTAAATTATATTAAAAAGATCAAGAATATGTCTTCATAGAAAATTAATAGCTACAATCCCCCCAGTATTTAGCGGTTATTTTAGGAACAAACAAATAAAAATTGCTAACTTGCTGATGCAGTTTCACAAACAAAAGTGATCAGCTCATCTTCAATCTTTGTAAAGGCATCAAAGTCATCCACGAAGAAGACATGTCTTTCACTGGGCTTGCTGCCAATATTAACTAACTCTGAATAGTCAGCATCAGCCACTCCAATAGCAAAAAAGGTAAAACCTTTGAAACAAAAGAGAACACTCCTGTGAGTCACTCATGTTGAGAGTGGAAATACAATATGAACACAACTGTATTTGCACTGACTCCTTTCCTGATTAAACACAAACATGGACATTTTATTATTTTCCTACAGCATGAGAAAATTCACTTACATAATCTAAAATAAAACGCTCTGTGAAGTATTTCTTCGGGCTATTTATACTTAATTAGTTAATCAAAGTTAAACCTTCAGCGTTTTCTCAAAGATATATGACTATTCAGTAGTTTAAAGTTTTAGCATATGTTCAAATGCTTTTCTAATTTAATACTATATTGTATCCCACAAAAATATCCATGTATCAAGTACAGAATAAATACAAAGTAGAGAAATTAATTTCCTGCAGGTCCTTTACAGATTTTTTCTGTGCCACGTGTTAGTATATATATGACTTCAAGGCACTGCTGCCTCATGAGTGAACATTGAAATAAATACATTCTCATTTCATCAGCAATTTAACTGCACTGGTTGAATCTGTTCTATATATTTAGTATGCATATTTTTCAAAATTTAAACCCGACTTAAAGGATTTAAATGAAATGGAAACTGTACCCTATATGTTTCAGGAGCAACAAAAGAGCCATAAGTTTTTCAACATTTTCCTTTCCATAAGAGATGCAGGAAAGAAACTCTCTACATCAGGCTGAATATAGTTAATGGATATACCATTCTTGCATGGCTTAGTCACAAATTTACTCCAGTTGAGCAATATTATCTCTAAGTTTGAAGGAGGACCAGGGGCATTCATCACTTTCTGCAGAGCTTTTAGCATAACTGAACTTTGACTTAATACATTAGAACAATATCTTCATGTCTCATCCAAGATCAGCACCTCTTTGTGCCTGCCTCCATCACAGATCCCCACCAGTCCCTGCCCCAACCTATCTGCAGGCTCAGTGTGCAGCACAGCCCAGAGGGAATGGGAGAGGGAAGTCAGCTGCCCCATCCCAGCAGCTGAACCCTCACAAAGGGCCATCTTCTCTGGAGGTCCTTCCCAGTACAGGAGCTGATAATGCAACTGCAAGCCTTACCTGAGAGATGAACTTTGTTTTTGTTCAGCTTAAACACAAACTTCAGTTTATTCACAAATACATGGTTTTCTTGACTGCTACTTAAAACAGGTTATGCAAGCCCACTATTTTGTCAAATGCTTTATTGATGAAGCCATATACCCAGAATCTAGCAACAAAACAAGGAGGCAGCCAAGCTGGACAACTACCTTTAGTTTCAGAAATCAGTGAAACACACTGGGAACTTCATAGCTGTCAAAGCTAAAAGCAAGTAAAAGGCATAAATGTAATTTCTCCTCAAGTCACCATACATTAAAAGGAAGATAGCTTTTTTATTCCATCCTTTAGTTTTGTTCCAGGTGGCACACTGTGCCCTCTGGGTTTTGTTACAAACTTCTAAAACAATTAATCCAGTTGTTACTTAGACTCACAACATGGTGTGACTGCTTAAAGCTCTAAACTGAAGCCTTAAAAAAATTCCTAGAGGTAATTATTAGTGTAACATGAGAGCAGGTCAGAAACAGTATAAGAATTTTCAATGGACCTATTGTGTAGAAAACAAAATAGTTCAATTTGCTCATAACCACAAGGCTACACTTTATAGATGACAATCCAGATTCTCAGGATCATATTCTCCAACTTCTTTATTCTGGAAACAATGCCATTGACTACTACATGATTTTAGTACTGCTGCCAAAATAAGAAATAATTCCATTAATCACCAAAAAATACAGAATCTATCCTAGTGACAGTCCGTGTTTCTCAGCAATTGCTATTTTCTTCAAAATTGAAAATCTGTAGCAAAAGCTATCCTTACCTCATGCCCACACTTCTGCAGATGCAATTAATGAGAAAAAAAGAACATGTTAATTGCTTTTAAAATCACACATTTTACCGTCTAGTTGCATTTCTCTGGAGACTTTGTTCACATCATCCTGTGACCGCCCATCAGTAATGACAACCAAAACCTTTGGAATGCCCCTTCTCATGCCTGCCTCTCCTGTAAACAAGATTTCTCGTGCATGTTTAATGGCTTTGCCTGTAACACAAAAATTGATGTTGGTGAATATAAATCTGATTTCTATTGGCTTCTCATATCAGATGTTAGACATATATGAAAAGAGAAATATGCTGTGTCCTGAGTAGTCTGTCAATTAGTTCATTCTGTATTTATTAAAATGAAGATTTAGAAAGGTTTGATTTTGACTCTAACGTTTGAAAAGTGGATGGCCAAAGCCACTGGAACTTGAATCTAAAAGGTGAATATCATGAACATGGTTTGTGTGGGTGTCCTGGTTTCAGCTGGGATAGACTTAATTTTCTTCTTTAGTGCTGGTATAGAGGTGAGTTTTGGGCTCCATATCAGGCTAACACTGATAATGATGTTTTGATTGTTGCTAAGCTGTGCTTACCCTCAGTCAAGGACTTTTCAGTGTCTCACACTCTGCCCCTGAGCAGCTGCACAAGAAGACTGGAGAGTGTACACAGGACAGCTGACCCAAACTGGCCAAAGGGATACTCCATACCAGAGAACATCATGGCCATAAACTGGGGGAATTGGTCTGCAGGGAGAGGATCCCTGCTCAGGAATGCTCCATCAGCAGGTGCTGAGCAACTGTACTGAGCATCATCTGTTTTTCTTGGGATTTCTCCCCCTCTAATTGTTATATCCCTTTTAATTACTATTATTATCACTATATTTTACTTTATTTCAATCATGGAACTGTTGTTGTGTCAGCCCACAGGTTTTACCCTTTTACTCCTTCCCATCCCACCAGGGCTAGGGGTGGGCCATGAGTGAGCACTGTGTGGTATTTAGCTGCTGGCTGGGTTAGAGATAACAAAACTTTCCTTTTCTGGATTGTCAGGCACTGTCTACATTAACAACTGAGAATGTCATTGTAGTAAATGGAAAATTATTTTGATAATGCTGAAACTGGATGCAATGAAACAGCTGCAAGAAATTTCTGTGCAGTCTGAAAATAAGAAAACATATGGTTTCCAGCTAAAACAGATTTTAACCCTTTCAGCCCTCATCTATAATTTCTTTGTATCAGAAAGCTATCTGAAGGGATTAATTAAAATGCAACCTTGACAGACAATCTTAAACATCCTGCAGAGGCTTAACTGTCCTGGCTTATAACCAAACAGACTCTCTACTCTCTCCGGTTTTCTACATGCTCTGCAAACCCCTTCACTTTTCTGCTCACTTGCCAAGCTGATTTCATATTACTCCCCATTCCACCTACCACTACCCCCAAGTTAATTTGCTTTTGCCCTCCTGCCCCTCTCCCTGCCTCCCTCATCCTTGTTATCACTGTTGATCAGTGGGGTGAATAAACTGAGGAGGTAAGGGCTGAAGAGTGTAAAACTACAGATTACAAAGACTTTCTCATTTCAGAGCACAATCTTGCATCTCCAGTGTGGAGATAGCATGTTATCACTGGTTTTGCAGTGATTAATTAAACCACTTAGTAAATGGGAAAGAAACACTGCTTGGAGAAGCAGGGGAAAAAATCTGCATTACAGTCACGACCTTTCTCACCTGTTTTTGTATTTCCTCCTTTGTAGGCTATTTGCTGAATAGCTTCAAGAAGAGTCTCCTTTGTTTTGTAGGCATTCAGTTTAAATTCTGTCCTGGGATCATCACTAAACTGAATTATTGCCACCTGTGCACATAGAAGATGTTCATTACAAAAGCACCACCCACTGTGTAAGCAAAAAGTAAATCTGATCACTTAAAACGGATTTATCTTGTAACTTTGCTTCATCCTTAAATTGAAGCCAGACTTTTTTTCGTTTTAAGAAAGCTTTTACTAAATGAAGTTCAGTTTTACTCTCTGCAACCTTGGCAGCCATCTAACACTTTCTGGTTTCATTTTGCAGCAAACAGGATGAAAACAGTAATACCCATTTTGGTAGAAGCACTCTGAATCGAGCCCAAAAGCAAAATCCTGGTTACAGCTGCTCACACGTGTACAGATATTCATACTCAGGACTGCTGGGACTTAATTCAGTCTCCACAGATTAATAACTGCACATAAGTAACTTAAGCTAGGGAGCAAGATGGAAGCAAGGTGGAAAGATTCAGGACTATAGTTTGAAATATTGCCTCTGTCAAATATGACACTACATGAATTAAGACTCTATATTACAATACTGTACACTAAACCCCTACAACTCACAAAGCATATATTGATCTTCATATTCCATAAGTGGTGGCCCTGATTTAAAAGGAGCTATTGTGTTTAAACTTGTGACAATAGCTGTATAACAAGAAACAGTAGAAACTAAGTATTCTTCAGGGTTTGGACAAGTTACAAATAATTTCCAATGAGATCCCAAACCACATATTATACAGGTAACACTGAAAACAGCAACATATTTGCCAATAATAGGTTCTGAAGCACCTCTCTAAACAAATACAATCATTGCAAATTTTATTTCAAGCACTATAGATTCTGGAGAGTGTGTAATTTAAAATAGCAGAACCTTTAATTTTCCTTATCAATGCCATTTTTAGCTTATTTATAAATAAATACTACAGTGAGTACCAAAAGCACTAACAAACTTAAATGTCATATGAATTAGAGGAGACTGAAACAATACTTAGCCTTCATGCTACTAAAATTTATATTGTGAATTTTAACATATGGTGTGCATAAAAAGGTATTGAAAACAGATACTGACCTAGAGCAGTTTATATTTTCACAGAACTGTGAGATGATGTCAGTTACTTCTTGATTCATTTCACTTCTGGTCTAGTCTAAAATACCCTGTCAAGTCCATGCACCCTCCATCTCTGCACATGTTGATTACCTGTGTTCCATCAGGACCAATCTTATCCAAAGCTCCAACAGTGCTATAGAGAAAGTTAATTATCTTATTGAAATTGTCATCTCCAATACTCCATGACCCATCCACCAGGAATGCCAGATCAGCTTTGGCTGCTTTGCACACTGAGGAAGACAAGCAAGAGTTTTGGAATTAGAGCAATGCCTCACCTCCTCCTGAAATCTCATAAACCACTTAATAAAATGCAACCATCATGAAAAGCAGTTGTTTAATGTAAGGTAATTATGCCTCAGCCAACAGACCTGCTGGCATTGACTTCAGTGCAGGTGTAGGACCAGCTGAGCTCTGCAAGGGAGAACTGTCTGCACTGATAAATCCTACCAAAGACTACACTTCAATGGTTCTTTAAAGTCTGGCTAATCATTTCTGGTTTTATTTAGGTTTTTAGTAAAGTTACACCATGAATTTATACAATACCAGACTCTTAGCAAGATGAGAGAATTTCAACTGTGGAGGTTCCCACAGCTGAAACTATTCCATTCCAAAAATTACCCTAAGGTCTGCAGTCTGTAATGCATTTCAACTGCACTGTGTAGGAGCAATGCAGGTTTCACCCATCCCATCTTATTCCAGCACATTCTTATGCAAAATGGCCTGCAAGAGCTGCACATTTCCTCACACAAGTGGCTCACTCTTACGTGGGAATTGGGAACCTTCAGCACCTCACAGAAATCCAAGTCTATTTCTTGGGATCAGAAGCAAACTGTCTCAAAGTGAAGTTGTGTTTTTTCAATATATTTCATCTAGAAAAAAAAGTTAATCTAAATCCAGAGAATAGGACAAGAAAATACAAACCTGTATTTTTCATTTTCTGTTGATTACTCCTTGGATAACAAAAAACCCTCTACATCTGCTCCTATGAAGTTGTAATCACACACACACAAGGTCTTTTTTCCCCTGTGCTTATGGGGTAAATTCTCAATTTCTACATGCCAGTTTGGTACACTGACTCCAAGCTCATATATTTGAGCCTCAGTCTCCACCAATGATGCTCCTCTTGCAGAAATATTATGAGACTCTGTACAAAACACTACATGTTCAAATAATAATAAAAGGAAGTCTGCATTGAAAGAGGAGAGTCTGAACATGGCCCATACATTTCACATTACCTAAAGTAGATATATTTAAAAACAATGCTGCTTTTGAAGTTTAATTATCTTAAGATGTCTGCTTCAGTTGCAAAATATGGATGGTTTAGGAGCTTTGGAAAAAGGAAGTCTCAATATATATTAACCATCCTTTTGGCAAATTTAAACAATAAAATAATGATGTCACACTTTTGGCTAATTAAATTTAAGCCAACTGCCTTAGCAGTGTTTCTGCAGCAAATGCATCGTGAGATCTGTTCCCCACACACCTAAAATACCATCACAAGCAGAAAAACAGTGCATCAACACCTTCAAATTACTAGAAACTCACTCATGCAACACTTACCCTCTTTTGCAGGTGGGATTGTAGGTGGTGGAGGTGGTGTTGAAGGTGTTGTTGGTGGTTGAGTAGGAAATGGCACTGGAGAATAAAAGGAAGGAATATTCAAACACACTTAAAAGCCCAATATCTTTAATAAACAGGATTTTCTACTCATCTCTACATTAAAAAAATCATTATCTCTAATCAACCAGTTATTATGGAATTGGAGATAAATGTAGGTGAGTGCACACAAGAAATGTCACCTGAAAGAGAATATTACTAATACAAAACAATTCATGGCTGTATATTCAGTGTGAATAATACAATAATACAACTGAACTACTACTGGAACTGCCCTTTTTTGAGATTCCCCAGTGTAGCAGACCATGTGGCAGCCCTATTCTCGACCTAGAATCCATAATTCATTTTGAAAAAGTCGGTGTCCTTTTCCTTTCTCACCAAAACCTGTCTTCATTTACAGGAAGAAAGTCTCTATTCACCCTGGAAGGAAGATCATCTTAGAAGATCCTGTAATCCAAAATGCAAAGACAGAGAGCAAAAGGAAACCAGTGCCTGCACCCAGAGCAGATCACAGTCTGCCCTGATGAAGACTTTTCTGAATTTGGTGAAAGGTCTTATTATGCTTCCAGATAGAAACACACAGCTCTGAGAGGACTGTGGCTCCATTGCCTGCAGCAACTTCTACTGAAGTTGCTTTATAGTTTCTGTAAATGTCCCTGACTCTTCTCCTGAAAACTGAATTTGGAATTTCAGCATTGCAGAGACCTAGGTGAATACCCAATCACTGCTTGACAGCTTTTCTGAATGCAAAAGCTTTATTTAGTGCCTTTCAGTACAGTCCAGCTGAACTCTCAGAGATAAAATGCACATGCATTGGCTTCCACAAGTCTATGCAAGGAAAAGCTTCTGCTTTCACTCAAGGGTTTTTTTCCCAGATTTTTCAATGCATTTAGCATATGAAGCCACCAGTGACAGAACATCAGTCCTTCAAGTAAGACTAAACTTGTTATTTGTGGTAACACCTAAGTTACACGTAAAGGCAACAGAGAGAGAGTTAGATATAGCAACCTGAGAAAAGGAACCTACATTTGGGAAAGATCAGTGCAAACAGGATCCATTACACATCCATATCCCATTGCAGCTGATGGGGGTCTCCCAATGGCTTCAACAACAGAAAGAGCCAGGACTCTGAAACACCTCCAAGGAAGTAGTGCCCAGGACCAACATGGCCACAGCAACCCAGGACCAGACCCATTTAGAAAGGGTCACAACTGCTGTAAGGTGACTTGAAAGGCTGCTCTCAGCACCAGAGAGGCACAAGTCACCCTGAAGACTCTTTCCCTTTGAGGTCAGACAATAATTTGTCTGCATCACAAACCATCATTTTCAAATGGACATACAGCCAAGGTGTGCTCTTCCTCATGTCTCCTAACTCCCTGAACTGCAGAGCACACTAAACTCACTGCCCCAAAAAGCAGAAGCTTGGCTTTTTGCTCACTGCTCAGAGAATGAGCCCTGGAGAAAGAAGATCTGGAGTCATGGACCCATTCAAGCTTTTCCTATGTGAAATCATAAATGTGGGAGGAAAATAGGGAAAGTATAAACACTTTCTATCCTGAGAGAAAGGGAACAGCATTGTGGTGTATAGCAATATAGTATGAGAAGACTGGTAATGCTGAGATAGGAAGAAAAAAATTCTATTAGTCCTGTGTTTTATTTTGCAGTATTTTGAACTCATGAGAGCAGGATCTTGCCTTCATAAACAGCTGTGAGGGTTTTGTGTTTTTTCTCTGTCTCATGTTACTAATAATAATAATTAAAAGGTCTGGTTGGTTGGTTGGTTGGGTTTGTTTTAAAATACTTAAGTAAATTGGGTTTCGAGGTCCCATTTAACTGTAAGTTATTCAAACATTAGTTAGTCTTACTAAATAACAAGAGCTGCAGCACACAAAACTTTCTCTGTTTGCTTCATTTTTCTCTATTTTCTCCTCTAAGTCACAGGTATTCAGAGTATCCCATAGTGGGACTTCTTATAAAGAAAATTAAACCCTCCTCCCTGTTTCATTCTCATTAAGAAGTCAAATAGAGTTGTTGAATGTGACTTAACAATTAATTCGCAGCAGTGATGGAAGAATCTTGCACCTCTGTGGAGGAATCAACAATGCACTAGAAAAATTAATAGCTCAGCTAAAGGAAACTATGGAGGAGTAGCACATGTGTGGGCAAAGGGCAGAACAAGAGAAGCAATCGAGCATTATCACTGCTGGCTGAACTCTGTCTCCTCTGTTTTACTCACAGGTTGCCTCCATGATGCTCACAGCAGGGCCCTCCAGCTCCTGAAGCTGTGTATGAACACTGATTTTATATTTGGTTCCAGGCATCAGCTCAAAGAAACAATGTCTCGGCGTCCCGCCACCAAGATTTACTTCCCGCTTTTTTCCATCTGGAATTACAAAAGAAATCACAAAATTTTTTTTTTTTACTGTTGTATTAAATAATGTAATTTAAATCATAAATAAGAAGGGTACATGACAGCCTATGAAGGGTAAGAGGCTGATGTAAGTTAATAAACTACTTGCTGCCTTACTTTTGGAAATTGACCTCTGTGCAAAGGTCTCTGTAGCATTTCATTCCTCATACTAAGCAGGAGCTGAGGAATGTGTCAAACATCTTTGGGAAAAGAAGATTAAGTTTGCCCCATGAACTGAAGGCAATAAAAATCACTAACACTGTCACGAATGGGCTTTGGATCTAGTCCTAAATTATCAGAGTCTAACTAGGAATTGTTGCTTTATGTAATTCTAAGGCATCCTTTCTCAATGCCTCTGGTTTTCAGAATCTGTAATGTGCTTGGTCACAGCAAAAAAGACCAAACTAGATATTGTATTCCAGCTTTCACTAGTAACCACTTTGCAAGATGATTAAGGAATAGCACTTACAGGGTTCCAAAACTGATTCTGCTGAATTCTGAATTGGTAAATACGTTGACAATAGAAAAAGGCCAGGTATGGGAAATAGCATAAGGCATGATTTAATAGCAAGGAAAACTTTAACACAATTTAAAATTTGCAGCAGGAAGAAGTGAAATACAAGCAACTGAGCTCACATTTTACAGAGTAGATAAATAAATGACAAACAGTCATTCAGTGCTTATCAAGTGTTACACTAGTATAAAAATAATTAGTCGCTGCCTGAACCAGACACACAGCTGATTTGATAATCAAATCCCTTCAGGATAGATTATTAATAAGAAACATTTGTTCACACTCTAGGTTGTTCTGCTCACATTTAGGTGCTTTCAGCTCAGCTAAAACAATTCTGGCAGTTCTATATGAAGAAAGTAGAATGTTGGCTAGCTCCCAGATGAGAGGGATGTCTGTGCTGTCTTGTGTGAGCCAAGATCTCTGCTAACTGAATAGCTTGTCTGTATTCCAGGGCTTCAAATAAACCTTATCACCATCCACTTGCCATTCCACAGAAAGGTCACTGCTTTTTTTGCCACAAGATCAGTGTTATTGTTCATGATCCCTTTAACACAGTCCATTAAGTGCTACTAACTGCACTTCTCTCAAGCTATGCAAGGTTTTAATTTGCCGCCAGTCAGAAGAGCACTGATGTCTGCTTGGGATAAGAGAGCTGGTCTGCACAAATAGTGGCTTCCCCAGAATGTCCTCTGGCTACACCTGAGAGACAGTGGGGCTGAGGAGGCTGTAATTTACCCTCTATATCCACTGTGCTAAGAGCATCAAGACACCTTGTGTGACTGCACAGAACTGTGCCATGCTTATCCATATGAGTAACATTACTACTATAAGCTGTAATGAAGCATCAATGGAATGAAAACAAACAAAACTGGATGTTGTTCTGATTCTGTGGGCATGTCTGGAATCATTCAGAATTTCCTACCCTTCTGCCCTCTTCTCCTGATTATATTAGTCCTACAGAGCTACTGCTGGTGGTATATTTACAAACTTAGATGTATTCAGTTCATCCTTATCCATCTTCTGTTCCTCAAAGAAGTGAAAAACTCAGGTAACCACCTTTCTTCTACTGATAGATGAAAGTCCCTTACATAAAAACCACAAGTTATCAACGTGTTTGACATTAAAGGACAGGGATGCTACTTCCACTCTGAAACTGTCAGTGTTTCAGAGAGTCTGCAACTCTCTTCTGTCCATCATTTCCAGTATTTCAGGAGCCAGTCTACAGGTCTAACTGCATATGACTTCTATGCAATTCAATTCCCTGGATTGGGCTGTAGCTGCATATTGAATTATTCAGTAACTTACCCTCGAGTGACTCTATAACTACCCTGTAAGCAGTAGCATGTCTGTGAAGCTGCCACTGAGCACACAGACTAGTCATGCGGACTTGGTAGGAATCCAAATTTGTCACACCCAGATACACTGAAAATTAAATAAAAAAATAGTTTTACACCTCTAACAAGACATACAAGAAAAAAATGACAAAATAATTACAGTGAAACCAGTGGAAATTCATTTTTAACAAATAACGTACACAGCTGCTTAAAAATGTCAGGAAAATCTAATGGAAGAATTTTAAAAAGAAGTGAACCTTCAAAACAAAAGTTTAGAACTTTAGGCAATTTACTTAAAACTAAATAATGAACACTGCTAAAAAGTTCAGTTATTACAAATAAGTATGGAAGTATTATAACAACAGCAGCATTTCTGTCAGAATCTAACTTAAAACTGAGCTTTAGCTATAAAAAGAGCAAATAATCACATATGGAGCTAGAAAAAATACACTAAGTAGACTTTTCATTAAGGAAGTTTACATCCACTACTGCTTTATGATTCCTGTCTTGCTAACATTCAGCAGATCACTTTAAAGCCTGGTATAGTTCCACAGAAAGAGAGACTTCCATTTCAGGAAAACAGTTTTCACATGACTAAGGGAAGACTTCCAAGTGAAAATTTATTCAGGGAGCTGCAGAAAGCCATAGTTGTAAGGAAATCCAGCCTGTGGAGACCTGAACAGCATGAAATCATTCTTACAGGTTTTGGCCACGCCTGTTAGGGCATCACTGAAGCCTGTTGAGTATGAGGCAAATACTTTAACACTGTACTCCGTTCCACTGAAGAGATTTAGAATGAGAATGGTATTAATATCATCCCCTACAAAGGTCTCCAAAGCAGGACCAGGAGCTGTAAAAAAGAAAATAAATTAGAAAATCATTCGCTCATCCACTAAAGCAGAAAAAATTACACGTGTTCCTAAAGTTACTGCACTTTTTTGCCTTTTTTTCTTTTAACGATACACAAATGCAGAGATATTCTCCTCAATCCTTGCATGGATGGAAGACACAACAAACACACTTGGGAAACTCAGCAGTGGGATTCATTAAAGCAGAGCTAGACACTGACATCTGTTAAGACCCTTTTGTTCTGCTTCAGTGACTTACTACTGCTCTACAGAGGCAGCCAAACATCTATCTCCCCAGTCTGATTGTGTGCCAGGACCAACAGGGGGACAGCAGATGCCAGCCAGCACTACAGTCCCATAGGGGTTCTTATACAACAGCATCATTTAATACTGTGCAAAAATGATAATGAAAATAGAAAAGAATGAAACCTTCCCAAATCAGAATAGCAAACAGCTCCTTCATCACCTCCCCTAGTTGTTCTGGATACACTTCAGAAACCAGGCTGCAGTATTGTCTTTGGACAGTATTTTAGTCCCTTAATGGTCACTCAACTGTGATTTGCTGTCAATAGAGGACTCTGTTTTTCTAAATAAATTTGAAGGATTCTGGATATCTTGTCTAGCTGCAATGTACAGGTGGGCAAAGAAGGCAGCACACACAAAATGGACAATGAAAATAATTTCAAGTGTCTGACAAGAAATAAAAACCTTGTATTGTGAGGGGAAGGAAGTTGAAATGCAATGGAATAGAGAAGTGAGGAACAGGAAAAAAACAAACACAGTCTCTGAAACAGAGTCATGGTAAAATGAAAAAACACAGACTGAAAGAGTTGGGATTAATCAGCCTTATGATGGGAAGTCTTAGGGGAAATCTACTGCTGTCTACACCCACCTTATGCAAAGGGGTAGAGAAGATACAGACAGAATGTCTTCAGGGGCAAACAGGAAAATGTAGGAGAAAAAAGAAAAATTTTGCAACATGGGAAATTTTTATTATATATTAGCAAAGACTTTTCCAGTGACAGTAGTCAAAAACTGGGAGAGAGGTTTAGAGCAGTTTTAAAATCTCCATCCTTGGAGATATTATAGATTCCACAGGCCAGGGCCCACTGAAACCTATTCCAAGCTGGCTCTGTTTTGTTCAGGGAGTTGGACCAGATGATCTCCAGAGATCCTCTCCAACCTGCACCATTCTGTGACTACGAAACTTTCACATTCAAAAATGAGACACCAAAGTTAGTAACACTTTCAAGGCTCTAACTGCAACTGATAGATTTAAGAACAAAACTGAGCGAAAGATGACGTTCAGTCAGAAGTGACCACAAAAAAATCAGTTTAAAAACTCACTGTTGAGAGGCTTGTAGACAACTCTGTAACCCATTGTTGCTGAAGGTGGGGCATCCCAGCTGATACGTAATCTGTTGTACCACTCATCTGAGACACGTAAGTTCCGAGGAGCAGACAGGGGCACTGAAAAGAAACCAAGTTGGGCTTTTACAAGTTGATTTCATAAAAGCTCATACCGAAAAATCAATATATGCAAATAAAAAGAGCATGATATCCTCAGATTTAGAGGTAAAATTATCAGGATGAAACCTTTAATCAAATTCATTCTTTGCATTACTCAGTGGATTAACCACAAACTTTGATTAACAAACAATGAACTTTTGAATTAATTCCAAACTTTGTTCCTACATTTAAAAAAAAAAATTCTTACTTTTGTTTCCTAAAAACGTCAGGTAATTTAGAGATAATTATGCATTGCATAGTTTCTTCCAATACAAGTGCACTAAAGTTTTTAACGTATAAACCATGCTCTTTTGAACACTTAATCCTGTAGAATGAAATCAAAGGAATTATTCACAAGTGATTTAAGTCTCTGCATAAATAGCACTTCAATTAAGACAAATTATGTAAATTAAGAGAACAATCCAATAAAATTATACTATCATGACTACAAGTGCACAATGAAAGGATTTTTTACAATATACAGTAGAGAGGAAGCTCAAGCTACAGCTGAGTAATCTTTTGGTACTTGGTCAGAACTCTGGAGATAATGCAATCACTTTTATAAAAAGTTCAGCAGCATTTCTAATGACCCTCAGAAAGTAATGATCTCACACAAAAGAAAATCTAACAGCACAATGGTTGGTTTGATACCATCTCAGCAGGCTTTGTTTACTTTTTTCCTGTATTAGTTGGCTTGTCCTTGGTGGGCCAGTTATCAAGTATTTACCAGCTTTACTACTGAACAAGTTTCTGCAAACTCAGACTATTTGAATATAAAATACAGCTTGTGTGTTAGAAGAAACCCATTGTTTATAAATCAATCAACTGAGCTTAATTTAAAGTTCAAGTCATATAAGTCATGCAAAATAAGCCACATNTCAATAGAGGACTCTGTTTTGCTAAATAAATTTGAAGGATTCTGGATATCTTGTCTAGCTGCAATGTACAGGTGGGCAAAGAAGGCAGCACACACAAAATGGACAATGAAAATAATTTCAAGTGTCTGACAAGAAATAAAAACCTTGTATTGTGAGGGGAAGGAAGTTGAAATGCAATGGAATAGAGAAGTGAGGAACAGGAAAAAAACAAACACAGTCTCTGAAACAGAGTCATGGTAAAATGAAAAAACACAGACTGAAAGAGTTGGGATTAATCAGCCTTATGATGGGAAGTCTTAGGGGAAATCTACTGCTGTCTACACCCACCTTATGCAAAGGGGTAGAGAAGATACAGACAGAATGTCTTCAGGGGCAAACAGGAAAATGTAGGAGAAAAAAGAAAAATTTTGCAACATGGGAAATTTTTATTATATATTAGCAAAGACTTTTCCAGTGACAGTAGTCAAAAACTGGGAGAGAGGTTTAGAGCAGTTTTAAAATCTCCATCCTTGGAGATATTATAGATTCCACAGGCCAGGGCCCACTGAAACCTATTCCAAGCTGGCTCTGTTTTGTTCAGGGAGTTGGACCAGATGATCTCCAGAGATCCTCTCCAACCTGCACCATTCTGTGACTACGAAACTTTCACATTCAAAAATGAGACACCAAAGTTAGTAACACTTTCAAGGCTCTAACTGCAACTGATAGATTTAAGAACAAAACTGAGCGAAAGATGACGTTCAGTCAGAAGTGACCACAAAAAAATCAGTTTAAAAACTCACTGTTGAGAGGCTTGTAGACAACTCTGTAACCCATTGTTGCTGAAGGTGGGGCATCCCAGCTGATACGTAATCTGTTGTACCACTCATCTGAGACACGTAAGTTCCGAGGAGCAGACAGGGGCACTGAAAAGAAACCAAGTTGGGCTTTTACAAGTTGATTTCATAAAAGCTCATACCGAAAAATCAATATATGCAAATAAAAAGAGCATGATATCCTCAGATTTAGAGGTAAAATTATCAGGATGAAACCCTTAATCAAATTCATTCTTTGCATTACTCAGTGGATTAACCACAAACTTTGATTAACAAACAATGAACTTTTGAATTAATTCCAAACTTTGTTCCTACATTTAAAAAAAAAAATTCTTACTTTTGTTTCCTAAAAACGTCAGGTAATTTAGAGATAATTATGCATTGCATAGTTTCTTCCAATACAAGTGCACTAAAGTTTTTAACGTATAAACCATGCTCTTTTGAACACTTAATCCTGTAGAATGAAATCAAAGGAATTATTCACAAGTGATTTAAGTCTCTGCATAAATAGCACTTCAATTAAGACAAATTATGTAAATTAAGAGAACAATCCAATAAAATTATACTATCATGACTACAAGTGCACAATGAAAGGATTTTTTACAATATACAGTAGAGAGGAAGCTCAAGCTACAGCTGAGTAATCTTTTGGTACTTGGTCAGAACTCTGGAGATAATGCAATCACTTTTATAAAAAGTTCAGCAGCATTTCTAATGACCCTCAGAAAGTAATGATCTCACACAAAAGAAAATCTAACAGCACAATGGTTGGTTTGATACCATCTCAGCAGGCTTTGTTTACTTTTTTCCTGTATTAGTTGGCTTGTCCTTGGTGGGCCAGTTATCAAGTATTTACCAGCTTTACTACTGAACAAGTTTCTGCAAACTCAGACTATTTGAATATAAAATACAGCTTGTGTGTTAGAAGAAACCCATTGTTTATAAATCAATCAACTGAGCTTAATTTAAAGTTCAAGTCATATAAGTCATGCAAAATAAGCCACATTTATACTACAATGCATTCCTACAGTCAAGGAAAAAAAGGCCTCAAAGAGTAAGTCTTTATTCATGCATATCCTGGCCAAAGACAGGCAGAAAGTTTGTACTTACAAGTTTTTCCAGGAGCTGAGATGCTGACTCCTTCCCCATCAGAATAGATGGGGGTTATGGTAACTTTGTATTCTGTATCAGACAGCAGAGGGTGAAGTAGCAGAGTGTTTTGTCTGCCGGGCACCATTACCTGGAGAAGCAGAAACAATCAGTCTTAATGACTGGAGCCAAACCACTTTATCTTACATAGTCTCTGACAACACATCCCACTAGCATTGCTGTATAGCTTGCATTTTCAAATATTATTGATGCTCTACAGCAAAATAAAATCATTACATTATCCACCCTTTCAACAGATCTACCATTATATCAAAACAAAATAAAGGAAATGTTTCTATGGGATAACACTGTTTTATATTAAATCTATGAGCCACTACAGGTCCATAAACCACTGGTACTGTTTGGATCATAAACACTTAAACTATTTTACTGTATAGATAAAATACATCCTCTTGTATTTATTCTAGACATTATTAGATTTTCTGAAGCTCGTTAATAAAAGTTGATTGTTCTGTTCTTTGGCAACACAAAGTCCTCCTTCCCTGGGAGTAAGGAAAATCACTTTATGAGATCTGGAAGCACTGAACTGAGCAAGCAGGAATAAAATATGTTTGTCTTGTTTGCATCTAGTCTGGAGACAAGCAAATGAAGGTAGCCATTTAGGAAAGGAAGTAGGATGATATCCCACAAATACTACAGGGTCCCAAACGGCCACAAAACATGGAAGATGTGCAAGAAAAATCCAACCAGGCAACCTGGTACTTGAGCACCTGCAGAAATTTATCTGGAAACTTTCTGGTTCTAGAATACATGATTCAACATGCTGAATTAAGCACAGTGAAAGGTTTCCCTATAAACAGCTAGTTCTAAAATTCTTCAATAGATAACTGTATTTTAGCCAGAGCCCCAAAAACCAGTATCATAACCGTGGTGGTAGGAGTGCCAAGCAAAGCCTTGCAATTGCTTCACTTGCCAGTAAAATTTAACCTCAGAGAGCCTCCAAAGCCTTTATGGGAGCCATTTACACCACATGGTATGGGCATGATAAAAAAGAGAAACTAGTCCTATGTTTCCTGTGCAGTGACCCGTGCTCTGAATTGATGCTGTTGGAAGCAAGTCCCAAAGTCCAACGTCACATTTTGGAAATTCCCTGGCCCACATCCATTGTGGGCATGTATCACCTGAGCCAGCAACTACACATATTTGGCAAGAAGTTGAGAAAAGCATAATCCCTTAAAACTCACAGGGGAAAAGCAGAAGGTAAGTCTATATAAAACTGTTTTGTTGTTTCAAAGAAGACTGATGCATGTGATGATGGCAAAGTATTGAAGCATATTCTCAAAAAAGGTCTCACTAGTTTAACACTCCAGGATATGTTCAAACTACTTCTAATTTTGGCAAGCAATACAAAGAAGGAAATTTATCTAGTGTGCCCAGGTGTTGAGACTTGTTAAAGTGCTTCATTCTTTGATCAAAACTGGACTCAAACCATTAATAAATGTTCTTGAAAGATTTCTGCGTTTCTCTTCCATACTAACGCATTCAAAACATACACACAAAGTTTCTAAAAAAATCCAGTGAATTTTTTGGGTTTTTTTTAGAATAGTGGATGCAAGCATTGAGAACTCTGTCCCTCCACATGTGCATAATCTTCAACAGACCAATATAGTTTTCAGCAGTGAGAAACATTTATGGCTTTAAAGAAGAGAAAAAATTTGATCTTTCCAGTATGTACAGCACACCCAAGAACATACATGCAATTTAGAGCGTGACCCTTCTGTATTCTATTACATTTTCTAGTCCCTGATTTTCAGCCAGTTGCATCAAGAATTACAAAGCTTGTTAATATTTTTATGGAAAGGGAGGAGTAACTGAAACTTCTATCACTGAAATCAGAGCCAAAAAACTTAAGCACTCACCACAGAACTGTCACGCCACAGTACATGCAAGCCCAAATTCCACAAAACCTTTGGGTTCTGCCTAAAAATGTACTTAAGCATATAAACACTCCCCTAAAATTGAACATCTGTGTTCTTTTATTGACATCTGTTGTGCACCTCTCAGGTGCTTGAAGCCACATGATAAAATACACTCCTTTTATTTAAACGAGCTTAATTCTAAGTATAATCTTACAGAATTCCTTCTTCAGCAAAGTATTTATGCTCATAATTAATTTCGAAGATGAAATGTGGTTAATCTGTTTGCTGAATTGTGACTAAAGTTAATAAGGCTTGAGACTGTACTTAAAATTAAATAGTTTTTCAGAATAGAGCCAAGACACCTACCTAATCATACTGTTTTATGATTTTATTTAATGAACTTTTAAGTCAGCTCCAATATCCTTCTGGTAGCCACAATTTTAATACCTTTCCTACAGTTTTAATTTCATTTTAACGTAATAGTCATTGAATATTAAAGCAGAATGACATTTATACCATCCAACTGAACTAGAGAGCTGAAATAGTAAATCTGGGATCTGAATTACAGAAAATCTGGGTTATTCTTAGAAGAACTGTACAATTTTTGCCATTATACTGTGCAAGTTTTTCACTTTATTATATACTGTACTAACATATAGTTGAGGTAAGTTCATAGAGATGTTTCCTAGTCCAAAAGGACACAACTACACTGAAAATTCATTTTCAGGTTATAGTTGAAATAGGTGGTTAAAAAGTACATTTCCAGTAGGGTGTCATAAAAGATGAATAAAACTGACATGGAAAAAGACTGATTCTTATTTTCCTAGAAAAAAATTTATTCAACTTCTTTTAATATTTATACTGAAAAATTCTGAGATAGGGCTAAAAATGTCAGCCACTAAACAGCAAAAAGAATAACCCATATTTTTTATATAACTGCCCTGTGAAAAGAAGTGACTCAACAAATAACCTTGAAATATACAACTTAATTTTGTAAATGTACTAACAATGGAGCCACTCAAAATTTTATAAAAGATTTTGTGGAAACAAAGCACTGCAATACTGAGTTTTCCTCTATTTAAAAATAATTTTTTAAAAAGACACTTGGTCTAGCTGAATTCTGAAAGTATGTCAAAAACTTGAAAAATGTTAAAATAACGGAGCTCAGGCTTCTTTTTAGGGGGAAAGGGTGTTTGGTGTGGTTTGTTTGCTATATGCTCAATAGAGTTCATGCAATACTCTTCATTCTTTCAAATATTTTCCAAAATCTTGATGACCAGAAATTTTTCTGTGTAAGACAACTTTAATCTTGATCACCACATGGTATTGGAAAAATAACAAATATTGTCAGGCACTTAAAATTGCTGTCCTTACTGTGACATGTTCAGGTTAATGAGGAGTATGAAAATCCTGCATTTGAATTTTAATTACATTGCTTTAGCATGAGAGAGGAGAAGGAGGAGAAGGAGGAGAAGGAGGAGAAGGAGGAGAAGGAGGAGAAGGAGGAGAAGGAGAAAAGAGAAGAATTGCTGAAAAAAACCAAAAATCGCTCAAGACTGTCCTGTACAAACATTTAAGTGTCATTAAAACACAATGTCAGGATAGAAAAATGCCCAGGAGTAAAAAATAAAATTAAAAATAGAAAAAGGGATTTGGATGAATTTAAAAAATACAGGAAAAAAGACACCCAGCTCCTCTTTTAACTGTGAGCTCATTAAACATCTGTGTGACTGGGCCTTGATCTTACATTCGACTGCTGAGGCCGGCAGTGCAGCAGGTGCTGTAAAATTAGAACTTTGAAGCTCAAGCTCACAGTAATATCAAACACAGATCCTTTACTAATTGCAACAAAATTGTCATGTAAGAAGATATCATATCTTAGCAATTACTAAACAAGCTTATGAAGGCAATAACTAAACCCATACAGACCATTCTTACTGCTTCCTCAGCACGGGCACCTTCTGCAGTGAGATAGGTCACTCTGAACTGCTGAACACTGTAGTCAGAAATGTCCCATGTCACCCTCAGACTTGAAGTTGTTTCATCATCTATAACAAGGTTTCTGACTCCTGTTCGAAAAACTAAGTCCAGAAATATTTAATTAATATTTTCTCAATCTTATTTTTTAATTTAGTATAATTTTTATATTTTTCTAATTATCTCCATGTAGCTGCAAGTTCTACTGAAGTCAAGGTGGCTCTGAAGATCCACAGAGGGGCAAAAACATGTATTTCAGTCATATTTGGGCTCAATAATATAAAAACTGTGAGCACTTATTAAAATAATAGTTAACCTATACTTCTATTAACATATATTATCCCATCTGCTTGGTTTATTTTACTTATGGAGCTTTAAAATAATCCAAGCTAGAATGCTACAGAAGAGAAATAACCCAGAAACATTGTTCCTTAAAAGTCAATTGTCTAATTACAGGGAAAAGAAAGAGAGGACTCAAAACTAAATGAAACTCGTAAGAGTTTCCAAGCTCACACTTATTAAAGGGAAAGAGAAATTCTAGGTGAGTTTTCCAAATTAGTCTCTGTACTCCTAAGTAATGCCACTGGTACCATTCAGAGTCCCCATCCTGTGTAAGGGTTGGCTCCTCATCTATGCACGGCCCGTGGCCACACTCAGAAATGGGGTGCAGAGCAGGACAGTGTGAAGCTCTCAGCAGTGAAGTGCCTTCCCTTCAGGACCATCAGCTCCTCAGCAGTACCACGGCTCTGCCCCAGCCCCAGAGGTGCCTGTGGGGAGCCTTAGTGCTTTGCACTCAGCATTTAAACTGTTGGCATTGGTAAGCTCTGCCTACCTGCTGTGGTGGGCTCCGAGGTCGTGGCCCTGGTGGTGGTCACTGTGGTGGGTACTGTGGTAGCACTTGCAGCTGAAAAACAGAACTCAGCTCACTAAACAGCTCAATAAATCATGGAAGTCACAGTACTTCTTCTTGTATTTCTAACTACGACAATGAAACTATGTGCTCACACCTACAAGCATCCCACACACTTCAGACATTTCAGAGACTACAAGGGAATTATTCATTTTGTTTACTTTAGCCTCATGTATTTGCAGGATTAGCACTTAGATCTGCAGATAAGACATAATTATAAACTGTATAATCAAATAAGAATGCATATATTTCCACAGATTTCTGGCTGAACTATGCACAATAGATTTCCACTCTGACCATTTGCTAAGGTTGTCAAATTAATTAAATTCAAAGTTTTTTAAGGGTGTTTTGCTTTTGTCCAAGTAAAAAGCAGAAAGTACACTCAGCAACACTGAGAGTATCAGTATCATTTGGATGGTATGGGATTCTTGTCTTAACAGAAGATTCAGAATTAAGCCTGCAGTTAAATTACTAAAAACAAGTAAATTTTAGAATTTACACATAAGAAATACAGTTGTTTACTTATCCAGGTCATTATCCATAAAAAGAGAATAGAGCAATCTTCCTGAAATACAGGCCACTGTTTTGATAATAAACTATAAAGTAAGATAGACATGATTATTAAGTTTTATCTTTATGTCAATGCCACAGGAGGTCTTTGTATGCACCATTATTTCAGCCAAGACTGAATTCACCTCTAGTGAGTATAAATTACACAAACAGTAAAAGGGTATATTGTAAATGCCAAACATCTTAAATGAAATTCCTGTAAATTATTTACTTTTAAACATTTAACACCTGTCCCTTCCAAAATTTGATATATCTTCTCATAAGGAATCCTGTTCAAGGATTAAATATTAAAATATAAGATGGAAGAATATCTACCCAGATCCAAAGGTTATTAATACCACAGCTCATATAGGGAGCCAAACTACCATTTTGATTCAATGCCATCTATCACATAATATTAAATAAGAAAAGCAGAAAATAATCAGCAAAGTCCTGGTGCTAAACCACTTTTTTCTTCAATATTATAGCTACCCAAAGATGAACTACATTTTTTATGTAAGATACATGCATCAAATTTGAATCACTTAAACATTTTTTAAAAATTACAGTCAATAGTTTGTCTTACATGTAGCTCCAAGGACAGCAACAACTTCGCTTTCACTTTCATCAGCAAAAACTGCCAGCAGAGAAACTTCATATTCTGTGCTGGGCAACAGACCCTCTATAACATGACTGTCTGCATCTCCATTTATGACAACCTAGGTTACACAGCAAGATTGAAGAATATCAGTTCTGCATCTGATTATTTTACATGAATTGACTGAAATGAAAGAAGGAAAATTGATTCTCCTTTAAAATAAATGAAATCTACACTCAGATCTGCCCAAAAATTTATTAATACCACAGACTACATCTGGAAAAAACACTTAAGAATATTTAAAATGTATAGTATTATGCTTACACCTACAATTAATTAGTTGATAAAGCTGACCAAATGCTTTTTTTAAAAAAAAATCACAATTCACTACATTTATCAATAAAAACAACATAAAGGATAGTTTAACTTCCATTCATATTTCTACCATTCAAACATTGTTATGACAAATGTACTCAGTACATTTGAGCCTTACAAAAGGCTGTTCCAATACCGGAACTGTAATCTCAGTTATACTTCCACACTTCTGAATGGAACTTGAAAAAACACTTGCTTTAGACTTGAGGATTAAGAGGGATGTGCTGATGATTAGTTTACTGTATGGAGCGAAGTTTTAAATAGTCATTTTCTTCATTTTTAGCTATGACAGCAGCAGAAGATTGACATATGTAATGTGAACTGTAAGCAGGTTTCACTTCAGATTTTTGTGTGTTTCATTTATTTTATTGGAAGGGATCACCAGATGGGGAGGAGCTGGAACAAAAGGGACAATAAAACACAAGGTACAGGAGCCTGAGCAGTAATTCTGGTGAAAGGGCCTGGCCAGTTTTGGGAATAGTTTTCAGGTTACACAAACTGACACTACAATAAAACAACCTTTCTCTGGGTTAACACTGACAGGTTTTTGAAGGTGGTCACTGTATACACAACATGAAAGTTAGATTTATAATGGAAATCAAAGAATAGATATGTCCTGTGTAAAATCTACCTCAGCAGTTCACAGAAACAGTGAATCACACTTCATTCTTTTAACTACCACAGGAGATTTCCTGACTTGGTCCTGGGAAAAAGGGACACATAACACAATCACAGACCTTCTGAACTCAGATACAAAAACCAATAGCAGAAAGAAATGAATTGGGGCCATGCCTTCTACAGCTATCAAGTAATGAATCAGGCATCCCCTGCTGCACACTTTCTGGCATAGATTTTCTTGGGAAAATTTCAGCAACAAGCTTGGTGTGAATCTAGCTGTATACTAAGTAGATACATGTAATGCCTTCCTTTTCAACTCCCCAGTGCCTCTAGTTGTGAATCAAATAATTATAAAATATCTATGCATAATTACTGTCCCACAAGTAACTCTAGCAGACTTTCTGAAGCATCACCTCCTTCACCCTCCCCTCCTTGCTACTGTAGCCTGAAAAAAACCAACAAAAAGTGCTGAACTTTTCAGAGGACAGGACAAATAGCAGCCACAAGCACACGAGTACAACAGCATGCATTTTCTACTGTAACCTAGAAATAAAAGGTCCCTCTTAAAACTCATTCTGGCTTTTTAGTGCTAACACCCGAGTGAACGCTCCTCAGCCGTCAGCAGAGTGGGTGAAGTGAGATGAGAGGTGTGTGATCAACCACTGCCCCCTGACCCCACTCAGCTAACTGGCAAGTTGGGTCTTGGGAGAAAGACAGAGGGAGTGCATGTCCTTTGTCTGCATGACTGATCACTTAGCTGGGAAAGAAGCTTAAAGAGGCAAGAGCCTGGAGGTATTGTGCTATCCTAGGCCTGACCCCATTAGAGAGGTCATGCAAGGAGAATAAGAAAGCAGCTTGGGCATTTTTAATATTTCAACATTCTAAAATATTAGAGCCTCCAGCAGTTCTTAGTGAATACAATGAGCAAGTAGAACCTTAGCACTTCAAATATTTCTTGATAATTTATTCTCACACTGAAAGAATACAGATACCTCAAATCTCATTTAAAAATGTGGCTTAAGGGCTTTCACTGGCAGCTACTCACTGGAACTGAAATAGAAACAAATCAGTTCATCTGCTGCAGAAGAAACTGCTAGTGGATGACCTGTGTCCACTCACTCATCTGCCAACTCCTTTTTTCCCTTCTCACTCTAATTTCTCTCTTTCTTGCATGACTACCTCTCACTAGGTGAAAGGGAGCAAAAGAATCAGGCTAAGCTAAATTTAGAGAAAAAATGACACATAACCTAAGCTAAAATGATTGCTTTCTGCCCTAATGGATGACAAAATGATGCATGAAACCTAAGGGCAGGTGGGAAATGTCATCTTTCTCCCTGAGTTCTGTACCCAGACAAACAGTTTGCAGATGTGGCCTCTCCACACTCTGCTGATGCCAAGAGAGCAAGATGTTTGAGAGTCACTAAAGACTGAGAAGTACGAAAGAAGCCAAAATAGTAAGTTAAAAAAGCAAGAAAAAGAGAAAATTAAACAGACTATGAAAATTTGGGAAAGGAGAGAAAGTGTCTGTCTTTCTACTTCAAAAAAAAAAGAAAATTAAAAAGGAAAAGCTAAAGGGATGAAAAATAATTTAAAATTTTAAAATGATGGAAAGGGTAATATGGACAAGATGCACAAGGGCTTAATGCAAAAAATACAGCATGAGGGGGAAAAAAGAGAAAGAAACATTAAGAGGAATAGATGAACAATCTAATAAGTTTACTATGTGTAAATTTTCCCTTTCTAATGTTCCATAATCAAGGCTTCAGAGGCAATTTTACTGGGGCCAGCACATTAGACAAATTTGGAGCTTCATGTGAGGATATCACTGTTCTAGCTCAGCTACAAGGACATGAACCTCTAAAAACTGACATGGCCCCAAACAACCATTGCTAGCTCTATAGCTGTTGGCACATTACAGGTTAGATTGATTATTCACAAATTATTCACTCTTCTTTTCCTACTTCCTCTTCAAACCAAAACTGGAATATTGGTTTGGTTTTTGTTTAGAGAGCTTTGCAGTGGGGCAGATTTTTCTGTAAGTCAATTGGCCATATTTAATTAGCAAATGTTGCTGCATAGGTGTCCTCAGAATGGAATTCTCCCTTCCTTTTGAGCCCTCAGAATGTCAAGGCAACTTACCTCTTCAGATTCCCCTCCATCCAAAGGAATCCATGCCAATCTGTAAAAGGCAACATCTGATGAGGTGGGCTTCCAGCTGACCCTGAAACTATCTGTTGAGGCTTCATCAATTTCCAAATGCTGGGGAGCTGGAACCCTTTCTGGAAAATATTGCACACAAGAAAAGTGAGGGTGAATTATTCTCTGACACTTCCACAGATGGCAATATTAGGCACATCCCATTTTACTTGCAGTTTATTAAAAGAGTATAACATGGGAGGTAGACAACAAAGGCACTACAGAATTCTCTGCCCACTTCTTTGTTCTTAGGGAAGTAGTTTTGTCATTCAAGGAGGGGGATAGAATCTTTATTCTAACTGGACAGGCCTCCTTGTCCTCTCTCCACTGAAGGAGCTGCATGCAACCCCCTAAGTCCATCTCCTTTGCTCAGAGTTCTGTGCACCTGGCTCTTTTTTTGTACCTCAAAGCAAAGCCCCTGTCTCTGCCCTTTCCAGACTCTGTGTGCATTTCCATTTGCACTCTGCATGTGTCAACACTGTGTTCCATACATGTATGTTCTCCCTTCCTCTTCCACCTCCTCTTTCTCTTTCCTCCCTTTCTTAAGGGTTGGTTTAATGTTGGAAAGCATTAATACGTGTCATTAGCCATTCATTTAATGTAGAACTACAGTTACAGAAACTATAACTGTGTTAAACAAACTACAGGAACTTTGAATGTCTTATATTTTCTCCTTTTGATGTAGTTCCTCTCTATGTATATAAGGTTCTACCCCCTAGTGCCTGGATAGTTCACTGGTTAAATGTATGATTCCAAACTCCTCACACTTCATCTGGAGATACAAATGCCATCACACTGAATAATGCTTCAGAAAGCTGTGGAGATGTTTTCATGATGTCAAGAGATTACTCGTGAGTAAAGAGGCAATTGGCCCCATAGTAAGGGAGCAAAGAAGCCAAAAACACCAATGAAAATAACAGAAAGCATTCCATATATCTGAATCCACAACCAGAGACATTTGCTGTAACTAATCTTACTTTCCAGTAACATAAGAGAGGATAAAATTTCTTCTTGGAGAGCCTTCAGAAGTTTGGCAATACTTACTTGTGGTAAAGCTGCCAGTAAGGGGTTCAGATTGTCCCTCATTGTACAGGGAGAAAATAGCAACAGTATACTCTGTAAGGGGTGCCAAACTCTTCAGAGTATGGGTTGAAACACGACCAACATCCACCTAGAGAAAGCATAATTTGCATTAGATATTTACCGCAAAATGCATTATCAGTGTGTGAAATTCTTCTGGGTAATAATGGTACAGAAGGAGAATTTCATGCAGATAGTAAAGAAATTTGGTGAAATTATGAACAAGTATAAGCTCGGGTCCATCAAAGCTGACAAAATCAGTTACAAATTACAAAAATTACACAAATTACAGAAAAGGAGAATTTTGCACTTATGGCAAACCATGGAAAAGGAGAATTCAGCCTTGCTAAGCCCCACTGTCCAGCTAACATCAGCACTGCACATTCAGGAACCCAGAAGGGGAAGGAGATTTTTGAGCTATTAAATCCAACCCCTTATTATGGACAATCACTGCATAAAACCCTTATATTTAACATTTGTCAAGGGACAAATGAGAGTTTCGTCTGGTCTCTCTCCAGGCTGCAGTTAAGTGACTTCTCCAGGGACATAAAACTCAAAGCTGTATAAACAGTTTATCAGTCCAACTATTCAGTGCCACATTAGCTCAGCACTGCAGGGAAAATGCCACCAGTGCAGAGTAAATGAACACATGCCACCTGTTCTTTGAGCAGACAAAGGAAAAGTGAACTGAGCATTCCCTCACATTACAAAGTATATTACCACAAGCCTGAGATGTTCAAATACCACTGAGATCAGTACAGTCAGGCATATTATCTATATTAAGGGTAGTCAATAGGAAGAGGTCAAATGATTTCTAATTTAAATTTTAGGCAACCTAGCAGAAAGAAAAGAAACAAAACATTGCACAGGTATGCTCCCTTCTAAAGCTGGGAACACTTTCTTCAGGTTCAATACAAATATTCCACTTTATACAGATGAAAAGCCAGATATGTCCCAGAAGAAACATAATTACAGGTAACTACCATTAAAGACTTCTTTTCTTGAGAGCCAAGTTATCCATGACAACTTATTACCTAAGGGATCTGGACTGTTTTAATAATCAAACCCACTTACTGCAATTTTTTAAATTGCATTTTTAATAATTTCTGTATTAATATTTCTGTATGAATCATTCCATGCCATTTTGCATTATTTCACAGAATTCATGCTGCTAAAAGGTATTATAAAAGCACCCTCGGTAACAAGGCAGAACTAAATATTGCAAATTATTAAATGTAAGAGTCCAAGGTAGAACACCTTGGTATTGCCTTAGCACTCTGTTCAAGCCAAATCCTGTTCCTAGAAAGAGTTCTCAATACATAATTAAAGCAATAAATGTTGAGAAAATGTGACAAGGCCTTCAGATAGTCTTTCTGAATGAGCTTAAGTCCATGATATGTGATTCATCAAAAGTCTTATTATCTGAACAGAATCAAAAATAAGTATTTCCATACTATACATTTGGTCAATATCCTGCTCCTAGCAAACCACTGTTCCCTTGAGCTGTCTCCCTCAGTTTATGTGCCCAGACTGTCCAGAGTACTGTCCCCCACATAGACTTATACCCAATATTAAGCAAACTCTTATTTACACCAAGTTTCAGAGTTCTGTCACAAATGTTTTGTTAGAGCTTGCACAGTAGCTTTTGTTTATAAACATTACCTTTAATAATTACAGAAGTTTGGGGAGTTTCAAGATTGGTTAAGGGAAAAGTGGTGCTAGGAGTTTACCTCGTTGGTTTCTGTTCCGTCTGTTTTCACATACATGATGCGATAGCCATTTACATTTTTGGAAGCAGGATCCCATGTAAGCTTAGCACTATTGTGTCCAACATCAGAAAATTTCAAGTTTGCTGGTGGACTTAGAGGCACTTGAAAAGAAAAGAGACAAAACCATGAAAGTGATCACAGGTTTTAGCTGTGAAATTTTTCATGACTTAGAAATAAATGGTATGTTTTCCATTCCAAAATTCTATCACCAGTATTTCTGTTTAAAGGTCTACATCAATGGAACTACGAAAATACCTAAAGTAAGATAAAAGGGCTTAGCTCTTTACTGAAACAGAACTTAGAGATTTGCTAAATCCATCTCAACTGATAAAGAAATAAGTTATGATGTTGTTCATTGCAGGTATCATAGCAAGATCCAGCCTACAGAACACTTACAATAGATTTGGGGCTGTATTTGTGAATTAATTTAAGCCAGCTAGACCTTTATCCTTTACACATTTGGTTTTCACATGTATCCCAGCAAAAACACGTCATGACAGTAGAATTTTGGCAAAAACCTTTCTGAATCCTAAAAGACTCTGACATAAGGGTAAGTTTGTCCAAAAAGCATAACTAGCTGAGAAGATCTCCAAGATGCTATTTTTTTTTATCTCTGCCTACCCATTCTGTTAGGAAACCTCAGCTGTTTCCCCAGAACAACCCCAGCTAAAGCTGTACTTTTATATTATATATTCCTTGACTGTCATGAGCTGAAGGAAAATGAGGCCATGCAAGAGACAGTCTCAGATTACATCCACTTCTCTGTCACACCACAGAAAGCAATTTGTGCTGTCTGCTACTCTCAGCAGTAGGTTCTGTATTAGTCCAACATCTGCTACTTTCCCCTGACTTATAAAAACTTTCTCTATCCATCCTGCCTTTACAAACACACTCCTCACCAGTCCACGTGGACAGATAAATATCAGCACTTCAGAAGCTGCTTCCCTCACACAATAACACCTGGGAAAAAGCAAAGATTTTAAAGGCCTCATATATTGTGTGAGATCTTTAGCCAGGCCATTTATCAATCCAGAATCTGCAACCAGCTTAGGAACAGTGAAGTCAGCTTGGCTCTGAGAAAAGAGAAGACGGGAACACACGGGAACTGCAGTAGATGGGTTTGCCACACATTCTGGCACTCATCATATTCCTCTGAGTCTAGTGAAGGGAGTATCACGTGCTGGCTTTCCTTCTACTTTCTGTCAGTTGTGGAATTCACTTCATTCCACCATCCAGGTCATACAACAAAATGAGTCAGTCTCAGCTCTTTCCTCTCAGAACCAACCTCCTGACTACATTGCTCTCAACCAGACAGGCAGTCCTGGTGCCAGACTTACGTGATATTTACAGTGAGTCTTGGATGAATCCCGGCCCCAAAATGAAACTACACCCTAGAATGATCTTGCTGAGCATGTCTCTCTTTGGCATAGGGAAGGCTTTGCTACAGTAACCAAGATGATACAGTGCACAGAATATTATTTACTAAGAACAGATTTTCAGATACGACACCCAACACTACAGCAAATTTGGCAGATCACTCTTCAGGCAGATATATACTCCAGGAAGAAAATACGAGGTAGCCTATTCATTAATTGTAAGCCAGAAATTATTACACTGAAAGGGAAAAAGGGAAAAAAAAGAAAAGAAAGAAGAAAGAAAAAAACCCACTAAATCAGAAAAAGTAGCTTAAATCAGATTCTGAACTGTTAAGACATTACTGTTAAACACTGACAGTGTGGGACAGGCAGGATCACCAGGATCTTTCTTCTTCCTGCATTGCCCCACTGCCTGATTCATCAAAGCCTGCTAGAAAAGGCCTTTTTGAATAGCTGCATATGACAGAATCCATCTTCTTTCATATTACAGTCCTATAGACCAGAGATGGCTGTTTTGTGTCATCCTAAAAATAAATGAAGGCTGCAGAGAATTTAGGGTTTCTTTTTTATCTTGGTCTAGTAGCAGCAGTAGTGATGATGGGCTGACTAACACATGTTATATATAAGCTTCTGTGATCAGACAGTGGTCATGAAAACTCTGCTTGTGCTAATGCATCTGGAATTTGTATGTGATCTTCCCTCCAATGTGTTACCCAGGTTAAGAGCTCTGCATTCTCCAAGATCATATGGTATGAAGTGAATTTAGGCTGGCATGGTCTTAAACTACATAAATTACTGTTCAGGAGAAATGAAAATTTGATACTGGGTAGGTATTGACCAAAGGCCAGGGTGGCAGATACCAGCAGGGGGGCTGTGCAAAATAAGGAGTGAGGCATAAAGAGACAGAGAAAGAATGGGAGGAATAAAGAGCCAAGGATTTGGTTCTCTTTATTGGGAATTTTCTACACTCATTTCAAGTCAATGAACATGCCCAGGTTCACCATTGGAACCTGTCTGTCTACAGGTGCCCTCCTAGAGAAGAGCCAGCAAACACCATTCCTAGAGCTTCTTCCACTATTGCTTGCTGACCTTACAAGGAATTGCTCTGGGGTTTCTTTTTCCAGCATTCACACATCTGAACATCTCTCACTTATTAAATGTAAGTCACTTTTACCCTGACCGAGTTACTCATGCCAGGAGCACAAAACAAGAGGATTCACTCACTCCCCTGCTGGGAGCAATAGAGATGTCACTGAATGCAGTCCCAGAAATGTCCCAGAAGCACAACTGCTTATTTTCAATTCCTTTGTCTTCCAAATGCTGGAGCTATTTAGAGAGCTAACACACAGTCTGTGTACGGTTTGCAGAGGACAGAATTTAGCTGGCAAAATTCTTGCCGCTTATTAAAAACACACCATCTATCATGAGTGCACAGGCCCTTTCCAACCTTCCATTTACCAGATGTTAGGCAGCAGGAGTTGGACAGAAATCTTCTCTTTGCTTCTTTTCTGTCTGTACTACGACTGAGCCAAAGGAATGACTTTCTCCGTCTGAGCAGGCTCATGCACACACCTGGTTTTCTAGCTAGAGGAGGCTAAAACAGAGCAGTATCAATTTAGATCTACGTGGTGACCTTCATCCACCTTCAGGGAGTTCAGAAAACTGTCAGGAATTTCACCAAGATCAATAGGGGCATGCATAGTACCACTACCTACAAGAGAGACAAGTTGTTTTGTAGAAATCCTTGGCCTCTGTAAATTGAGTATCCACAGTGAGAAACTTCTGTAAACATGAGCTTGCCCAGTTGTTCAAATCAGATAATCAGATGCCTGCTCTAATATGTGCAAAGACCATTCTGAAGTTTTATTAACACTGAAGTGAATATAGATTTGTGCTACGTACATGTAGTTTCTTGTCCTGTAAGGGGATCACTGGCCTCTTCTCCAAACATAGCATAAACTGTGACTGTATATTCTGTATTTGGCAACAGTCCATCCAGTTCAAGATCTGTTGAGGTCTCCCCAATTTTTATCTAGAAACACCGTGAATCAAAAATGACACATTATTTCTGAATTAGCTCATAATGAGGAATAATACCACTTAAACACTTGAAATTAGATAGATGACCAAATGTTCCTATGAGCATTTGTCTGACACTGTGCCTGCAGTGCTTTGCCCAAGATTTTGGGATTTTTGCACAATAATTAAAAGCTTAAAACTTTCAAAAAGCCAAAAGCCACACAGGTAAAAGGACTTTAAAAGTGACTAGTCACATTAGCAATGACAAAACATGCCTCTCCAGAATGAGCAGCTACGAAGGCCTTTTCCCATCTATACTTTGTTACTCCCCTTCTCATCTACACTTTGGTTCATCTTCAGTCACAGATCTAAAAACCACATTCCTTGGAAGAGTTGATTTCTAGGCACACTGAGGGTCAGATTTGTTGCTATTTGTATCGTTTTTCTCCTCCATCTCTTCATGGAGACCCACATTAACATGGACTACGTTTATTTCTTTGGGGTAAAGCCCAGGCCTCCTGAAGCAGCCACTTCTCAGGGAGGCCCCATTTCTAACAGAATTACATGCTCACAGCCACTGCTTTAGCAGTGAGCACAAGTCTGTGCTGGCTTTCAGCAGCTTCATGCCCTCTTCACAAGTTCACATGCCCCTGCACGCTTTATAGTGTCCTTGCTTGAACACTGATATTGTACATAACCTTAACTGTACAGACAGAAACTTGAGCGTAAAACTTTTTAAATCCTAGACCAGAAGTTCCATTAGTCTTACTGTGTTAGTGACAGAAGACTTGATCTTGTTCCCCCTTCTTTTCCTTTGAAAGAATGTCTTCTAAAATCACTTTTGATGAAAGATATTATTTTTAAATTTAAAAATAAGGGTTGAACAGAACTACAAGAAAACCAATGACAGTTTTCTTTCAGACCTACAAATTTTACTTATGTTTAAAGGCCCTGATGAGAACAAAGGCTAAAAGTCATATTCTTCTGATAGCACACTTAGGAGATACCTTAGTTTTACTTTATTTTTTCTTTGAGAGGTAGTTCTATATGATGATACAATATCGCTCTATATAAAATTTCAAAATAGTCACTTAAATTCAGTTAAAGTTGTTGCATTTTTATGGCAATGACTTAAAAATAATCAACTGGCACTTGCACTTCATTCATTGCCTGTGGCACATACAGTACTTAATCAAGTCATGGAAAAAGTCCCAGGTATTTTCTGATCACATTGGACACTGGACATCTGATCACAGTAGGACATGTCCTAGTTCGTTCTTTAAAAGACTGATTTTTTTAAGTAACTGCTATGCATAGGAAAGCACAATACATCACCTCCTTCTCATCTGCTGCCAATCCTTCTGTGAGGGGAGCATAGAGGATCATGTAGCCTGTGGCCCCCAGGACCCCCTTCCACCTCACCCTCATGCTGCTCTGGGACACCTCGTACAGCTGCAGATCCGACGCCATCGGCAAGGCAACTACAGCAGAACAACAGACACACACTTCAGTTCTCTCACTTGAACAACCAGCTGTTATTCAAACAGTTTGTTTTACCCAGGAAACACAAAGGAATATAGCTATCTCCAGGCATGGAGGTGCTGTCTGTATCCTACAAATGAGATCTAACTGGTGCATAAAAGAACTCGGAATCAGAGAAACAAGGCAATGCTAACCCAAACCAATTCTAATGCCAGGACAGATTTATGCCTCACAAAGCATTTCAGCTCAGTTGCTATCAGGAACCAGCAGCAGTTCTAAGGGATGGCTCTTTCTGAGAATAGTTCCTAAGCCAGTGTGGATGTGACAGCCACAAGGTAGAACAATCCTGGAAAAACCCTGGATGTGCACACTGCACATATCAAATTATTTTGGCTGTAAACTGTTGCCTGTTTAAGGCCTGGACTGTCCAAACTGGCACCAAGGCCTCTAACAGTGGGATTATACAAATATGGGTAAGGTCATCCATTGCAAATCATGGCAAATGCTAACCTGGCAAGTGAGAGCAGGTTGAGTGAAATTCAAACAATATTAGGGGGTTTACTCATTAATTTAAGGCACTGATACCAGAACATAGCACCTATTTGGGTTTCCAAATATGTCTTTCCATTTCTGTAACTCTTTTGGGTAGGATTTTGCACTTTCCTGGTTGTCCTCACTTTATTCCTCTCACAGAGTAACATCCCATGGCCTCTCCACTGCTGATACACCACTAATGGATCCCACAAAAAAATTCAGGCATGAATATGGAGAGATATGAAGGAACTTTGACTTCTCCTTTGGAATTTATACACTGAGAATAGTCTCAAAAATGACTGAAATGGTCTGAAAAAACAGAAGGTAATTGCTAACTGATACAAAACCTTTCCTATTTGAAATTCTGAAGAATATGACCTGCACACAAATATTCAGGAAAAAATTCTGCTTTCAGTCACAGAGCTTCTCTGATCTCCTTGTCCAAGCAAAAGCTACACCCTGTCAAGTTGATATCCCCAAGTATATATCACATATTATGTTCAACAAGCTGTAACAGAACCATACCAACCTCATCCTTTCTTGTTCATTGAAGCTGTTCACTCACTCTGTTATTCCTGTCTGTAAATGGTGGCAAAACTTCAATCCACATTTCTCTTTAGGTTTCCACTTCCAGGTTACCCCATCTACCTCTCCAAACCTTTTACAACCTACCTCCATCCTACTTAAACCTTTCTTCCTGTATTGATTAATACTCCCATGAATTCTCACAATTTCTCTAATTACAGGGAGAAACTACCCATGAACACTTTCAAATGTACATCAGTCTCCTTGCTCAGAGGTCCACTCACACCTCTGATAGCTACAGCAAGAAATTACATGTTGAGATATCCTAAAGCCACTTCACACCACATTGTCTCATTCCTATTCAAACTGCCCCAGGCTCACAGTGAGAGTATCCATCACCTGTTCTTCCCCTTACTTTGATTCTAAAAAATCTATATGGACAGTGTCTTCTAACTCATAACTTGCATTTTAACTCTCAACAGAGACCAGTAGATACTCTGACAATATATATTAAAAACTGACAAGAGGTGACTGAAAATAAAACGTGTCGTTTTCTACTGGAATTTTCAGCCAAAGAGCTCAGAATCTCAAATATAAATATCTAGTAGATAATGCTGGTTTGCAACTTGGACAGTTACAGACTATCCTAATATTCAGGTAACATGGAAACTAATTAAACCAACTACAAACAGCTGGAATAAACTAAACCAGGTAAAACCTATATTTAGCAAATTAATATGTGAATGAATTTTATATTTATTTCAAGTGAGAAGTGATTATGAAGTCACAGAAGTTTCTACTTATCTGTGCATTATGCATTTATCTGTTTAGATTTCACATACCTGTAAACTATCTTCAATATTCTATATAAACAAATGCAATTGGTGACTATTTTAACCTGTCAGTATCTCACACACAGGCAGGAATGTAAACTACAAATTTCCATAACTCTCCATTAGAATAGTAAAAAAATTACTTTAAAATGCATGTATTTTTAGCATGTGGAGTGATTAACACTGCAAATGTCAGGCTATTACTTCCAACACACTATCAAAGACAGCTGTATAAAATGCTTGATGCTGCATGACCTTGGGGTGTGATCTGATCAAATCTCTGAAAGCTCTGGGCTCCGTCAGAACTTGACTGGGTGACTTCAAAGGAATACCAGGTGCAATAGAAAACAATCCTGTTGGCTCAGTATGTGACTGTTCTCTCAGCCTCAATAAATTAAACAGGTCTTAACACTATCTCATGGGGTGTAACATGGCTGGAGATGACATTTTGGGAGAATGGGACTAACAGAAAAGTCTAAAACAATGTTATATGATTCTGTTTTGTTTTCAGGTTGAGAAGATTAGCACTGACACAGAATCAAAGAACCACCGAGGATGAAAGGCACCTCTTGAGGTCATCTGGTCTAATTAACTTCCCTGTTCAGTTAGAGTCAGATAAAGCAGGTTGCTCAGAACCTTGTCCAGTTGGGCTTGAAATATGTCCAGAGATACAGACTTCACATCCTCTCTGGACAACTTATTCCAGTGTGTAACCACCATTACAATAAAACTGTCTCTCCTTCTGTTCAAATTTAATTTCATAGGCTTTTAATTTGTGCCCATTGGCTCTTGTCCTCAATAATGTAATAAACACAACTGAGAAAAGTCTGGCTCTTCTTCATTTCCTCACATCAGGGACTTTGACACATTGACAAGATCACCTGAGCCTTCTCTTCTCCAGGCTGAACAGTCCAGCTGTCTCAGACTCTTATGAAAGATGTGCCAAGCCCTTCATCATCTTTACTGAAGTCTACTACAGTAGAGTCCACATCTCTCTTGTGCTGGGGGAACCCAGCACAAGTCCAGGCATCCTGGTGTGACCTCATCAGTGCTGAGCAGAGGGCAAGAACCATCAGCTCCTTAAACCTGCTGGCAATCATTTTCTAATGCAATCCAGAAGGCTCTTGGCCTTCCTTGTGACAAAGGTGCTCTGCTGGTTCAGTCAGTCTGTTGTTTACCAGGACCCCCAGGTCCTTCTCTGCAGAGCTGCCTTCCAGCTGGTCACCCCTCAGTGGGTAGTGACACATGGGGTTGTCACTCACCAGGGGCAGGACTTCGCACTTCCCTTTGTTGAAATGCACAAGGTTAAACTTGTTTTCCTCTTCACATCACTTGCCAGATTCAGCTCCAGGCTGGCCTTGGCTTTCCTAAACTTACCCCTGCAAGATCAGACAGAAGCTTTATACTTCTCCTGGGACATTTGACTCTTCTTATACATCTCTCATACGTTTCCTTTTTATGTCTGAGTTCTGTTACTAGTTTCTTGATTATCCATGCAAGCCTCCAGTCAGCTGGTTACCAACTTGTCAGTAGGGAGCTTTCCTGAACTTGTAGGATGTGATCTCCTCCACCATCAGTTCTCCCTTGTTCCTTTCTATGAGCTACAGCAGAGTACCTTCTGTCGCTGGCTCCTCATCATTTGGGTCAGGAAGGTGAAATCCTAAGGATTTCTTGAGCCCTGCTGCTCTGTTCTTTCAGCAGATATCAGCCATTGATATATCACATTTGGACTTCTTGTCTCCTAGCCCGAACTATAAAGTTACTCTTTACTTCCATTCCTAATATCTGTCATATTTACTAAAAAACCCCTGCACTTTGTATACAAATACATAAAACTGCAAACGAATTAAGTCTTGCAATATCCCAAGCCATCGTTTTACAGACAGAAAATAATTAAATCATTGAGGAAAGAAACTTACAGAGTTACCTTGAAATCTTTGGCACTGGCAGGAATCACATGCAGGTATTTCAGGTCCAACCTAAATCTCCAGTCATCAGATCATCTCCAGCTACAAATCTCATTTATAAAACTTAGGTCCACACCCAAAACATAAGAATGTTCTAATTTAGGGTTCAATACAACCAACTTCAAAGTTCAGCCCAGAGATAAAACCTTTCTCAGTGTTTAAATATCCACAGAGCATTTGGACTTAGGAGCTTAGCCCAGAATTAATTCAAACAAAATTTAATTTAAGGCAAATGCACTAAAAGAAGGTAAATTGAGAAATACACTCTTCTGTGTTTATTTTTCACAAAGACTAATGCCCACACAGTCTGATTAAACGCAGACAGTAAAATCTGCAACAAACATGCCAGGGATACTCACGCGTGGTTTCCGTTCCACGGAGGCCCTCACTGGCAGCATTGGGGTAGATGGCAAACACAGCTATCTGGTACTCAGTTAAAGACATCAGGTTCTTCAGAACTGCTGTTGATACACTTCCATCTACCACAACCTGTTTAAAAGAAAATCTAACTAAATATGCACAAAGCAAACAAACTATATTACCATCAAATCAACCAATCCCTCTTTCAGGAAATTTTTACACTGCACTAAAGTTCAGTTCATGCTGCATTTATATACAATAAAGCGTCTGAAAAGAACAGCAACCATATGCATAGTCAAAACGTTTATCTGATATAAATAGCCATTCAGAACAAAGGAAGAGCTTAGCTGAATAAAGTGTATGAGATACAGTTTAAGAATGTGTATGTGGCGGTTTTTGATACAATATCATCACAAATATTCCTTTAGTACTGCATATATACACACACACAGAGTACTTCAAAATTCCATCTATACATATCCATCCTAAATAAGTTTCTAGTACAAAAGGAAACAAAATATAGCCTTAGTTAAATCCTTTTATGCCTCCACCTTTCCATTCAATTTGATAAGTTGTCAGCTGAAGTCAAAAGCTTATTCCACTGCATTTTTTCCCATCTGCAAAATGCTGAATTCTCTCCAAATAAACAACTCTCTACAAAATTTCAATGACCAATTGTAGATGTCTGAAAATGTACACCCATATCATCTTCCTTTTATCAACAGTTTTTTCTTAGAACTGAAAATCTGGCTTCCCATCAACTCCTACCTCTTCTGTTCCCATAAACAGAATGGTGCAGAATTCTACAATTCTGTAGAATTGTTTCAAGTAATCAGATGTGTAAGAAAAAATGCAGGCACTTCATCCTACCCCCTGAAAATTATTATTATTATAGCACATTTACTTTCAATTGTATGAGACATGTAGCCTGGCTCCTATATAACCATTGTCACCATCCAGCATGACCAACATCCTTTCTGGAGCCCACACAGGGAATTTCAGAGTGCATTTAAAAGAAGACCACGGATTTCCTGTCTGGTTGCATTAGAAATTTCTGGGGCTTTTTCTCCTATTACCTCTTCTGGCTGTCCTCCTCGAGTAGGGTAGTACACAACCCTGTATTTTTCCACTTTGCCTGGAGCATGGGTCCAGCTAACTCGGAAGCCTCTTGCTGTTACCTCGGATGTGATCAAATCTGAAGGAGTCCCAAGAGAAGCAATTGTTCCTAAGGTTGGAGACAACACAATTTTTCATTCCCCTCTGCATAATAGTTACTTGGTTTGTTATATTTGCTGAAGCTCTAGATACTGTTCCTCATCAGAAAATCAAATAATTGGCTACTGCACAATTATTTTAATGGAAACAAAGAAGTAATAATAAGTACTACACATGGGACTAAACCTCCCTGGTCTTTCATAAACCTATATATGAAAAAAAAACCAACACTAAGCCTTCCTGACCTTCCTCCCATCATTATAATCCAGACCTATCTGCTGTTTTGGTGGTGGGTTTTTTTTTTTTTCAGGTTGCTTTCCTCCCAGTCATGAAAAACATACAGGTACATATACAGCTGTGATATACTGTACTCCTCAGCAGGTTGGAAACTGATACTGCCTGTCAGCCCACTGAAGAGAAACAATGAACAGTCACCTTCTCTGGCAATCATTCTTTTCCACAAAGATGTCTCATCTAACCCTGTTTTTTCTGTTTTCTCCTGCTCAAGAGAGGCTTCTTTATTGATATAAATTACATATATATATATTATATTGAATATACATATTATGTTCAATGTATAAATGTTGTTATAAATATATCCATTTATATTGTGGGAGAGGGAGAATCACTCATCATTTCTGTGATATTAAGGAATCACAAACCAATACATAGAAACAAAATCCACTGAAACCTTTCAGAAAGGCCTCAGGTAGGACTATATCTGGCAAACTGCAACATTTTTTCGTAACTATTTCTTTTGTTCAGAAAAGCAAAAAAAATTGCATTCAGAGAAGGCTTTTTCATATAAGAACAATTTTCTTCACCGCCATCTTTACTTGTGTACCAAAATACATTTTTTGTGCATTAAATAAGAAAGAGAAAAAAAAAATCTGTCAAGAGGTAGGAACAAAGCAATCTAAACAGTTGAAACTCTTGAGTATTTATAAGACAATAAAAACATTAGGTTAGGAGATCAAAAACACAGCATGAACATAACAATTCCATGTTAAACAAATTCATCCCCAAAACTCTCTATTACAAAAAGTTTTCCTTAACCGCCATGTGGAAACAGTTACAGCAGAATGAATGTACATTTTAAAATTTATTTGTACGACCAAATACCATAGTATTTACCTCTGCTGAAGACAGAGAGCAAAAGATCAGAGATATCTAAGCAAGAAAAAAAACATAGCTAGGAAGATAACTTCCCTGAGAGTGTACTTTCTTGCAGGCAAAAGAATATATAGCAAAAGTCTAGTGCCAGAAGCCAGCCTAGAACTGGTGGTATTTGATTTGTAGCTCTAAGTTCATCACAAGTTACATTAAATTTTCTTTCATTAAATTTTGTTTCTGTTCACCTTTGATTTCCTTTTCCTGTTCCTCTACTCGTGAGCACACTGTTCTGGTAAGACCTTCAACAATGGTATGCATGAAGTTAAAGTCAGCCACATTGTAGACGTGTGTGCTGTCAGGCTCAGAGGCAATCTCTTTGAGTTCATTTATATCTGCATTCTTCACACCTTTTTTTGGAAAGGAAAATAAAGAAAATATTTGCAATGAAAAAGAAAAAAATCTTGTATACACAGGGATTGATTAAAACTTACTAATATGCAATTCTATTTGTTTTAATGACCAAATACAAATTGCTCTGTTTTTAAGATGTCAATTCAAGATGTTAATTTCTGCCAGTGTAAGTGGTATCTTTTCAGCTGTCTCATGAAAATATGGCATCCATGAATACTGCTAAATTCCAGTTACAGCAGCAATTTTTATAAAAGATACAAATTGATGATGGTACTTATTGGATATAGGCAGAAAACAACACTTGCTTAGTACAGACAGCAATAGATGCAAATACACCAGGGTACAATGGGACACATCCATGGATGTGGCCAAATACACACCAATAGCAAACAGCTCAATGCCAGCATCTCGTAGGTTTTTAGCAGGAGGGATAACATCATCTTGGGACTTCCCATCAGTGATCAGGATCCCAATTTTAGATACTCCAGGTCTTGCCCCTGCTTCAGGCCTAAAGCTGTTTTCCAAAATGTAAGTTAAGGCGAGACCTAAAAAAGAAAACATTTTAAAAGAATTTTACAGAGAAAAATGTCTATTAGTTTTGCCAATATCACAGTGTTTGTTTTTCTACTCAATTTTAAAATGCTGATGAAGAATGAGTATAAAAGAAGAATTTATTTTATTTATTTATTTACTGAAAGATTAAATTCCAACAAGCAGCCTAAACTATAGAGAAGATGGAACTTATTTTTAGCAGCCTTTTGATCAATGAATGTATTTTAAACTGGTTGTGAAAACCTAAATGGATCTTCCTGCAAATGCAGTATCTTTTTTTTCTTACTTTACCAAGTCCTACCAAGTTAGAACAGGAAGTTCCCTCTGCTTCTACCTACATTGCTTCTAGAAAAGCACATGTTTAGTAAATCCCCATGCTATAGATAATCTTACTTTTGTTTGTTTATTCTTTCTGATTTACAAGCTGAAAAAAAGCTTTATTTACACTTAGGGAGAATCTGATTTTAATAAATGCTAAGTATTTAAAGGGAAAGAAGAACAACAGCTCCAGGACAAACTTACACATCACAATGAGATTCTATCTGAAAACTCTTAAGTCACCCAGAGCAAATGTTTCTAACTCATTTTCTTCTAACATCCATATAAAATAATCATGATAATTTACTGCTTCCTACCACACAGTAATCTCATTCCTAGAATCATACTATAGTCTCCTGTCCTTTGTCCCAGTGCAATCACTCCTTCTACCAAAATAAAGGCTGTTGCTCATTGTTTCTCCTGTTCNAAAAAAAAAAAAGAAGCAGTAATTTCCTTAAAATCATGTCTAGTTCTTTGGATATATCATTCCAACATTACTAACTGCTGCTTTGACAACACTGGAATTTTATTCAGAGACTGTATTCTTCCCAGGCTGTCAGGCATCCCCCCTTTACCCATCACTAAGTGTCTCTGGGGCTTCAGTGTTTTAACTACTAAAAGATCAATGGAAATCTAAAAACCCAGGTGGTCAAGGTGGTCATTTGCAAAGTCACTGTTACCAGTTGTCAAATATTGAAACAACATTCTTTCCTTCTCCAGAATAAAGCTCAGTGCATGAACATTATAAATGGATTTTGTATTTTCTTTCTAGCAAGTAAAAGATTCTACTGCCAGCACAGAGAATTAGGTACACTTTGTTTTATGAGCCCCTGCCCTGATTCACAGTGAAGTCAATGGACAAGCACTTTAGAAAAGACTTAACTGACACTGGATAAAGCCACTGGCAAGCTGCAAAACCCCTATCCTTTTTGCCCTTCACAATAAGCACTGATACTTCTTAGGCTGTGCAGCAGAATATGTTTTTAACAAAAGGCAAAAGTTAAAACATACACATTACCTGTTAATGTATTCCCTCCCTTATATGGGAGATTACGGACTGCATCCAAAACAGCATCCTTTGTGCCATAGGCATTCAAGTGCCATTCAATCCGGGGATCACCACTGTACTGTGCAAGACCTAAAGAATCAGACAATAAATCAGGGGTTTTTTTTCAAGTATATACACTTTATGTTCTTGGTTACCAGTACCTTACTACAATTAGCTCACTACAAGTAGCTTTGCTACCATAGTGGAAAAACTGCATTGGTTGACAACAAAAAAACAATATGAAGTTGTTCAGGGTGACAACTCCTGAATAACTTTTAAAGCCTTTTATTCAAGTGGTAATTAAATGAAAAGCAAAGAAATACAAAACTTTTTCAGAGTTATTAACGTTATAAGAATGTTTTTTTTAAGAACAATTTTACTTAACGTACTTTTGAACAGTAGCAGATCAGAAATAACATTTCAGCCAGTTTAAGGCACAAGAAAAGCCATCCACTGGCACATTCTGCCTCCAAAAATTAAACTGCAAGTATTTGAGGCTAATGCTGGCTGAAGTCAGTAAGACTGTTTCCACTGTTTTTTATTTTTCCTCTGACATTGCATTAGAGTTTACCTAAGTTGAGTATCACAGTAAACTGTAACAAATTAATACTACAAACACTCCAGCAGCACTACTCTGATGATAGAAGTGCTGGTTCTAGGTGAGGATGAATCTTGCATAAGAGTAGTAGCACTAAGCTGTTAACTATCCTGAAATGATAGCATCTTTACATTGCTACAGAAATACTAGGGGGAAAGTGTGGCACCTTACCTACTCTTGTTTTCTCAGATCCCACATTGAAAGCAGAGACCAGGTTTTCCAGGAACAGTCGAACGAGCCTGAAATTGAATCTGCCAATACTCCAAGAACCATCTACTAGTATCACAATATCTGCAATTGCTGGGGTTTTACAGGTAAACAGGCTTCCTGAAAATCATTAAAATTAAAATTAAATATTATTAATTCAACAATAGAAACATAATCCAATAAATATATGCCTTCCTCCTCCCACCAAGTTTGGTAATTAAAGCTTTCTTCCATGGTTGGTGAGAAAAAAGCAAAAGGACTAAACATGTTTGTTAACTTCAGTTATAGAATAGTCTGGCCATTATCTACTCTTGTTTCTTCCATTAAGGTGTTCAAAATTACATTTGTGAGATCTATGAAAAGAACCCCTCCTTCTAGAAGTACTTGAGAAAGAAAAAAGTAACTGCCATATGGCACAACCAAACCAAGAGTTCATTTTCATTCCCAATGCACATATACAATTTCAGTCCCCGTACACAGTGCATGACACTCAGCCTTAGGCACAGACAATGCAGAGAGAGCTACCTAGAGATGGGGAAATATAAAACAGCTATCAAGGCCCCTTTCACAGTCAACAGAGAAAACCAGGTGTTTCTATACATCTCAAAAGCCCTACAGAAAACCTCTAGGCACCACTGTAGACTTGTAAATCCAGAAGTGAATCTCACTCCTGGGAGTCGAGCAGAACCGAAGGCCAATTGAATATGATGTATTAAACCTAAGTAGGAGGCACTGAATACAGCAGAGGTAAAATGCAAAGACCTCAGATTCAAATTCACAGCCTCTATGAGAATGAGCATGAGAATGAAGCTTTAGTCTTACAGATACAGGGAACACACAAAAATACAAAAGCTTTAAAAAAATCAAAAACAAACAAACAAAACAATAGAAAAGTTCTGATGAGAATAAGCAGAAGTACATAATAATGGTTTCTAAGGTTTAGCTAACAAGTGGGAAAATCAAAGGAAAGGGAAATAGAGATTAGACACAAATTGCACAATAAGCCAACTGAGAAGCCTAAACAGAAGTGCCACATTCAGTTTGAGAAAATGCCAGGAAGAGAAGTAAGAGAACAGAAAAGGTTTTCAGAACCTCAGACAGAATTGCCATATCCCACAGAAGTGGATGTGTGACTGTAAAATTAAGGTTGCTGAAACACTGGACTCGAACTGCAGGGAGGGGAACAAAGGAATGATGTTACACAGGTATAATAAGAAATGAGAACTTATGTTTGAAGCACAAAAATACAAGCTCCCCACCAGATTGGCTATAGAATAAGGAGGGAACTAGGAAAGACAAAGCAAAGCAGGTTTAGTAGAAAAGGTATGATGCATCACAAACCATTTAGGATGACAGATATGTCCTTGAATACAGTAAAAAAAACAAACACAGGTTAGAGAACTAAGCTGCAGCCCAGCTTTTATCATCATTTTTGTCTGGATCCACTGTATAAATTAGTTCACAAAGAATACTAAAAGGTCACCATGGTACTAACAGGAATCACCAAGTACATTGCCAGAAATAAACTGATTTAAGCAGAGATGCTCAGCAAATAAAAGAAGAAATTCAGTGAAAAATTATGTAAAAGGTGTTTGCATTAGCTCCCAAAAAATTCTCCTGATACACAGAGAAAATAAAACACATGGTTAGCAACTTTAAATTTTCACAACGTATTATAAATGACAATCTTTTCACTAAATACAAAACAATAATCTCACAGGCAAAACAATCTGATGTGCAGAAGGAGTTCAATCGGTAATAATTAAGGGTTAGATTCATACTGTAGTGTAAATCCACTGAGCATTAAACCCCATCCATAAAGTTACAGTTAATGTCTTAAACGTGTACTACAAATGTTTTTAGAAGAACAGGGAACATTTCCTACGTGCAGCTAGCAGCACAGAATAAATTCTGAACACATGACAAAAATTCCACTTACAAAGATGCCAAAACAAATATTTTATTTTAGCTTTTACAGTACAAGACAACACTATTTGAATTGGCAACACATTTTAATGTATTGACACTGGGGAACATTTAGTAAGCATCAGAAAAATGATCTTAAATTGGAAGATAAATCCAAAAGAGGTCCAAATCTTTATGTCACTGAAGTCAACAGAAAAACTTCCTTAGATTTCAGTGGGACTGGAATATGTATTTTGATTTAATAGGAATCTACTAGTCATGGCAAAATTAATGTTTTAAATATCTTTGCCAAATAAACTTCCTGTTCATCAGTCTGCATTACTTGAAGTATCTGCCTTTCATTAATATGCTGTTCAATTGTGCCATTCTCACACTGGCCATGACTAGCATTACAAGCTTCAAAGGAGCTACTGGCAAAGTAGAATGCTACTCAATACCAGTAAGAAATAAAGAACAGGACCCCTGATTCACATCCAAGCAGCTGTACAATAGCACAGATGTACCTTTTCAGTGTTACCCCAGCAGTTTAATCATACAGCCCAATGAGGATAACAGGATTTGGGTGGCTGTATTTTCCTTCTCTACTCCTAAAATCTTGTGCTAAGTATGAAACCCAGTTATTACCCTGGGTAATATTTCATATCATTTTGTATAACAAGTTTTGCCTTCTTCTTTAATCCTGCAGTGATGGCTTTGTAATGAAAGCTTTTATCAGTTTTAGTATTCAGTAAAGCAAAATCCAAAGAATAAAGAAAACAATAACGACATTCCTTTCAATATTTTATTTCCACATCATCAGATCAATGCAAATGGTATAATTCAATTATTTTTTGTTAAAGAAACGTGTGGTTTGATCCAAGATTGTACTGCAAGGTCACAGTGTGAAAATTTGTTTCATTCTTCGTAGGTAGGAGATACTTGTTGAATCTTTTCTGCATAAAACATTTAGGTTTTGTTACTTCTGTACACCCACTATTTTGCTTATGTTTTCTCCTTGTTGTACTTAATAGAATTGTAGAAAGTTCCCTAAAAGGGAATAAACAACAGTGAGATATTAAACAGAATAACACAGTAATAGAATCTTTAAAACCTGATAGGAACACAAACACCATGACATAAATAAAGTTAATCTAAAAGACACAGTGTGTAGCAAATAACTTCTGCACCCCACTGTGCTTAGCCAGTTTCCATTACCAGTTCTTGAAAATGTCTTTTTCAATAATCTTTCCATACAATCTTACATGGTCATGAATTCCTTGTAGGGTTTGAGAGTAACTTTGAACATTTCAATTATCTACACAACCTTAATAGGCAATTTTCCCAACAACCTAATTCTTAAAGGAAGATGACAGCATATCATTCCATACAATAAAGCTTTCCACACTCAGTGTTTTAGTCTACAGCAAGGTTCAACAGTGTGCTTATTTCCCTTTTACTTGGTCATCAAGAAAAGAGTAGTGAGAGAGAAAGTCCCACTTCCCTCTGAACTATACAATACTCACCAGTTTCAAAAGTAGGACAGTAGGGAAGAGACCAGTTACCAAATTTTGTATCATGTTTCCTAATGTTATATAGAAAGCACTATTCTGATTCAAGTGCTGCATTCCACAACAAACAATAACAGAGCCTGTGATCTTTAGGCAAGCAAAAACAACAGAATTGCATATATTTTCAAGTCAGAATAACAGCCTATATATTTCATACCAGGAACTGTCTTCAGTTGGTTCATTTACAATTGGTGGAGAATTTTTATAGGGAGAAAGTAAAATATCAATGCACTTTCTGTTAACAAATTTACAATCTTCCTAGCCCTACTTGGCAGAAGGAACTTGCCACTCTGCCAGAAAGCTAGCTGAGGAGGAAGGGACTTGGTTTTCTCCTTTCTGCTTTTCACAGAAGAGGGCATAGGCTCAAAATTTCACCTTCAAAGGCACCAGCATACAGCGAAAGGCCACCAGCAATGTTTTAGGGTGAGCTATTTGCACAAAATCTGCTTCAGTATCACCAAAAATCAAATCACCACCAAGAATTTTGGTTCCTTTGTTTCAGGGAAATTTTTCAAAGAGCCAGCATTGAAAGAGCTTTGCATCTGCCAAATAAAGTTGCCTGGTTTTGATTCCACAAGCTCCCAAACTCTGAAGGTGATTTGCAGGCATGTCCAATATGGAAGTGTTACAGCACTCTCAAGAACATGTCAAAATTGGCTGAGTGTGAAGCCAATAATGGCAATGCTGAAAGAAAGATCCAGATAGAATTTTCTGGGATAGAGGGAGTGTTACTGGAGCCTGGAAAACATGACCCTTGAGTCATCCCACTGAAGGGAATGGAGTGCAGAGAGAGACCTGAGAGAAGCCCTGGCAGTGTGGGGGCTGCACAGAACCCAGCAGGCTTGACAAGCTCCTGGAAACACTGACCACCTCTCCATCACTTGTGAGCAAGTCAGCAATGGTAAAAACAGAAATTCAACCAAAAAGACCCGCAAGCCTTACTTACACAGAAATACAAAACTATGATTTTTTCATCTAGAATAGGGTTCTTCGACTCTTGGAGTTAATATTACTGCTCTTTGAAAGTTGCTTGAAAGACAAATGGAGAACCAGCAAACACAGGCACTGCCACATGGGAGGACTCAGTGCTTTAGACAAACCAGTTCAATTTGCATGCAGTTATGATATGTTTTACAGAAACACATCTGATATTTTGCCTCCCCTTGGTATGAAACTCTGTTCTCATTTTCAAGAGCCAAAACACACACTTCTTCTGCTAGCAGTTAAGACTATAATTCTTTCTGAGTCTGCAATATGTCGTTTCCCTTCTTACTCCCTGTCACAGTGGAAAGTCGAATAATGTATGTGGATGGAGAGGAAGAAAGTTCAAGCAGAGGTCAGTAATAATACAGTATGAATAGAAGACTCATTCATGGGATAAAAAAGCACAAAAGACAAGAATCTTGATGACAGCAGTGAGTGAAAAATACCTTGTGAATAAAGCATGAATGACAGAGAACAGCCAGTCTTCCACAGCAACTGACAGCACCACACTGAGCAGAAGCACTACTGAGGACAAGTGCAATGTAAATCTACATCAGCAAAACATCACATCTTTTTTTTAAAAAGGGTTAAAAATATTAAGGGATGTGAGGCAGTGTTCAGCTCCAAAATTCAGCAACTCACTATTCCAGACCTCTGACATTGATAATATTGCTCTGTGCTGGTGATATCATCCTTGCACTTGGACCTCAGTTTAACACATCCCATATGTCAGGCCTATGGACCAGACAAATGCATATAACATAACTGCTGTTCTTTAAACTAGATCCAACCACAGCTTGAATGTGAAGGACTCAAATATTGGAACATTAGGTTTAAAGAGCAGCCCAACAAGGTTAGAAGTTTGTCCCTGGTCCCTAGGAAAAAAAAAAAAATGCAGCCAACTGTTTTCCATGTGCCTTATTCCTCTCCAGGAAACTAATATAGCCCAACTGGCAAGCCTACAAATTTGTTATCTGGGGGAGTTGGAATATTAAGATTTACTGAATGTGTTGTGTCTAATCACATTACATTTGACTGTGAATGCTGTAGTTCAAAAATTTTGCTGCTTCCAAAAAGTACACAGCAGTTACTAAATACTATTCAGCATACTTTCTGAATTTAAGGCCACAAAACTAATCAAAGCACTCGTGGATAACACATTAATTGCCTATATATATTGGTGATAATTTTCAGGTGTGAGAGAAGGAAGCATAGAGCCATTTTCTATGCACTTTTCCATACATACTCAATGACTTCTGCAGTAACTAGTCACTAGTTTAGAAAAGCTTCTAGAACTTTCTTTCTAAATCTGAACTTTTTAATTTGAGAGAGGAAAAAAAAGTAACTATGAAAGTGGTCCTGCAGATGTCTCCTTGCAGACCGTTGTTGATTGATAGCACTAAAGAACACAATGTCTGCAGCAGCTTATCAAACAGCAACACTAAACACTCCTGGTCTGTGTAACGAGATAGAAAAACACGTTTTTAAATCCCCCTGAACTTAAATTGAGAGTTTAAAATACTTGTTTTAATTTCTCTTCCAACAGGCACCATGTCAACACAGGACAAAGCATGCTGCTGAAGTCTTTGCTGAACCTGAAGCCCAGCATGGCAATATACTGTGTCCATTTAGCCACAATTTACACTGAAGATGATCTGCAATCCTCCTGCAAAGTACATGAAACCTAAGAAACTCTCCTGCAGATTACAGTGATAACTCTCTACTCCTCTTTCCTCTCAGTTCTGCATCTGAGTGCATGAATGTTTTAAATGAAACAGCTGTCTGAAGGTCTAAATTACTTTTCAAGACAGAAAACTGTATTTTTTATTAATATGGTCATACTTATCTACCATTACTAATTAACAAATATGCCAAGATTTAAAAGGCTTATTTCTCCCACTTCCTAAGTAAGATATGAAATCTCTAACACAGTTTTCTTGGCTGTCTAGAAGACAGTTAATCAGGGCTCTTCAGACAAAAGTGGTACTCAGAAATCCTCAACATTAATTAAGGTATAGGTGTAAATCCCTCTAAACCTTGATAGAGGACTGGTCTGTGCCTGAGCTTGTAACACAACAGGTAAAGTAACAGAAAAGAGCCTGCTGAAAGAACAGGCTGCATACTTACATACAGAAATAATTAAAAACTAGTTGAAACAAACTGCTACAGCACTGTTAATTACAGCTCAGCATTACCTATGATGTTCTGTAGGTATGATGTTCTGGACAGTGTGTCTAGAAACAAAAAGGATAGTGCAATGCAACTGCAGTGGAAAAGACTTCCAAATTCAAGGTCCTATATTAACTTCATGCAGTTCTTGAAATAATATTTTCATAATGTGACCAGTGTATATGCATGTATAAATACAAATATGCAGTGATCTTTAGAAGCATCGCTAATTTAGGATGACACCTGTCAATCCACAAAACCTCAGGATGAAATTTGGGCCCTCTTGAATGCAACAATTCTTCCATTCCCTAAGTAGCCGAGATGTCTGAGTGAACAGCTTACTCTGAGCAATCTCGACTCTCAGAATCACAGGGGACTGGGGGTGGGAAGGGGCCTCTTGAGCCTAGGGCAAACTGCCCTAATCATAGCAGGGGCAACAACAGCAGATTGCTCTGGGCCATGTCCAGTCAGGTTAAAGAGTTTTCAAGATAAAGACTCCATAACCTGAATAATCCACTCCAGTGTTTTACCATCTTAAGTATAATTTACAGTTTTATTAGTGTGCATCCACTGTCTCTTGTCCTTTGACTGGACACCACTGAGAAGAATCTCTGCCTTCTTTACTCATTCCAGGGTGTATTTTTACACATTGGAAAGATATCTCTCAAAGCTGCTGTCTTCCAAACTGAACACTCCAACTGTCTCAGTCTCTCCACTCACGAAAAATGCTCCAAGCCTTCAGTCATCTTCATGGCCCTTCAATGGACTCATTTCAGTAAGTCCATATCTTTCTTCTACTGGGGAGCCAGCCCAGAACCAGACACAGAATTCCACACATGGCTTCACCAAGGCTGGGCTGAGGGGAAAAATCATCTGCATCCATCTGCTAACCACTTCCTTCCCAGTATAGGCCAGGAGGTTGTTTGCCTCCTTTGTGACACCTGTCTATTGCTGGCTCATGCTCACCTGACTCCAGGGCCTTTCCTGCCAAGCTCCACCCATGCCAGCCACTTGGCCACCAGCATGTGCCTGTGCCTGGGGTTATTCCTGCCTGGAGCAGGACTCTGTGCTTCCCCTTGCTGATCTGGCACTGTTTGACACCACCACCCTGCCTATGCACTGAGCTAAATTTGGATGTTTATTTTGAGAGGTCTTGAGGGTATGGAGAGAAAAAATGAGATATGACTGGTATTTCACAGGCCACAGGAGCCACCATCCCTGTGCTCACAATTTACAGTATTCCCTTCCTTTATCATACTAGAAAGATCAATGCAAAAGACCAGAAATTTTAGCCCACATTTTTAACCACATTAACAAATCAAACCCAAGCTAAGACCCTGCTGACACCAGCTTAATTTCTGAAATAGCTGTCTGCACTACTATGCAGCCCTAATTCTGCTAACTTTCCTGCACAAATGGAAACTAAACATACTCAGGCACCAAGCTGGTGCTGGTGTTCCACAGAAGCTCCTTTGAGGATTTCAGGAGGGCAGATGGCAAGAATACCACTGCTCTGGAGAATAATGAGCCAAAGACACACACACCAAACACAGCAGTCAGATAAGGAAACAGGACTCCCTCATTACATGCAGAGTAGTAGGATCAATACAGACAGGTGAGAACGTAGAGGTAGAAAACGTGCTCCCCACAGCCAGGTAAATTCAATTTTAGCTACCATCTGGCAGCTTTTAACCAAGGGACATATCTCAGCAAGGCTTACTCAGCACACAGGGCACCAGGTAAAAGGTGCTGACCATTAGACAGCCCAGAACCAGAGTCCTCAGTCAACACACCCAGAATGGACATCAACACAGTCAATGGACATCATGCAGTAAGGGTAGAAACTACCCTGAAATCATCTCTCCTCAGTACAAGCTCGTGCCTGCTGTTTAACAACAGACGAATGAGACAGACTATGAAACAAGACTGAAACAAGACTCTCCTCCTCTCAAAGGGGTCACAGTAAAGAACAGCTTTGAAAGGTAACTTGTACAGCAGACAAATAAAACCCAAAAGTTGGATATCTTATAGTTTGTATTCAAGACAAAGCCATCTCACAGTCCCTGAAAACAGATACCAAAACTTTAACTTTTCCCTCCCATTTTGCTGACCACAGCATAAAGCAAAGAAGATTCTTCATTACGGTATACAAATCCATGGTGAGTTTGCTGATGAATGCATCAATCCTTTGTGATCATAGTGTTCCTACAAGAGGCTCTTGGTCTTGCACTTCAGTCTTTATTAATGTATCTGTCTGCTACCACCTCCTCAAAGCTTTTTTTGGTTCTTCTTTCAAGGTTGCCATACAAGTTTAAAAAAGCAGCCAGAGTTTCAAATTGCAAGCATCACTAATGACACACCAAGATGTTTACCTAGAATATACATAGTCCTGAACAAGCCCACAGACTTCTGATTATGAGAATTCATGCTGCCAGATGATGAAGAACCGTTAAAGAATGTCTCACCAGGGCAGTAATGAAAGTGTTTCAATAATGAAACATGTCAACACCAACCCTGAATCTGACTTATGGGAACACCTCTTGCTGCCAGCAGAATCCAGCCATGCCAGTGCACTGTTGATTGGATGGATATTCAAGAGCTAATGACTTGAAGAGATGAAAATCAGTCTGAAAATAATGAAAGACCATTCATTCAGCTGAGCTTCTATTAATCCATCATTCAAGAATGTGAATAGCAGCCTCCCACTTCAACTAAGAATAAATTGCACAAAAAAAGGTCAATGCCTTAGGGAAAGCTACCAAAGGGACAAAAAAGAGGCCAGACAAGTTTTCAGTTGGTAATAGTTCAGATTTATGAAGCATTATACATTTACTATGCAGAGATATGAGGAGAAACATAACTTGAGGGTTATGATTATAAGGATAAGCATCTTTTAACTCAGGTTGTCAGTCTGAGTGGTTCTGATATCAGGAGCTGGATCACTTTATGAAAAAAATTGAAACTTCCATTTACATCCAAGATAGGCTAAGTCTCTTTTTCTACTCAGAGAGTAGAAAGTCAGCTAGAAGGTTGTTCTTTTCTCAAACTGCAGATTCTCTAGATGTCGATGTCAACACTGTGTCTACACTTCAATGAATCAGATGCATTCAAGTAGAGTTCCTAGGGAGGGACATTTTGGATGACAGAAAGGCAATGTGTCCAATCTCCACCTTCTACCTTACCAGGAACACCTATGAGAGGTAATACAAAACTAACCAGATATTAATATACTGACAGGAAGAAATGCATTTCCTCCTACAGAAAAGCAGAGCCAGGAGATAAGTAAGTGGGGTAAGAATGGAGACTGGTCATCATTCCTAATGCCAAGCTTTCTATTTCCAGACTAAAGCAAGGGTTTGTCATCTGGAATAAAGAAATTGAAGAAGACATCCAGCAACCTCCAAATTAATACTCACTTTCAACCTAGGCTAATACAAATTGAAAAATAAATTTACGCCTATCCAAAACAGAAAAGGCAGTTACAAAATACATAACAGAGCCTTCTTTATATTAAAATCAACTTTATGATCCCAATCTCTCTTCCTCTCTCTTCCCTGGGATTTATTCTGTCAGGATCAAAGTGTACAACTCGACACGAACCCTCTCCCAATTCCAGGATTCATAGTAACTTCTAGGTTTTCAGTTTCAAGTGTGCTGTCTTTCAAAAGTGTATTTTCCTCTTATTCAGATTATTTGAACACACTTGTATGCTATTTAATTTGGCCAGATGGCAGATATAAATGCTGCAATCTCTAAATGTAGCTCACTTAGTTTTCTCCAAAGCAACTATCAAATGATGGCAAAGGAAAAGCACTTAAGAATTTTGTCCATGTCAGTGCTGATACTTCCCATCACGTTTTTCAATCATAAGAGCCAGGAAGGAGTCTTCCAAATTACCCTAGACAGGTCCATAGAAGTACTGTCATTGTAGAATGAAACCCAAATTGCAAGTAGTACTCAAAAGATACAAATTTATTTCCTCCAGAGAAATTCTCATGATGAATTCCTGGAATAAGCACAACGAGCTAAACTTTTTGGACAGTAAAGAGGAGTTTACCCAAGAGTTTCCTTGCATCAGAGTCCTTCTGTAAGTCCTCCAGTGTTTAACAAGGAACAAGGAATTTCTAATATAAAAAGCTCTGCATGGCAGCTCACAGGTTTATGTCTAGCTTGGAAACCTAATTAATGGATGACTCTCATCAAATTCTACCTTCTGAAAAGTACAGAAACCAACACGACCTCGATGAAGCACCCAAAGTTCACATATCAAAGAGAGCAATGGTATATTCTGAAAAGTCTACTTCATCTCCTTTTTGTAACAGATATTTTCATCACCTAAAGTTGAGAGTGAGAATGAGAAGTCCCACAGGAGAATGGAAAGCCATGACATTTGGTACAAATTAAGAAACAATCATTGTCAAAAAACCCCCCATGCTCTGATGACCTAACATGGATGAGGACAGGATTGCTGGGCAGGTTCTATGTGGGGTCCAGGGCAGAAATCTTTTAGCACACATCAGGATGGTGATCTCACCACCACTGAAACTGCTGGCTGTAGGCTTTTAAATGAGAGTCCTATTGGCAAAGTTCAGATGGTCAGGTGCTGCTTTCACTAGAGAAAGCTGAGATAGGAGACATCATGGATTCTCTGTTTGGGCTAAGGTTCGGCAGAACAAAGCCAACTGAGTCCAAAGCCAAAGCAACAAAGTCTGAACTCAAAATTAGGTCTACAAAATAATTTCTGAGCTAAGCAACTTCAGAGTGATCAGAGGAGCATGGTGAGGGGAACATAATTATAAATGCTTGCCAAAGCTTTGTGGTGGTCCAAAATGTTCTAATCATGCTGCAGCATGGTCCAAGCATTACCCAGTCTTCTCAAGGGAGGCGTGGGGGTCTGCAGCTACTCCCCTTAAAGAAGCATAGAGAACAGACTCATTTCTATGTTCATATTATTTTTAGCTGATTAGTAAGTGCTAGAGCAAGCAGGTATACACCACATGCACAAGAGTTACTGACAATCAGGTCAAAGGACTGCACATCACTGCAAATGTCACTACAAATATCACTGCATGCCACTCAGTGCTGAAAGGCAGCTTTTGCTAAAGACTACAAACATATTTCTGTGGTAAGCACAGAACTGAAAAGTGAGCTGAAAAGTAAACTGAAAAAAAAAAATCCTGAAATAACAGCCTACCCAGAGCACACGTCCTCAGCTAATGACAGTAGATGTGCATCCCGTTTCATTCATGACAAGGTAATGCATCCCCATACTCCCTACAGACACTGCAAGAGTGAAATATTCAAGACAAAGTATTATGTATCGACAACTTTTAGGGAAATGTAGGCAGTAGCCTAACATTTAGACAAATGCAATCAATAGTTTCAAACATCACTGTATTTTTTGATGCAGACTTCCATTTACAAATGTCCAAAGATAAAACCTATCATATAGAAGTACTCCACAATGTTTAAATAACCTATCTCCAAAGTAGACAATGTTACCATTTTGCAGCATCAAGAAACTGATGCTAAAAACTAATGGCCAGGGTCACCTCTATGCTTTGGAATGGAGGATAAGGTAGAAGATGTTGAGCTAGCTTGTTCTGACGGGAAAGTGCATTCACCAGGGAGAGTGCTGTAGTGAACAGGAACATTGCACTGCTGTTAGTTTTGAAGTAAACGTGGTTGCATCTAGTTCAAGCAACTCTTCAATATTACATTGCACTGCACTGGAACAAAAGAAAACAAAAGCTATGTTGAAACTTTGTGATAGCCTCTTGTGTAATTCCAGCATAGACCCAGAAACTAAAGAGTAAGTGCACAGGTTTCATTCTGCTTGCATCTTCCAAGATGAGTAACACATTTGGATAACTGGTTCTTACTTCATAACATGGACTGTATGGTTCAGACTGGTGGGCCACAGCTTAGGGGGTAATGAGACAGGGGATACAGGAGTGAGTATCTGGGGATTGTGCAAGATCTAATAGGATTTGTTCAGGAGAGGACCCAAAAGCATTGAAAAATAGTTTGGGGAAGACCTTGCATGGGAAAATAGGATGATAAAGGCATCAAGGAGATCAGTTCCTTCTGCACAAATGGCTGATTAGTTCTTTCTTGGCCAGGCCCTGTGCTTGAGTACCCCAGACATTCAGCTCAGTCTTGCTACTGGCTGGAGCCACGGCCCTGAGCTAAAGGGTTTTGTGGTCCCCAAAGCAAGGCAAAAAAGAAATAGTATTCAAAGTGGAAGAGCCAAGTACTTTCCAAAAAACTTTGCTTTTAGTCTCCGATTGCAGAAGCAGAAAAATGTGCAAGAGCCAAGAAAAGACAAAGACTGCTTAGGAAGAACATAGTGGCACTGGGGGGAAATGCCCACACAGCATAATTACCATTTCTTTCTTCTGCTGCTCATAATCAAGACCTAAAGTGTCCTCCAGAAAGCTCAAGGAAACCTTGCTAGTAAATCAAATTATAGGTTGTGTAAAGACATAGTTTATGACTTCCATAGCCCAGGAGTTAAGCAAGTAATTAAAAAAAATATACAAAAATATCATGACTAAAACCAACATTTGTAGTTACATTAGCCAGGATGAAGTGAGTAAGACTATGAAGCACTGCCAATGAAGTAGAAGTTCAGAAGGTATTCATTCCTGTGGCTTAGTCAAATACCTCATAGCACTCATTTCACGCTGTCTAGTAATACTTACTGAAGCATCTGACATTAGCTAAACAGACAAGTTAATAAATTAGAGAATAGTCTCTTTTGCTGAATAGTACCTTAATATACCTCTCTGTGGATTTTTCCTATTCTGCTTAAATAGTGCCACTCAACAGCTATAAAGTGAATGTCAAAGCTCATTTGCATCAAATGTAGTAGGAATGTTGAAAGAAGAATGCAAATCAGTATATTTTTTAAGCTTACAGCACCGCTCATTTCTATCACTATCAGAAGACTCATTCCACCTATTAAAATAAAAACCTTAGACAAGCATACCAAAGCATTTTGAGGAAGGATATACCTTTTGCATTATCTGATAGGTGCATAGCACTGAATGAAAAATTCATTATGAAAATAAAAATCATCCAGAAACATTTACATTGAAAGATTGTAGAAGTAATGTAAATAATAACCTCACTAATAATGGACAATACTATCAAAAACTGTCCCACCACAAAACATAATAACTTTGGCTATGTCTACACAGTTTTTGCAGACAACTGAGCACTGGCAGCTCACACTCACCTGAGAGAAACTGCAGGCATATTTATTACTACTTAGCATGTAAGTATCACAACAGATGGCTTCAGGCCTCTTTCCAGAGCACTTTATGATACTAAACCCTGAAAGTGCTAAATACTTGAAATTTAGTGCAATATAACCAAAATCTCTTCTCTGTGCAGCACTGAGTAGTGAAGAAAACAAAAAGGAGGGTGGAAACAGCATGTGTCAGAGGTAGCTGTGACTAAATGAGCAGCTATTCTTCACTGTATTTATAACTTGTATATGTATATATCTGTGTGCATAATCACAATCACAATAATATTATCAGTAACAATTCTAAATTCACTAAAGGTCACTAATAACTTTAAATTCTTTCAAAGGAAACATTTGTTTCTCCTTACAGGTAATTTTTACCTCTTCCTCAAAAACTTTTTAAATTAATATACAAATGCAGCAATATTGACCAAGACATATGAAGTCACTATTCAGTGTTTTTAACATTAGTTCAGGTTATACTACTTACATAAAGATAATGTAAACTGACATCTGCACCTTGCTATTATACTCTGTAGCAGACAAGGCATGGCATTACACAGCTCATTATATAGACCTGCTGCTTTTCTATCTCTAAAGCCCACTATGATTTCTATGCTATTTTTCACTCACCCAGTACCTAAATTTTCCATTGCCATGTTGTCCTTTCTATACTCATGGACAATAGATAAGTTATAAATTCTCTGTCCTAAATTTCTACCTGCTTGTCCCAGTCTTCCACAACATGAAACTCAGATCTGGCTGTTATTTTCAATTGATTTCTCCTAGAGCTTCCTCTATATTCCATTTGGGCACAGAACTAGGTGGCAACACCCATTTTCTCAGAACTTTCAGCTTACTCCCCACCAGCCCAGAGAGCCCAGCTAATGTTCCACCAGTTTGGCTCCTGGCATATGGTAAAGGTGACTCCCATCAGAAGGAGGCACCCAAGGGATTGAAAAACCTGCAGTTTCCCCAGGTACTTTAACTCAGCACCACATCACTGGATTTTCATAGAAATCAGTGAAAAAACCACACCTGCCCCTAATGGACTTGCCCTGGGGTGAAACACAATTTTCATTTGGGAAGGTTGAACAAACCACCATGTTCTGTTCTGTGCAGTGAAGATCCCTGACGTCCCTAACCAGTCATACTCACTGTATGATTGTATTACATGCACTTTACAATGAGAAGGTAACTAATGTTATGATGTATAAATCACAGTATTTTAAAGCAGCTTATTTCTCATTGTTTGGATGTCAACAGATTGTGTGAGGCTTATCCTGCAACACCCGATTCAGAAGAGAAATCTGAGTCATACATGCTCCATGCTGTCCTAAATCATCTTGATTTGAGACTTCTGTAAGGGAATTTCCAAACATGACAGGTTGAAGATTCTGTAAGTTGCTTACTCTAGTCAAGCACTAATGGAGCATCTTTGGTATTGGGTGTTTGTGGCCACGTTTGTCAGGATGGAGGCTGCAGGGGTGGCCTTTCTGAACAGAGGTCAATTGTCCATGGACAACTGGTGGCACTTCTGGGAAAACATACTTAAGAAAGGACAAAAAAATTCCCAGAAAAGGCTGAAGGAGAGTTAAAAAGAGTGAGGAACAGTAGAGAGAACCCCAAGGTCGGAGGAGAGAGTGCTCCACAGCAGAGCTGATAATCTCTGCAGCCTGTGGATGATGCACATGGAGAAGAAAGGTATGAGAAGAAAGGAATGGAAGAGAGAAACCACTATGCCCTGATCACAGCCTCTCAACACCCCTTTTGCACCACTTGCTTCCTCTCTGAAGGGACTTGGACTGAGTGTAACTTGTAGTGATAACAAGGGAGGAGGAGAGGAGTCTGGGAGGAGGTCAAGCTGAGCCTGGGAAAATGGAAAGGAAAGCTGTTGTTTTAATGTTTGTCTCTTTTGTTTCCCACTACCCACATTAGCAAATTTTTTAACTGGCAATAAATTAAGTAAATCTTTCCCCACTTGACTCTGTTTACCTACCATGGTAACTGGTAAGCAGTCTCCTTGCCTTTATCTCAACCTGTGAACTCTTTCATTCCTGTTCTTCCTCTTTTCTCTTCCACGGTGCTGGGGAGAGGAATGAGCAAGCAGCTAGGTGGGAGTTTGGCTGCTGGCCTACACTAAGCCACCACACCTCTCAACTAACCCCTCCCCGCCCCCCAGTCAAGGCAACTCGCAAGCAGATAAAACTGGCCTCAGTGTTGTTTGTTTGGGTTTTTTTGTTCATATTGATATGGGCAGCTAAACTCAGTTCAGATACACAGAGAAATATTCTGCAGATATAGTAATATATTTGCCAGAGGATATAGCCAAAACACTGATTCTCCCCTCCCCAAAGGGATATGATTAGAGAATCAGTCATAGAAGCTCTCTGAGAAACTGTAAAACATCTGAGAAGGCACAGAATGTATTAACCCCTGTTGCTGTACAGAAAAGAGCCTTGTACATGAGGGAGTTGGAGAGAAGCCAGGGTACAAGTACTCGAATATCAGTGCATGCTGAAAGAAGCTGTGTCTGAGCTTTTTCTCAACAGACAGAAAGAGAAAAGGCTTCTGACATTATTAATATGAGTGTGCACAGCAGTGATAAATCACTAAGCTGGAAAATAACAGGTTCTCAAAAATATAGAAAGGAGATTCAAGACTTCAAAGTGGTCATGCAGAAGAATTACAGAAAGTTTCTGGAAATCAAATGTAAAGTGAACATTTGATGGATGAGTGCTAGACATTAAGCCTGAATTAATTTGGCACCATGACATTACTGGATATACACCGGAGGTTTGCTTGTGATAAGAGCACAGTACTTACAGCAGGAAAGAAGTAAATCTTTTTAAATTACTTGAATGAGTAGGACAGAATAGATGGAAAATTTTAATCTAGGTTGCTGAAGCTGCTGGAAAAATTACTAGCAAGCCATACATGCAACAGCTTTCCATAAAGACAGAATTCCATAAAGACAGAGGAAAACCCTCATAACAATTTAATTTAAAGACAGAAGAAGAAAGTAGATTTGTGAGTTCAGGAGAAGGCATTTACACCTCCCAGCACTGCTCAGAGCCTTAGACAACTGGTAATTAAATAGCAAGCAGTACTACATAAACAATCCTCCAAACCACAGATGAGAATAAGAGTGAGAAGCTCTGGAACTACATAGAGTCATGAATACAGGTATTTACACGTTGCATTTCTTACCAAAGAGCTGGTTTCTAGAAGAAGGGTTATGCTGAGATCTTTGTCCCATTGAAATTGAAAGAGAAATTTCTGGGGGTTACTGTGTGACCCTGAAGAAGGTATATTAGCTAAGTGTTTCTAAACAAGTTTATATAATTATGTGCCTATAGTGCCTTCCAGGAAAATCAGAAGGATACGTTACTTATCATAATGCACAAACTGGAGCTTGCAATATTGAAAGAGTTCACACATTTTTCATACTCTCTGACAAATACATTGCTGTGCTTTATTAGTTTTGTCCCAAAACAATGATTTTGGATTTTCTGGTTTACTTATGCCAGTAAGCATCGTTCTGTAACAAGTGGAGCAGACATACACAGAAGGCACCTCTTTACATCAAAACTTGACACTAATAACTGGGAATTATCCTACTCTTTCACTCAAGATATGAGCAGAAGCCACAACCCCTGACAACAGTAGTCTGGACAATGGTTGCTTTCAATTTGTATTACGGGCCAAGATCGCTCTTGTTCTCAGCTAAGGTATTATTCTACCTAACTCAACCTGGCTGCCATCATAAAAGGTTTTAAAAGGTTTATACAAACACATTATTAACACCCTCATTAAGTTCACAGACAACACCAAGCTGGGCATGAGTGTTGATATCCTGGAGGGTAGGAGGTCTCTGCAGAGAGGTCTGGACAGGCTGGATTAATGGCCCAAAGCCAACGGTATGAGGTTCAACAGGGCCAAGTGCTGGGTCCTTCACTTGGATCCCAACAATCCCATGCAGTGCTGCAGGCTGGGGAACAGTGGCTGGAAAGCTGCCCTTGGAAAAGGACCTGGGGGTGCTGGTCAACAGTGACTGAACACAAAACAGTGTGTGCCCAGGTGGCCAAGAAAGCCAATGGCATCCTGGCCTGGATCAGAAACTGTTTGGCCAGCAGGACCAGGGCAGGGATTGTCCCCCTGTACTTGGTACTGGTGAGGCCACACCTCGAGTGCTGTGTCCAGTTCTGGGCCCCTCAGTTCAGGAAGGACGTTGAGACGCTTGAGTGTGTCCAGAGAAGGGCAATAGAGATGGGAAAGGGTCTGGAGCACAAGTCTGATGAGGAGCAGCTGAGGGAGCTGGGGGTGTTTAGCCTGGAGAAAAGGAGGCTCAGGGGAGACCTTATCACTCTCCACAGCTCCCTGAAAGGAGGCTGGAGCCAGGTGGGGATTGGTCTGTTCTCCCAGGTAACAAGGGACAGGACAAGGGGAAATGGCCTCAGGTTGCACAAGGGGAGATTCAGACGGGATATTATGAAAAATTTCATCATGGCAAGAGAGGGTAAGCATTTGAAGAGGCTGCCCAGGAAATTGGTGCAGTCACCATCCATGGAAGCATTCAACAACTGAATGGATATGGCACTTCATGAGATGTTTTTGTGGACATGGTGGTATTAGGTCAAAGACTGGAGTTGATGATCTTGCAGGTTATTTCCAACCTTAATGATTTTATGATTCTAATAATTTCTCTTATAGTGTTAACTTCCAAGGTCTTACCAACTTGACCAGAGATATAAACACTGCCACAGAATATATCAGGGTTGCTATTAAATCCATCAAATTAAGCCATACATTAAATGGTTATGAAACCAATTAACTGCTGGCCTGAATTCATTTGGTCGTACTCAAATCATTTCCTGTCAAACATCTGCAGAGGATCAAGTTCTTATTCATGGTTTTGCCATAAAATTTTGCACTTATTTCTTTAATCCATTTCTTTCAGACTTTTCCTTATTTCTTTGATCCAATTTCAATTTGAAGTGGAACAGACTTTATATATTAAACTAGGAAAGTTTGATACCATTACTGTGTATCAGTTCTGAATTCACTTCTACCCCAGCTACACATTTTTTGCTGATGGTGTTATTTTCGCCCAACATTTTCCCTTGGAATCTCACCCTACTCCCACTGAAGTCATTCAGTTGGAATCTCCATCACTTTGAATAATCATTATTCTGTGCAAAGCAAAGAAATATGCAATCGTTAGACTAGAGGAAAAAGGTCTGTTGCTTTACAATAATATATAGCTGAGTTGGAAATAAGGCTAAACAAATTCAAGAATTCAAAAAATTAGCATAATATTTTTTCTTTATTATCATGTTTGCTGATCAAGAAGTTTGTAAGTGTTGTCTTTGTTTTAAATGCATACCCCAGTTTTCTAGTAAAACCTGCTACAGGAAGTGTAAGGCATTATCTTTTCACAACTGCTGGATGGAGATGTAATTTGTTCTGATACAAACTGCTCTGAAGAAGCTCAGATGAGTAAAAAGTGGCGCAAGCAGGAGTAAAGTGACTAAGCTAAAGACTTCAAAAGCAAATATGAATCCTAAAAAGGGAGAGACTGCAGATTCAAGCTGCTCTCGCCAATTGTATTTTTGCCCTTACTCCATGAAAAAAGCATAAATTATCTCCCACAGTCTGGCAGACTCTTTCCTCTGTCTGCATTTAGTCAACGTTTTCCAAGTACAGGCCCAAATTTCCCTCCTACAACTTTTATCACTTGTCCTTCATTAAGAAAGCAAATCACATTTTCCTTCTCTAGTTCTGTCATTTCTTCCAACCCAGCCTTCCTCTAGACATGATGTAGGAAAGATCACCTATCCACTAGCCTGTCACACACTAGCAGGTACAACTTGTCTCTTTAGCGTTGTAAGCACTAGCTAACATTCTTCCAAAGCACCCAGAGGAATTCAAGGGTGCTGTGGTTTGACAAATGCTGTATGAAAACAGACTTGCTTAGTGTTAATAAACACAACATGACACAAGAATGTGTGGTAAGAATAAAAACCCAATGAAGAAAAATTTGCATGGGCTTCAAGCAGCTTTGGGTGAGGTCTTTGATACGTACATCACTGGAGAAAGATTTAAATGGAAGGGGAAACGGATCCTTCTATTCACAGAGAGACTATTTAAGGTCATACCAAGCTCTTCTTGTTCTGTATACCATAAATAACCACTGAAGGGAATAATTACTGTTGGGGTTATTTCATAAAGAAGATGCTATTTTAATTTTAAAATAACAGGAAATAGAACTGTATATTAAGCCTGAAATAGATTTTCATCCATAGTAGACAAACTTCTCATGGCAAGAAGTATCACATTTCACCAGAAGATTGGCTCCTTGCAACAGGACAAAATTAACGCCTTTTTTTACCCTCCCTCCAAATGTTTCAGATGTTTTCATATGTATGACCTACACTAGGACAGACTTTTCAAATTATTATGTGGCTAATTATACAATAGTATCAATTTGATTTAAAGTGGCAATTAATACTGCCAGTCTGTCTTACAGCCAAGATAAGAAGTTATTACATACACACACACTTGCATGATTCTTCCACTACTCAAAGTGCACCCAATGGGGAAGTAAAATTTTAGTATTATTTAAATTTTTTTAAATAACTTTCATCTATTCATGATGGCATTTAGGACTTTATAAAAAAGCAAAGCAAAACACAACTAAAAGCAGTATCTCTGTAGCAGCTCTCCAATATTTCTGAAAATACTGTTTTCCCCTTCTATTTAATTTAACCCTGGGAACCAGATTTAAAGTACTGATTTACAGAAAATCACTAGAATGGCCAAGTTAAATAAAGAAGCTGATTATTTTCAGAATATCACATAAGTCATATGTGTTATGATCTGACCTTCTGGAGCTGGTTTACTTGCATTTGTTTTTTCTGGATCCTTCACCTTGGATTTACTTGTGTCTTTTCTTCTCTCTATATCTTTAACTGTAAAGTAAGAGGGAAAAATCAATTAATCTAGAAAATGCAGTTAGAAGCATGTCATTGTCTTCTTTCTCATAAGGTAGTTGCACAGAGCATATGAAGATATGCTTAGGTACTGAGTTACTTTTTGTGTTTTCCCTCCCTTCTCTTGCGTTTCTTATTTTCCCCATTCTATCATCATTAAAGTCCTCAAAACTGACTCTCTTCACACAGGAGAGTCCAAATAGTGACATCAGCACCTAAGCCCATGCAGACAAGATCCCACACTGGAAATATAGTCCACAGAATTGGCAAAGCCAGCTGGGGAAAGTCCAGCATTGCAAAGTTCCACTCCAAGTCAGTCAACACAAAAGCACATAAGCCAGCTGTTACACTATCCTCTTCACAGAATCAGCTTGGATCCCATGCCCAAATCTGCATTCAGGGTACCAAATACTCCCATAAGTGCAAGGCTTCTCCAGAGCTGAGACTTTGACAGTTTCCTGTTCCACAAGTGGGTGGGACACCTCCCTTACTATGTCCCAAATCTCTCACAACAGCCAAGCAGAACCCAATACGTTTAGCAATTCCTAATATTAAATAAGTAGCCAGTATTGCTCTACTAATAGTCTGAAAGGTTCTGACAAAGTAATTGCTAAAGTCACATATTGGGAAGAAAAACCCCTTTCAGAATTTTCTCGGAATGCTAATTGGCATCTGCACATCAGCTGTCTGCAACAGCCAGGAAAAGCTTAGAACAATGAAGCTGAGAATAACTTCCACAGAAAATAAAATTCTACTCCAATTACACACTTCTTAGTTTATGTAAAAATTGGATTATGATTGACATTCATCCAGGCAGGCACTGATCCTCAGCCAGGACCAAAGTCTCTCTGTGCTAGATAATTCACAAAAACATTGTGAGAGCATTAAAGGAGGTTATCTGTCTCTCAACTATGTAAGAGAGACAGTGCAAACATTCCCTTGTACATCAGTGGAACCAAAGTCAAATGGTTTTCATTAATTTACCCAACAGTAAGTGGAATATCTGAATCAACCAGGAATGCTCCAAAGTCCAATCCAAAATATAATCACAAGACTAAGTTCTAAGGAAGACAGCAAGCCACTGTCAAACATCTGAATGTGATTTTCTCAGTATGACAACCCTTTACAGAACCTACAGTGCTCACACTCCAGGTACAGAGGTGAGAACAAAAAACTTGAAATATTGACTCCTCTTCTTACTAAGACAGCACATGTGACTGTGTATCACCTCTGCCTTTAGCAAACAATTGTGAAACTGATTCAGGAACAAATTCAAGTCCACAAGCTTGCTGAGGAGTCAGCTTTGTCCAAGGCAGATCTTGGTTATTAGTTGTGTTACAGATAATGCCACAACACCACCAGGTCTTAGTCAGAAGTCTGGGTTTAGTCCTTAACTGAACAAGACTCTGACTAACACAAGAGGTGAAATACCAGAATAATATCAGCCAAAAAGGATGCTGCTGCTTATCCTTCTAGGAGCATTCCTTTGAGAGAAGGCCAAGAGCTGACCTCCTTTAATGCTAGTGCTATTGAGGGGCAAGTCTCCAGAAAAAAAATGGTACAAAAGCCTGAAGACGTTCAAAGGAGACAAGTTGGTCACATCCTGACAGAGATTTCTGGATTTGGAAACTGTCCAAATTCTAACCACACAGGAAAAAGAGACAAGGCAGCAGTTTTATTCAAATATTTACACCAACAAAAATTTTATCCTAGCACATGTTTTTACATCTGCATTTTCAAAAGGAAAAAATCCCCATTGATCTTAGTTCATTAAACACTATGTACTAGAATAAGAATGTATACCTGGCTATATAAAGAGAAATACTCTTCTGACAATAAAATTTTATTGTAAGCTTGAGAATTCTTAGTACATCAGTTACAACTCAACAGCATTAAAACCATACTTCCAATGCACTAAACCGGATGATATTCTCAAAGCTCTTTATATACTTGACCTTTTTTCATCTGAATAATTAGTGGCCACATGTCAGAGAACAGGGAAAAAAAAACCCTGTTACAGAAGAGCAAAAAAAGGATTGTGTATGTGCTGTATCTGGTTTTACTCAGGCAAGGCATCGTGTTTTCAAATGAAACTCCGGCCTTAAAGTGCATGTTTTCACGTGCAGCAAAGTGAGTTTACTAAACACAACAAAAATCTCATATTTTAAATCAAGCTGCCAGCTCTACTTTTCCTAAGTGCCATTTAAAAAACAGCTACACCTAATATTATAGAATTTGCTGTGGCCTTCTCTTTCATGCCAAAGTAATCTGTGGTTTTGAGGGTTTCCTAACCAGGACAGAACTTAAAATAGTAAATACACAGTTGTAGTGATGAAAAGCTAAAAGGACTTCGATACACACCATATCAAATACTCAGAATATTCTGTCTTGTGCTGGTTTTAAGGGAAAGGTGGTTTAATAATGACAGTGAGAAAAGTTTAGTATTAGGGAATTCAGTAGGCTTTCAACTGTACTGCTACACTGCCACATTATTGTATTTATCAACCGAATCTCCACTAATCATATTTAAAATGTTTAACATGAAGATCAAGATAAATCAGATAAGTGTATATGTCACTTCGATATAGACATTAGGAGTATGTCTTGATCATATAAAAAATTAAATTTGTAAACATATTTGACCACTGAAGACCATTAAGAAATCAGCCTTTTCTGAGCTAGCAACTAGTTGCCAGTTGGCACAATTATATCACTGATTCAATAAAAAGGAATTTTTTTAAGTCTCAGAATATAGCACTTTCTTTCTACTCACTGAATATTCTTTCCATGAAATACCAGCTAATTTCTTAATGAAATGAGGAAGAAAGGGATGCCAATCCAATGGAAACAAAGATAACCCAATGCAAGAAAGCACTATGCAATCAATTCAGGCCTCCCCTGTACTTATACCAGTTAAAATACGTGGCTTGGATTTTCCTTCCACCACAGAAAAAGCTGTTTTCCCATCATTCCCCTTTCTGTAAGACTTGTTACGAAACTTGTATTTCAAAAGTTACATTAAATATTTGATAAATTCCAGATGTCAGCCATAAAGAGACACATACTTCTGAACTGGCCTTGTGCTGGTTTACTCTCCTTGTCTTCACTGAATGCAATGATCTGAAGGGCATAATTTTGATCTGGAATGAGACCTTGAATGATTGCTTTGGTGGCAGTATTTTGAAGAATTAATTGATTTGTCTTTCCACCTATAGGAGAGAAGACAAAAAAAATTACAACAAATATATAGCTTCATTTGCTTTTCTTATAGCTCAGTAAATGTAATGACTTAAAAACACCTCAAGCTCTACCATGACCTAAGCATTCCCACTTTTCCCACTTTTGGGATTATCCATACAGCCAGGCCAGAGAACATCCCAGAAAACCAACAAGCTAGGCTGTCTAACCAGTTTTCTTAACTAGAAACATTCTTAAGACCAGCATTTGTATCTGGGCCTCATTAAACAGCCATGGTGTCCAGCAAAATCATTAAGAAAAAAATAAACATTTCACAAAAATCTGTCATGTTTGGTAACACTATACCAACAGGCTTTCACTCTGATTGACTGCCAGTTCTGACCCTATCATACCCACATCACCTTTAAATACTCTCTTTGCCAATTTTCTTGAGGCAAGGAAATCCTTGTGTATAAATACAAATATTAAATATTTATATGTCCATTTACATATAAAGATTGCATGCAAATATGTACAAAGACGTATTTTGCTGTATGTTAAAACTATTTCTCTATCTCAATTTAATTTTAAATGTACTTAGAAGTAGGACCTCTGTAGGTCTATCCAGACTTTGTTGTCTACCTTTTCAAATTTTCAGTCAAAAAACTTTTAGAGACTGCTTGGTTTTTTTAATTCTTTGTGATCTTTTCCAGAGAACTCACTAAGGGATAAGGGACAGGGAGATCCACCTTAAAGGTTTGACTGAATTAGGAATCCAATGTTTTCCCTTGAACACCTCCTAGACTCCCTTATATCCCACTGGAAGAAAGGTAAAGACAGATGATCAATGACAATTCCCAAAGACTACACATGAAGCATAACTAGCATTGACCCACTTCTGCCACCCTGATCACTTGATTCCTGTTTTCTGGGCCTCACCACCCTCCAGTGAAATCAATCTCTCTTCTGTTGACCAGCCAATACTTAATTATCCAAAGCTTGCTCACAGTTTCTTCATCCTGGAGGATGACACTAAACTCTGAAAAGTTTTCAAGCCTTAGGAAGACACTTCTTTCACCCTAAAGAGAACATATAGACTTTTACCTGAACTTGGAGTGACAAGAAGTTTATATCCAGTGAATTGCCCTTTAGGGGCTTTCCAAGAGATCTGTACACTGTCAGGACTCACTACATTATATCTTAGTCTTGTTGGTGGGGACACTGCAAGTTTGGAAAGAAAACAACATTTTAAATTCAAATACAGAGTAATCAATTTTAAAGAAAAATAAACACATATAGGAAGACAAAACAAAAATTTAACGGTAAAGGATGCAAGTTATTTAAAATGTCACATACATCAGTTTATTAGTTTGTAAAATGACATCCCCAAGTGCACTACTTCCCTCAGACAGAACTTTTACTTATCTCTTTACAAAACAAACTAAACAACCTAACAGCACAGGACAGAAAGACAAACAGTGTTAGATGTTAAGACACTAGTTTAGCAGGCAAAGCTGGTAATAAAAATGCTCTTTGTTAATATGTGGGAATTAAAATTGCTCTCTTGCTTATTACGCTGACAATACGCATGACCTACGCTCCTTTACCTCTCATTACTGTGGGCATTTCTCCACATTTCATGTCACCCAGGGCCAAATTTTCAAATCTTTGTGAGGAGAGTATAACCAAGAGAAAAGACAGGCATGCACAAGGCAAAGGGAATGTCAGCTGCCCAATTTGCAAACCTGGCTTAAGCAGCACAAAGCCTTGCAGCTGCAAACACTGCATCAGTCTCATCAAGACTAGCAGACATGCACAGGCAAGTCAAGACTTAGACAGGGGCTATCTGGATGGTAAGTAAAATTTGGCTTCTATTTATGTTGTGCCATCACCTAGGTTTCAAACTGAAGCAGCAGGTGAAATGAATAAAAGCATGAAATGATTGAAAAAGAGGAGATATATCAGTGAAGCAACTCACACAAGAACAAATGGAAAAACTGCCTCGTGTTATTACCATAATATCAGCAGCTTTGTGTCTCTGCACATAAACTAGTTTTTCACAGTTTTGCATCCCACTGCTCAGTCAAACTCCACTGACACTGGACCAGATTCTACAAAACCTTTCTACTCTGCTTCAGGGAGGCACATGCCTTCTTCACTGAAGAACTGCAGCAGAGCAGCTGTCAGTGCAGCCTGGGGTATCCAAGGCTGTCAATAAGGGGAAATCTTCACACATTGGAACAGGATTTGGCTCACAGAGAACAAACTGATCTACAGGGAAAGGCAGCCCAGGAAGCTACCCAGAGGCTGAACGACAGAAGGGCTAGAAAACCTTAAACACCTCCAAAGCTACTCCTCCTCTTCTCATCATTTCCACAGCCCCCTGAACAGACTCCTTCATTTTCCAAACCCTTGCTGCCTTTGCCACTACATCCTTAAGATTTCTGTTAGTAAGTCTAAGAAATCAGGGAAATTATCTGAAGCAGGTAAGTGGCAATTTCTTTTCCCCTGGGCTAAGATTGCTCTTAATTGACTAGGCTCATGCCCACAGTTTGTTGGTCCTTCAGATATAATAAACCAACAGTCTCATGATATTTCTGAGATTTAAGGATTACAGTACATGGAACATATGAGTCAATAGGCAGAATGTGCTGGCCAAAAATCTCTGGCCTCTCCATTTGACCTGCTACAGCCAATGTAGCTCTGGCACCAGCAGCAGCCAAAGACCTGTCCTGAACCAATCACTTTTTCCTATGTGCTACTTTTTTCCAGCAGCTTGGGGGAAGAAAGAAGGAAAGAGGCAGGCTGCAGTTCTTTGAGATTTGGAAGTGCGTGTTTTTTCATGACATCTACTATTAAACACATTTTGGATCTTAGAAGTAAGAATATGGAGGTTTAATTCAAGAGATATATTCCCTTGCATCCAGCCTCTCATTCCATAAGTGGCAGTTTTGTCAGACCAAGGGCAGGTTCTGCAGTTCTCTTCCTTGAGGTACTTAACACCAGAACACAGAAATGAGAGTACATAACTATCAAGAGCAGCTTAGCAACACATCTGCATTCTCAAAGACCTCAGAGAACAAGCTCAAGAAGAGAGGCAAGGAAACAGAAACAACAGGCAGCACATGAACTCCACACACTCAAAGCTGTTCTGATCCGCAGCATTGGGCTTACATCCAACCCATGCATTTCCTTAATTGCTGGACACAATCTTGTCAGACCTCATCTTCAGTCTGCCCATCACCCCCCTGAAGTTTGGAAAGAAAGATGCTGTGAGCAAGTGTGTGAAGGAATCTCTGCAGATACTACATCAGTTCTTTGAAAATTTGGCCCAGGTACGGCAAAATGTTTTGCTAGGCAGGTTTCTGCAAGAACATTCAGCATGCTGTAATTGTAAAAACATGACAGAGACTATGGCAAAAAGTTTTTAAAGCCAAGCAGACTGTAATTAAGGATTACAGCTTTTAATTCATTCTCAAGATTCATTGTGTCTTCAAGCTATACATAAATCACAATAAATTGGGGCTGAATGAACCAGAGTGACAGATCATACCTAGAAGTTTGCAAAAAATACAATTCCTTTTATCATTTTGCTTCAGGAATAAACTTTTAAATAATGACTGCATTCAAGTGTGAAAATGCTGCAGATTTTATTGGGATTAAGAGGTAAATTTGTATGGGGATTAAGAAGCAGAGCAGAGAGCAACAAAGTAACATCACGGATTTACATTAAAAAAACCCAATTATGTCTTAGAATTTCAGAGTTCACTTTCTCTGCCACCTTCTTCATTTCCCATCATTTCTTTCCATCCTACTTTCAACTTGACAGTTTATGAAAGCACCTTCTAACAAAGAAGCATAGTTCTGGCCTAACTGCTATTAGCCATCACCAAAACAGGTAAATATTTGAGCCCCTAAAAACAATCACAGACCTTACAAGCAAAGAAGGACACAATCACCAGAAGTTTTTTTGTATACTACAGAGTTACAAATGTGAAAGACTAGAAAAGTTGTGCCAGAATAGTCTTTACATAACCAGTCAATTTTCACTGGGTAGTTTTGGCAGCAGTGCAGCAGAAGGGACATTCCCACACAGCAATAAGCCATAAGAAAGAAAATTATTCACTAGGCAGATAATCAACTGTGTCTTAGTTGTGCAAAGACTAACGTTCTGGCATAGGAAAAGTACAAATAGCTAAGGAAGTTAAAAATCTAGCACTTGAACAGACAACAAAATATTGATGGGAATTACTACGCATTCACCAACCTGAAGAGGATATCTTTATTTCTTTGGGCCTTTATTGTCTGTGGAACAAAAGCTCACTTCTTGCAGAAAGGGAAAAAAATTAATCCAAGCTGAGTCAGTTAACTGATAAAAATCAGTAGCTAGATCTCTTTAAGTGGTTTTACAGGAATGCAAAAGAGAATGGCTGTCAGCAACATTAGAGCAGTCACCCAAAAGAAAACTGACAAGTTCAAGGCTTTGGTTTATGCCACCAGGTAAATTAGCACTCCGAACACATAACTCTGACTAGGGAAAGAATGTTTTCAACTCTTACTGGAAAGGAAAAATACAATAAATTGCTTATGGACAATTCTCCAAGACATCCAATAGTCTAAGTTTGGATCCTAACAAAGTATTGTATCTTCCAACTTACTGCAGTCATAAGAATTGAACAAGTTAATATGCGCTGCAATTACAGTAGTAACACATGAAAATTGCTATACAAAGAAAAGTTTCCATCTTTAAATACAGAAAAACTCTCAAAGCAAGTTACTTTATGAATAAATGAAAAATTCTCGAGTGTTTTTCTTGCCCAGCACTATTTTCATGTACCATATAAGAACATAAGTAGACAAAAGCTGTTATTTATACATTATATTGAATGGGGAAGAAACAGTGGTGCTGAAAAAATAATTGTTGTTGAGTAAAAACCAAAGAGCACTATGTGGTTTATAAGGCAATAGAGCAAAAAATGAGATAGAACCACATTGCTCCCCTGAAGGGATAATTTGTAGCTTCAGGCATGTTGGCTTCAGTCTCACAAATATATTCTCCTTTCCAAGAAGTCACATTACATACCTTTACCTGAGCAGCTTTGCCAAAGGAAGGAAACACAAGCTGGAACTAATGCCAGCTCTTCCTACACCTTGGCAGAGTGTATAGTTGCTTAAAACAGACAAACAAACTGTATTAAATTGTAAATAGTTATCCAGCTGCATGAAGAGCTTACTGCAAGAGGCGGCAACCTTAAGAAAAGAAGGAATTTAAGAAACATCTTTTTACTTTTAGTGTACCAAGAGGTTTTTTTTCTGAGAACATGGAATAGAGACTTCATATCACCTCATTCAATAGAGTAACAGTCATGTTGGGCCAAGGCAATGGTCCACTTAGCTTAATATCACACTGCTGACAGCATTCCATAGCTGATGCTTGCTGAAAGAGTCTAAGAACAAGGGAACTATTGTTCTTTATTCATCAAGTACACTAACCCTAGCTTCTGCTGGTGTGATTATCATGGAAAAAAATTCTCTCTGACCTTCATTTCACTGTATTGATATTGAAGGGAGAAAACTCTCCAACTATAACTGATCAAATCAAAGTTTAAAAAAAGCAGAGAATATCATTTTCCAAGATCAAGGAATTTCGCAAAACTTTCTGGAGATGGACCTGAATCCCCAGTCCTGTTTTGCAAATCTTAACCATATGTATTAAGAATGAAATACAGAGAAAAAACTAACCATATGCTTTGCTTTATTGGCTCATTAAGTCACAAACATCCTGGACCTTCTTTCTGACCAGAACTGATACAAGGAACATTGGGAACATACATTTCCTGATTCACCTCACATCGCCGACATCAAATATTACAGTGTACATGTGTCCCTAAGTTCTGGGAGAGGCCTGTAAAATGCTCACAGATTTCCAAACATCCAAGAGGGTATGCTTCCCCAGCCATGCAGACTGGACAACACTGCCACTTGCACTACCAGGACCTTGAAAGCCTCACGTTGCCAATAGTCTCCAAATGTGCTCGTGAATAATGCATTATACAAAACACTTTAAAAGACCCCAGGATCCAATTCTGCTCCCAGTCATGCCTATGCAGTCTCATATCAAAGGGATTACATAAATCTCAAGTTGAGAGAAATGCCTTTCTTTAGAAATCATAAAAACTCATTGGTATTCTTCCTCCTTCCCCAAGCAATAGGATAAATTTTCTCTAGCAGTCAAGCCACTGTCAATACAATCCAACAAGTATGCAAGCCTAACAATCCCAGCAGTATTCTTTAATACTCATAAAGGAGACTGTCATTTTAAAATGCCAAAGTAGTCTGTGACATTTAACAGATCTGTGTCATATGAAATGATAGAAGCACTACAATCGCTACTGTTCCAAAAGAGGAAAAAATACATATTCCATACAAGCTTCATATCATAGCTGATCCTTCAAACTTACTTCATTACACAGAGGACAGTAAGAGTAATTTCTGATAAGTACATTCATGTAAATAGGAGTAAAAACATATTGTGTATAATTCATTTTGAGACATGTGAATTCGCACAAATATTGATGCTATTTGAGATATTGGGTTCAAAGAGCACACATGAAGATGTAATTCTACTCCCACCTGCTCCCTAAGCTCAGCAACAAAATTCCTGCTTCATTTCAGTATTACTAGATTCACACCCCACTGAGGAGGAAGTAATACTTGTATTTGGAATAAAAGGTCTATTTCTGCACATCAGAATGAAAATCTCCATCTTCTTATTTATGACTTACCTTGACCCTGGACATCACTGATGAAAAAAGCTGTGACAGCTAGAAAAGCCAAGAGAAAACAGCTCTGTATCTCATATCGACAAAGCATCTTCTTCCCCTCAATACAAACAGTATCAGCAGGTCTGAAAACACATGGAACAAAAATACTTACTAAACAGGCGAAGAGAAGGCATCCAACTTTAATGAAAATTGAGGGGAAAATCTGGATTTGTTTTAAATAATAAAAAAAACCCCAATCCTCAAGCAAACAAAACGAAGAAATAACAAGGAATTTACCACAGACATCAATGAAGACAAATTTTCCTGGTCGAAGTTTTATGACCAAAGCACATTTTACCTGAAAGGGACAAAGAACCCCACTTGGGCTACTCAACAGTTTTGAAAACTTGACCCACAGAAAAAGAAACTTTATATTCTTTGCTAATCATACACAAGTATTGGAAATAGAATAAGCCATAGATAACGAAGTACAACATGTATTTCCATACAATCCAGTTTTGTAAGAACCTTATCAAGATAGCTGTGGCAAAGAACTCTGAAGCTTGTTAAAAAAGGCAGAACTTTGTTCTGAAGCAATTCACATCCTCTTCCCATTGTCCTCTACAACCTATTCTCATTTTCATTTTTCTACTTTATTCAGCTTATTTTGTGCTCTCCATTGTACTATCTGCACTTACAGCAGGTAATATCATGGTCAAAACCATCTACACTAACTCGACCAGTTAGGAAAAATCAACACTTTAGAATGCAGCAGTATACGAACACTCAAGGTAGTCCTAGGTGAACTAGCTGGGTTACAGGAAAAAATTCTGGTGCCAAAGAGCAAGTTTCAGATTGGGTAATTTACCTGACCACAGAAGTAAGCTTAAAAACAGTCCCAATCTCAAGATACATCAACATGTGCCTAGCACCATACTTGGCAAGATTTCTCTTTCACTTAACTTTACTGCACTAGTTTTAGTCAATTTTCTGGGCCAAGAAGATTTTTTGCTGTCCTCTCCTGTTAAAATTCTACATGAGAAACAAATTAAGGTAACTAAGAGTAGATTTTTTGCTGTCAGCAAAGAGCATTTGAAGGTTTACCTGGGTAAATTTTGGTTTATGTATTTCTGTTTTGCAGGTTTCTCCCATTTACCTCCTGTGTCATTTTCGCTAATATTCCTGACATGCCATCACTGTATTTGCTTTCCATGTTTTCCTTGGAAGGCACATAGCAAGTGGTGCATCCACTATCTAATATAAAAAGCAGACTGAAGGACCTCAATCATTGTTAAACAGATGAGGATAAGATCTACATCTCCTTCTCTCTCTGACTATTTGCAACCTGCTATAGTTATCCCAGGACATGTTAGATCTACTGTCACAAATCCCAGCCATAAATGCTTGATACAACTCCTAGAAAAAATATAGGGGGATTATACATTTTAAATTCCATCTCCACAGGAGGTAATCAAAGTTTTAACCAAATCATCAACAAATTTCACATTACTTAAACACATCTTTTGAATCCATCTCTAATAGTATAAATTTCACAAGACAAAGGCAAATACCTAGATCCCAAAGCAAAGATGTGCACCGGGAACTTATACACTGCTATGCAGAGTTCTTAGACTCATCCTCCAGACAGAATTCAGAAACCTGTACAAAGATCACAGGTTTCCTACTACACAAACCAAAGCATCAATCACCCAAGGACCACACTCAGCAGACTGCTGCCTAGTGACAGACAATAGGAAGAACCGAGAGTATCTCAAAATGGGCTGAAATCCACCACTTGTGTATCTCATGTTGGGTACTGATGCTTCTCCCCTCACTCAGAAATGCATTCTGGGTCAAGTAAATACAGATTCTTCAAAAAACAACAAACAACTCATTCTTCCAGGCAGTTACTACTGATGATGTGTGGATTGCCTTCCATAATAACCCAGACACGAAAATATTCTCTCACAGTGGCGGCTGAATTCCCCATTTATTACATTTGATATAAAACCTCCTCCAAAGCAAGAGCTATAAATACTAACTGACCAGTAATCCTATGTCAGAAACATTCTCTACTGCTGCTTTTAGAGAAAAGCCAGAGAAATGAGATTTACTGGAACAGACACAACTGGCAGTGGAGCAACTACACACAAGTTCACCTCTGCAATGATCCGCAAGTCAGGGTTCACTTTACCAGGAAAGGAAACCCCCGTCTGCAGCCACCTTGTGGCTGACATCGTCTGGGACTAAAAACAAATATCCTACTCCTTCTGCTTTTCATATATTTCACCTTTTAGTAAGTATGTGGTAAATGAGTTATCCGCCAGACTAGTGCTGGGAGCAGACGCCAAGAACTCTACCATGAGGTGAGTCCCGCTCTCCGGAGCATCTCTCCCAGCTGGGTTCCAGGACTCCTCGCACGGGCCTGGCGACAGGGCACTTCTCCTGAGGGAAGCTCCCAGCGGGACAAATGCGGCACACGCCTTCGTGCTCCGCACACCCAGCCCAGGGGAGGAGGCTGAGCCGCCTCCGCGCTCCCCTGGCTGCCCTCCCCAGGACGGGCAGGTCGGTCGGGGTTTTTATGCCCTATCGCGGTGTCTCGTTGCGGAGCGGCGCGGCCCCCCTGCCCGGGAACACCCTCACATTCCTCGGGTCGCCGTCCCGCCGGGCAAAGCCGGAGCGCGACCTGCCCCGGCCCCGCAGGCGGGGGGAGGCGGCGGAGGGGACCGGGACCGGGACCGGGACCGCGCTCTCCCCTCGCCTCCCCACAGCCCCGCAGCGCGGCCCCAGCCTGGCCAGGGCAACGGCGCCTCACAGGCTCCACTCCTAACCCCCGGCTCCTCTTCGGGGGATCCCCAGCACCCACCCGGGTGAAACCGAGTGCCCCCACCCCGGGTTAAGGGAGGGACAGCGGGAAGCTCGCTGTCTCCGCCTAGCTGAGCCGGGGAATGGGCCCCATGAGAGCCAGGGCTGCCGGCAGGGAGCGGGGAGGCGAGGGGAACGCGCTGGCCGGCCGGGGCAGCTCCGTGGAGAAAGCACCGTGCGGGGCCAGGGCGGAGCGACTGCCCCGACACAGCGCGGCACGGAGCGAGGGAGGGAAGGAGGGAGGAGGCACCCGCGGCGGGACGCGGGCAGCAGCCAGAGCCTCCGCCACACCACCAGTGAGCGTGATTGGGTTTTAATTACTATCAGTCTTAAAAGTAAGGCCTTTGCAGGAGTTTCTAAAGGGGCTTCCCCATCCTAGCCCGAGCTCGCCACCTTCCACTCCTCCATCTCCTCCTCCCGCGCCCCATTCTCGCTCCGGGGCTCCGCTCCTGCCGCCGCCAAGGTGGCCGGGCAGGTGGATGGGAAGCGCTCCGCTCCTGCCCGACCCCCTCCCGCCTCGCCCCTGCCCTCGAGGGAGACGAAGCGCAGCGCACACCGACCTGTGCGGGCATCAGCCGGGGAGCGGCCGGCGGGGAGCGGCCGCTGCTTTTCACGCCGGGCTGCGGGAGCTGAGCTGGCTGCGGGAGAGCAGCTTCCCTCCCCACTGGCCGCTCCGCATCTGATAAGGCGAGAGGGTAGAGAAAGGAGGCGGGCAATTATAGAGCAGAAGGTGGAAAGAAGCGGGGGGGAGGGAAGAGGCATAAACGATGATCTGAGATCCCACCCTCCGCCCCCGAGCCCGACCCCCGCGGCGGGGGCGCGCCCAGGTGCGCGGGAGGCAGGGCGGGGGGCTGCGGGCAGCGTTCCACGGGCAGGTGCTGGGCTTGCCAGTGTCCTCGGTCTTCTGGGTTTGATATCTGTTAACTCATTTTCCTCTCTCCAAAGTTCGTTATTCACTTCGTTTATAAATGATTTAGAAGTTGCCTACTCTGCAGTACGGCTTGGAATGCAAGTATTCCCCACGCCAGCTATTGAGATGTGTGGATTAGTGACTCATTGGGGAAATATTTATATAAAAGTGTTCCAACACTTGTCTGGCTTAGTATAAAGCTTGATTGAAAGTGTTGTGGTACATATGTACCTTTTTTGCCATATGGATAGACACTGCAATGGTACATGGAGTTGCAGAATCTATATTCTATATTTCCATAGAAATATGAGTTGCCCTGTGGTATATCCTACTGAATTTACAATTAGGACTATTATTCACAAAGTCTGTAAGTCCTGAGAATTTAAGAGGTGAATGAAAATATTCATTACAACATGCCTGGTCATCTGTATAAAATTACAAATGAAATCACTGAAGGACTGAAGTTAAAAATCAGGTGTAGGTGATACAGAGATGTGCATACTTTCTCAATGTAAGTAGGAGCCCCTTCTAGGAAAGGAGAAGGCAGTGAGTCACAGGGAGATGACTCTGACTAAGTGTAAAGCAGGACCTTCTGTTGCTGAGTAGGATTCCCAATCCTGCAGATTCTTGTCCAAATTCATAGTGCATTATATCTTTCCAGTCAAACTGCAGAGATGTTTGAGCTTTAAAGTCCACTTGTTTTCTATAGCAAAGGTTCAAAAGCATTCCTAGATCTAAAAAGTATCTACCAGATTCCTAGATCCTGTCACCTGCTGTTATTCTACTGCATCGCCAGCTGTGTGCAGTGGCCAACACACATGCCAGTCAAGAAGAGGAGCTTGCAAGATAACAATTTCTCTGAAGCAAAAAGATGTTCAGCTCACTGATGTTAAATATGATGCAGTTTGTAGCTCTTTCAGTCCCTAATTTATGTATTTAGCTAAACAGCAATATCCAGAAGAACAAGAAACAGAATCACAGAATCATAGATTCATAAAATACGCTGATTTGGAAGGGGCCCATCAGGATCATCAAGTCCATCTCCTGGCCCTGTGCAGGACTTCTCAAGACTCACACCATGTGCAGGACAGCATTGTCCAAATGCTTGAACTCTGTCAGACTTAGTGCTGTGATGACTTCCTTGGGGAGCTGTTCCAGTGCCCAACCACCCTCTGGGTAAAAAAACCTTTTCCTGATTTCCTGACCTTAAACTTCTCCTAACTCAACTCCAGGCCATTCTCTGGGGTCCTGTCACTGGTCACGAGGGCAAAAAGATCATTACTTGACCCTCCACTTATCCTCACAAGGAAGTTCTAACTGCAATGAGGTGTCCCTTCAGTCTCCTTTTCTCCAGACAGAACAAATCAAGTGACCTCGGCTGCTCTTCGTATGGCTTCCCCTCCAGACCCTTCACTATCTTCATGGCCCTCCTTTATGACGCTCCCTAATAGCTTAATATCTTTTTTTAATTGTGATGACCAAAACTGCCCCCAGCACTCGAGTTGAGGCTGCCCCAGTGCAGAGCAGAGCAGGACAATCCCCTCCCTTGCCTGGCTGGCGATGCTGGGCCTGATGCCCCCAGGACAGGGCTGGCCCTCCTGGCTGCCAGGGCACTGCTGGCTCATGTTCAACTTGGCATCGACCAGGACCCTCAAGTCCCTTTCTATGGCACTGCTCTCCAGCCTCTCCTTCCCCAGTCTGTACACACAGCCAGGGCTGCTCCATCCCAGGTGCAGAATCCAGCACTTGCCCTTGTTAAACTTCACAGTTGGTGACTGCCCAGTCCTCTGTTTTGTCAAGGTCTCTCTGCAAGCTGTCGACAGCTCCTCCCAATTCAATGTCTTCAGCAAACTTACTTAGTATTCCCTTGAGTCCTGCATCCAGGTCGTTAATGAAGATGTTGAAGAGCACAGGGCCAAGGATGGAGCCCCATGGAACCCCACTAGTGACAGATACCAGTCTGATGTCACCCCATTCACTGTAACTCTTTGCCTGACCTGTGAGCCAGTTGCTTATCTACCACGTAATTCAGTTATGCAGCTGTGCTGTGTGCTGGACAATCCAGAAGGATTCTGTGAGAGACAATATCAAAGCTTTGATGAAGTACAAAAAGATTACATTTACTGACTTCCCTTGATGTATCAGTCTATTTGCGGTGCCCCTAAAGACTCGGTAAATATAGAGAGGTAAATCAACCCAATCCACGATTGCTTGCTGGCTCATGCATTTCGGGGTTGGACAAGGAACAGTCTGCCAAGGGGAGAGTCTGGCTCCCTTTCTTTCTCTTTTTTTTTTCCCTCCCCCCTCCTTCCAGATTTATAATGTAGTATCCAAAGTCCATGAGCACCATCCTGTGGCTGCAGCTAGCTGGGGTATTGTAATTCGAACAAGAAAGATTTTGAGGATCTCACTGATGGGTAGATTCTGTATCTCTTTGTAGCCTTCAAATGTCTTTACACTTTAGTTTTTATTTATCTGTTTGCATCAGAATTGCAATTAATATTTTAAGATTATGCAAAGTGTGTGCATTCAAGTGTAACTTGACTGGTTTTATTATTATCCATTTATTTTTCTCATTTATAATTCTATTTTAACATTATTTGACCACTTTTAGAGCTAATGATGCTTATCACCATTGAGTTTACTCAGCTTTCTCTGGAAAGCACCATGGATCTCTTTGCATTATTCCAAGGAAGAACTGTTGTTCACAAGTTCAAGGTAAAAATTAAAAGGTAAGGTTCCTTGAAAGAGTTTGTATAATGTGCACATCTGGAAATAGAATAAGATCGCAATATGGTTAACACTAATGTATAAATTATTTACCAATTTTTCTTTCTTGTCTTCTATTTAAAACAAACAAACAAACAAACAAACACCTTTGAATTTTAAGAATTAATTCACTGATTGTGAATTTGCCCCATTGATTTACTTTCCACTGTTTGGAATTGGCCAAGCCTCACTGATTTCAAAAGAACAACTCTTTACAGGCACTACATTTTAAAAGTATTCACACCAGCAAGATATGGAGCATCTTTTGCTTGGCTAGTGTGAATTCCACCAAATTTCTATAAATAGGATTACATGGCAATGATGTTAGAAATACAGCTGGAAACAATTCTGTTAATCCATCATAAGAACAGAATTAGTGCTGGCTCACGACCTCAAAGTGAGCTGTTTGAATATCTAATAGTATCATTAAACCAAGCAATGGATCACCAGCAGCAGTACTTGTGCAAACTGAACAGAAACCAAAATAATGGATGTTTTTGGTGGTTGTGAGGCAGAATTGCACTGTAATTATCAATCCTTATCTTTTTTTTTCCCCCTCATCTTCTACTTTTTAGGATATACTTAAGAGTATTTCTCTGACTTTTTTCATATACTAATGAATGCAATGTATACCATTTTTCACAAGATTTTGGAAATGAGAATATCAAGTTTGGGGGGATATTTTCAAATGGCAGGTAACCAAAACTAATCAGATATTGTATTTTTTTATTAAAATGATTCTTGTATTATTTTATTAAATGGTGTTTTTAAGGCTAAACTAAACATTTTTAACTCCTAAACTAAAATATGGTTTCCTTTCTTTTCCTTACAAAGGAAATGTACAATTTTAAATGCTCTTTCTCCTCCAGCATCCAAAAGTTCCCATCACATTCAAAGCTCTTGACTATGGCACATTTATTTGCATGACTCAAACCAGTCCCTAGGCCTAACAACAACTTGTAAATTTTTCTCTTTTTGCTATTAAAAAAACTCCGTAACTCAGAGACAGAGATAATACTTGAGGTGAAGTATAACTTTTGCCTCACATTTTGTTAAATACAATGGAACATACAATACTCTTTGAAAAGTGGTTTGCCAAGATCAGTCTGTCAACACTTGCAGTAATTAGGGATCTATGAAGTAAGTCATGCACTGAGAGAGCAGAGAAGGACTTAGGACTGTATTCTGCCCAAATAAAAATAGAGAAAAAATATTTTAATTGTGATGCTCCTTCTCTAACATATTAGCCATGCATGCTTACTTTTTAATTTTTCTCTTCACTAGTTAAGACAATTAGTTAAGACAATTATTATGTGATATGAATATACAGTGAAACGACTTCTGAAAAGGGTAGCTTTTTTTGTGAAGTATTTTTTTTCTAGTGGCTTTCTTTGTGCTACAACTATTTCTCTGATATCAACCCCACAAATGTGGCTTTTTTACATCTCTGTTTTTAGGCAGGAACTGTCAAAGTAGTTCAGCTTTGCTTCATTATTTGTTGACATGTCTGATGAGTAATTTTCATTTTCTTGATACTTTTTGGATTTCAGTGCTGTCAGCACTATAGTGAGTTGCTAGGTCTATTCATCTGAAGCTTAATACACATAATGAGGTAAGTGAAAGGGATGCAGAAGAAACCAGATGGATGCCATGGCCATCAAAGTGTAACTGTTCGTGTTTAGAGTTGGTCCTGCTCCTCCAAACATGCAGGAAAGAGAGCAAAACTGGGCAAAAGGACCATAGGGAAATGGAAAAAACCGCAAATGTTCACTCATGTATTTTTCTGTTCTCTTCTAAGTATGAAGAAGGTAATGGGAAGAATGATAAGGTTAGTGTTTCGTAAAGTTGGCTTCTCATTCTGCAGTCAAATTAGATCTCTTTAGATTTGGGAGGTGAAGTTATCTACCCATTGAAGTTTACACTTCAATGTCTCAGCTAGCTTCTGAGCCTTTTTCTGGGCAGTGCTGAGGAATAAATATAGCTGTAATGAGCCTGGCAACACTATCAGGAGCTACTTTCATCCTTCTGAGCCTCTGACAAATGCAGCTTGTCCAGATCCTTTTAGGGAGGGAGTTCAGCCATTTATTAGAGTCTGTGAGCAGCAGGGAGGCTGAGTTCAGCTTGCTGAGATACTGAAGGTGCAAATTCCTGCATCCACAGCCTCCTCATAGCTGCAGTGAAATGACAGAGCATCAGAGAAGTGAAGTTATCCTCTCTGACATGCTCACAAGGCAGGAGCTCATCTTCCCTCCCTGGACAGGGAGGGCTCATGTGTGCTCTTTCTCCCTCAGGCTGCAATGAGGAGTTTCCTCATCTGTTGCTGAGCAATGTTCTGGACCCAGCAGCATTACACAGGATCACAAAGTCTTTGGAAGGCACCTCTGGAGAACACCTAGTCCAACTCCACCCTGTTAAAGGAAGATCACCTTGAGTGGATTCCCAGGGCCATGTCAAGTTTAGTTATGAGTATCTCCAGGAATGGCACCTCAACAGCCTCCCTGAGTGACCTACTCCAGTGTTTGACCACCTTCACAATGAAGGGGAAAAAACTTACCACAACACAAATGTTTTCTTGTGTTCGGATGGACTTTAATGTGTTTCAGTTTGTTCCATTGCCTTTCACACTGTTGCTTGAAAAGAGTACATTGGGAAGAGTCCGTCTCCTTCTTCATTCCTTCTCATCAGGTATTTATTTATCCAAATGGATAAGACCTTCCTGAGCCTTCTCTTTATGAAAGATGCTCCAAGCCCTTAATGATCTTCATGGTGCTTTTCTGGACACGCTCCAGTACGTGACCCAGCATCCAGCTGCAGGAATTTAGGAGAGAGGAAAGATCACCTCCCTCAACATGCTGGCAATGTTTTTCCCCATGCAGGCTGTGAGGCTCTTTGTCTTCTGTGTTGCAAGAGCACACTGCTGGCTCAGCAGCAGCTTAGTGTCTGTCACTCTAGGGCCTTTTCTGCAAAGTCAATCAGCCACCAGTGTGTAGGGTGTCTGAGGTTATTCCTCCTGAAGGGCAGGAGCTTGCACATCCTTTTGCTGAACTTCATAACATTCCTGTTTTGCATTTCTCCAGCCTGGTGAGGGTGGAGAAATATATAAATGGTAGCAGAACCTTCTTATGGTTCAGTCATTCCTCCCAGCTTTTTTGCCATCTGCAAACTTGTTCAAGGTGCACTTTCCACCATTGACCAGTCCAATAATGAAGAGTCAAAGCAATATTGGCTCTGGTATCATCTGAGGTACATCTCTAGTGACTGAGCTCCTGCTGGACTTCACACTCCTAATCAAAACCTCTTGAGCCCAGAAATTCAGCCAATTTTCAGTTCATCTCACTGTCCACTTATCTGGTCCATGCCTCAGCAGTGTGTCTATGAGGAAGTTATGGGAGAAAGTATTACTAAAGTTAAGATGAATACATTGCAGCCATAATGTCAGCACTGCTCCCATTTGCTCCCAGGCTACATGCTGAGACTTCATCAACCCTCCTGAGAGAGCACTGCAACTGGTGGGCAGGTCCTGGGACACTGCCAGCATGGAGGAAGCGTGCCCTGAGTAAAGAGGAACAACCAGACTTTGTGAAGCTGGATCTACCAGCAGCTGGAAATGCGTAGGTACATTAGCCTGGCAAAAGGTTTCACTGGATTAAGCTGCAGTGCAGATTGATTTGCAGCCCACCAATGGTACAACTTAACACAGCAAGAGAAGGATTCCCCCATATTTTACTGAATAAGCATGAGAGTTACAGGTTCTGGCTGACTGTGCAAGAAGTAATTTTCTTTGGAATGAAATCCTGGCTGAAATGAATGCTTAAACCAGTAAGAGCTGGAAGCAATATCTTGGTGGTCTCTGTAATAAATACCATAAGTAATGAATGGAAGGGATGTATGCAGCAAGAAATAATTATTTTCCAAATAAAACATATCTTAAGCTATTGCCTAAAAGAAGCAGAGCTTCTTGTCTTTCTCCTACCAAGCTTCTGCTCTGAGTTCCTACATTGAACACCTTTGAACACTATAATTATGCACCACTGGTCTGCCTCACTCTACTCTAAGCACTTTTCAAGTACACATTTGACATGAGGAACAAGATTTATTAAAAGTTGTCAACTTGATTATCTGGGTTTCCATCTTGTCGATTACTGAAAAACTGAATTTTCATTTTTTTCTAATTTACAATTTTAAGAAAAGCATCTGTTCAATAGACTCTAAAAAATATTTATAGTTGTCTCCTAGAATAATATCACATAGCCACTGAATAAACACTCAAACCAAATTCTCCTTTAAGATAGTACTTTATATTTCTCAAAAATTTTGTTCACTAAAATGTTTTATTTGTTCAGTTTTCAAAGCCTAGTTCTCTTTGCTGCTTTTGTTTTAAGGGGTTTGAAGTGGATGGTGAGATTCAGACATGGGTACTCTGTTCCTCTACACATTTTTAAGCATCACAGTTGGAATTTTCAGGAATAGACTTAGTTTTCCAATATTTATTTAAGCATATGTTAAACATATAAAGTTAGCTTTCCATGAATAAAATACTCAATTGACCTTAGCAGAAACTATATGAAAGAGAAATGGTCCTGAGATTTGTCTTTGCCAAAGAAAAAGAAAAACAAATTTGTAAAAAAATTTTTGTAAGAAATCATAGCCTGTATTTGAGAGTAATTTTATACACAATGTGAACAGAGAAAAATCAAGAGAAATATTAGTATTTTTATTTGCTGCAAACAGCTCAATAAAATCACCCCTACTCAAATACTAACTGAAGAAATTCAGTATGCCTTCCATGTTTGTATTTCAGAAGTATTTAACTTTTTATTTATGTTTTATTTTATTTGTGTTTTATTTTTCCAATAAATACTAATACTAAAAATCAGTACACTGGAAATCTCACTTTATCAGGTATGAGAAGAATTTACAACAGTTTGAAATATTTTTTTTTTAGCTGTGAAGCAATAACAGAGGGGGGCAGTCTTGGATAAACATCTCTTCTGTGTATTCACAAACCTCTATCTTTTGTGCTTCTGCAGATCCAAATTCAAGTACTGTGTCCGTTAAAGCACAACTCTTTGATCTACATTACATGAATCAAGGAATTATCAGTTGTACAGGCCTGGATTACTCCCCTTCTGTGCAGAAATGTTCCACTCAGCCAAAGGCAACTCATTGAAGCTCCTCCGTGGAGGAAAAGCTGCTGCTGTGGGACGGACTGTGGTGCTGCCCAGGGTGACAACTGAGGTCAGAAAGTGGTACCTGCACTGCAAGAGTACCTGTGGCTGTGGTCTGTGAGCTCTCCCTGAGACTGAAACGGTCATTTGGTCTCCCAAGAACTGCTGTGATTTGTTTCTGCTCTGCATCTGTTGCAGAATTAGCTCTGTGTTGTGCATGCACCCAGGAAGTACTTGGATACTTCCCACTGAACATGATTTAAGCACCTAAAATATAAAGTCAACAATAACAGGAAATTACACAGGAGTAAAGCAAGTGTATACTCTAGCCTTAAACAAAGAACTGGCAGAAACTTTGCTCCACAGTGATCTGATGATTTAAAGAATTATAGGGTATTGTGACAAAGAATGAGAAAGCGGAAAAAAGGAGAGGCAATAGTCTACAACCACAAAAACGAGATAACATCTTCAAAGCTTTTGGGTGAGCCTTTTTTTTCCCCTCACTCATTCTCAACACTCAGAGACTGTATTTTTTGCTGTTGAAAACACTTTTTGCAGTATCTGGTTCTTGCCCTGAACATCACCTCAATCCATGTTCTCCACTAAACAGGTAAAAATAGGATATTTGGGAACATTCCATCCATGTCTCTACATCATTTTCTAGTATTTGTTTATTAAAATGTAGTGACTGACTTCTCAGCTCAGGCTCATTGACCAAGTAGCATAATCACCATATCATCATATTTTTGCTGTTTCCTTCTCATTATCATTGTTTGGATCCTATTGTAATCTTTAATTTATTGGTAGCATCTTTCATAAATGATAGTTTAAATGTTCTTGTAATATTGGCACTGGGTACAGTAATGTTCTTTGCCTTAGAGTGCACAGAAAAAGGTTTATCTGTGGCCTCTAACATAGTGTTTGAGGTCAGACAGGTTACAAAAAACAATAAATATAATGTCTTGTTTCTTACACAGTGTTTCTTACAGCATAATCTTCAGAGGTAATGGTGGGATAGTAGATATTCTTCACTGTCTTACACAATGAAAATCTCTGTCCTGAGGTTTGCAGTCTTTGAAGAATAGTCAAAACATCTACTTTAGGCAACTGGGCATTTCACAATATTGTTTTATGTAATAATAAAAATAGTAGTTAATCATAAATCTATTATTTCTATTATTGTCTAGCACATGGGAAGGGGTTGCTCCTGTTTGACCCATCAGTCAATTTGTCCCTTCAAATAACAAGGTTTAACCCCACAAATAAGTCCCTAAAATCTGAAAATTCTGAATGCTTTTGCACTGGGAAGAAAATGTGAGTCCTTGTAGTAACAGACTATGTTCACATTGCTTTTGCATTTGCTGGCTTTCTGGAGCTAATATTAGCCTGTGTAAGAGGCTGAGTATACAGACAATTAGCAGTTCAACTACATCAAGATGCATCACTATCCTATTTCATCCTGATAAGTCATTTTTTCCCAAAGCAGCCAAAGGAATAACTTGCCTTCCTGTCTCCCATGTAGCAGAGGTAGCTCTCCAGTGGGGAATCAGACTGCTACTTGACTGATATTAACCTTTGGAGGACTCCCCCTGTGCTCTGTCATTGTTGAGGCTGCCAGCCTGGAAGGTCTGGGAAGCTGCACAGGAGAATGTGGATTTGGACAATGAGACTTCCTCAGTAAAATAATTCTGCATTGGACCTAAAATATGCAAATTGTAGGAGTCTACAATAGAGATTTGAATCTGTGCACTGATAAAAGCAGCTTGGTTGGGATTTGACTGTGTTCCATTACAATGAAGAGCAAAGCTCACTGAAAAGGGAATAGGCAGAATAGGATCAGCTATTTCAAAGTGAGTTATAAGCACCTTTGCAATTCTGTAATCTTCAGGCTCAGCTCACACCCAGCAGCTCTCCTTGAGCACTTCTCCACCAGATGATACAGAACCATTGAGATGTCTGCCCATGAGCTGCTGTATCAGAGAAAGAAAGGAACAGGCAGTAACAAGGCATTTCATTACTGACATTAACTGTGAAGCATAAAGGTACATTTCTTAAAATTGTGTTTCTGCCCTTGTCATAAGACAAGTTCAGATTGCTATATTCTGTTAATTTTCAAAACTTTTCATCATGAAACTTATAGCATGTGAAGTTTCCTCAGCAGAGGAACACAGTAACAGTGCAGTGCTGTGTCTTGTTTCTGTGTTCACAGGATTAGGTGAGAGCTTGGTGTGACACACTGAAAGTGGCCCATTAAAGCAAGAGCCTGAATGACACTCAGTGCTTTAGTGATGCTGAATCACTCCCCTGCATATCAGTGGAACAGGTGAATTCTTTACTGGAACAAGGAGCAACCAGTTCTGTTGACTTTTTTCTTTTTTTTTTTTTAGATGTCGATTTATAGAATCATCATAGTCAAATCTGTGCTCCTCATGTTGAGTAGCATTTATTTTAACCAAGGCTGCGTTTGGTGGTCCAGTGCAAATTTAAAAAATAACTTCCTAAATATGAGCTGTCTTATCTTTCTGCCATTAAAATCAACCTGCCAGTAAGAAGTCAGACTGTGATTTTGCTTCTAGTCTTATATTCAGGTGGCATTTTTGTACACTTGATGGAATTATTTCTGATTAAATAATAAATAGGAAAATAAAACAGAAGGTCACCTTAAATATTTATAATCACTATTGTCATTTGCCTAACTGCATTCTCAAAGAATTTTCAACACTATTTGCTAAATTTACATTAATTTACCTCACTTGTTTAGTGAGCGTGTAAGATTTATAGGGCTTTCAATGTGTGATTAATGTCAGTAACAAAATCAGAATTATTAATGGAGGTAAAATTAAACTTCTGAACTCTTCATAATTCTCCACTTTTTGCAAGAATGAAACCCACATTTTTACAGCTGTCATAGTTCAAAAGATGTTAACCTGTCATATTTACTTACAAATTTCCACTGATTGTACTGAAAATACTGTGCGAACCATAGCAACACTCATTATTGAGCTATGGAGTTATTCCTTTGAGAAGCCTGTGTGCTTCCCAAGGCTTGCTGTTGGCAACAGGCAGGAATGTGCCGGACAAACCCTGAACTGCACAGGCTGCTGAGCGTGTTTTGTGCTCGGCCCAGCCTCTCGCAGACCGCAGACCATGTTTGTGGCCTGGCCCGGGTAAACACGGCCTTGGTTGCGCAAGGGCCGCTTGGCCTCCACATCCTCCCACACGCTGCACCAGAGGCCGGGCCAGGGCCTGGGCCAGCCCTCAGCAAGCCCAGCCAGCAGGATCTGGCACGGGGCTGGCTGCAGATGGAGCCTCTCGCCAGGACAGCCTGGGAGGAAGAGGAGCTTGGAGAGGAGCTGGAAGACGACTGTGGGGCTGAGGAGGTCGTAGGTTGACTGCACACGATGGGTACCTGGCACAGTGGTGACAAGAGTCTGCCAAAACTGAAACACAACCTTGCAAATAACACATTCATGGCTACAGAAGATTCAAAATACATAAAGGGAAATATTTTTCCACAGCCATGGAGCCTGTGGGGTGCAGTCAATACAGGGCACTTCTGTCTTCTGCATTAGGGGCTGTGTTCTTTCATGCTCTCTGAATGGCTGTCCTGCAGGCTGCACATTGCCCAAGGTTTTGAGAGACTCAGTTTCAGCCCTGCTCCTCTGCAGGCTTCCTTGATGGCCTTAGATATCCAAGACATCCACAGGGATTTTTCTTCCTGTACATTGGATCTAGGAGCTCATGTGGTAACATTGGGAGAATGGTGGATGTGGGGGTGGGGGACCCTTGGGATGTCCTGTAAAGCCATGATGAACATGAACATGATGAAGAGGTATAAGCCAGCTAGTAATGCTACAATAACAACATGTTTGGCAACTAGTGTGAAATCTACAACCCCAGTGGCCCTCTAAACACCTGTGTGAGCTAACAGGAGTTTTGAATTGATTTTTTTTTAATATCAGCACCTAAGTTCTTTATAAATAATTTCACTCCTCACGTGTTTGAACACTGCCTGTGCCCCTTTCTGCTACAGGGGTGAGCAGAAACTCCCCTTGTAGCAAAGGCTGAGATATTAATGTGACTGACTGTGATGCAAGGGACATAGCAGGGAGAACCATCACTGCAATGTAGAGTGGTATATAAATACCTCAAGGCTACAATACCTGTCATATTGTAAGCAGTGCAATAAACCTCAGGTTTATGTGGAAACGCTCAGCTGCTGCTGCATCTATTCTCACCTGCTGGGTCTGCAGTAGCTGCTACTCCTTATGATCCTGTTTCTCAAACGGGAGCAGTTGTTGCCTTGCTGTGACTCCTGGGGTGAAATTAATACTTTTTAGGACAACTTAAAAACAGTAACACCCAAAAAGCAGGAGAATCTGTTGAAACATGCAGGAAGTAATTATATATGATCATTTATATACACAAATTACAGCTCAGCTAAAAAATGGCTCCAGTCTCCTTGGCTGGCAATAGACAATTCAGAAGCAAAGGGATCTTTGGGTGAGAGGCCACTTTGTATCTTGACTAAAAGCCTGAGGAAAAGAAAAGGAGACACATTTCTTGAGACATTTAATAACAGCACATCATCACAGTCAGTTCCGCATGATACAAGTATGCAGCAACTTCTCTGAGAATTGGCTGGATAGCCAGGATGTTCTTTTCCATCAACAGGCCTAATTGAATCTACAGCTGGGTAACTCCAAAAAAATTACCAGAAGTGAGTCAATTGAATTAGCTGATTTTAAGTGGTGATTATTAGGGATGTCGTTCAGTTGTTCACACATAGGTGTCTAACACATTTTGAAGTATCCTACAATATTTAAGATGTCTTCTGGGACTTAATCTCTAGATGTGATTTTGAGGGGTCACAGACTTCCCTGAAGGTGCTCTCTGCTACAGAAGAATGTCTCAAATACCCTAAAAGCACCTTCGATGGCACTTAACATTTATGTGTATGCAACAGAACCAAGCCCCTCGTTTCTGAGCTCCAATTCCAATTAGGTAAGTAGAAGTAGATGCCATCACCCTGCTGTGATGTTTTTTCAAACTATCTGCAGTGCTGAGAAAAGAGCACTGCATTAACCTGTGTGCCCAAGGTCATCTTTGCAATCACAAGCCCATTGTTAGGAGTTAATCACGATAACTACTGGAAAAGGGTAGCATCAAAGAGCCTTTAAAATGTGGGCAATTTGATCCTAACCATGAAGTTTTTATTCCTGTATTACGTGACTCCCTGGAGCTCTGCACGTTAAGACAGCATTGTCTGTTCTTTGAGAAAGAAGCAGTAATCAGCAAGAGTTAAGGTAAATGTTTTTTGTGCCTTCATCTTCCAAATCAAAATTTCTGAACCAGAAGAGATTTTTTTCCTTTCTCTAACTAAAGGAGATAAGGTCCAGGGGATTTATATTTAAATGGAATACTGATGCTACTATAAGGAATGTGAATCAATAACCCCCAGAAAATAATCTCTTATGAGAATGAAGAATAATACAATCATGTACGGTGGGAAATGAAACAAAAATGTAACACACAATAATGCACATTTTATCACGAAAATCAAACATTAAGAGGGTAACGCAGCACTCCTTCATAAATGCATCTTTTAATCATTTAATAGACTATTCACCTGATGGAGTGCAATAGAAAATGAAATATTGAATATTTTAATCTTCAACAGGATCTTGTTTATTCTGGCAAAACAATGAAACACACACATTTCCCAGCTGCAGTAAGAAACAAAGGGTTCATGAAGTTATCTTCAGAAAGCAGTTGAGCTGAAAATGCTTATAAAACAAAGCAGACACTGGAAAAATGTAACATTAAGATCTTGAATACTTTCATCTTTCTTCCTTTCCAAGTTAAGCCGTAAAAGCTAGTACATTCCATCAGCAATTTTTAAATGAATTTTAAGAAAACCTTATCATGGTTCTAGAAATATTTTGCAGGCAAAGCAAGGCTGTTAGGACACTTTGAGAACAGAAATTAAATTGATTCCTCATCCTGCAAACTACTAAGCACTTCTGAGTATAATCACTTAATATTTCCCAGGCTTTGCTCAACATCACACTTAATTAAACTTTTGCTAATAAACCTGAGGCACTCAGTTTAGCCCCATTGCTGGACTCCATTGACAAAGCAGTTGTTCAGTCAAGCCTGTATGTGTATTTATTTTTAGTTGATACATGCAGTGTTTGCATTCTACCTTATAAATAGAAGATATGAAAAAAGTTTACATTACTTCATAACATAAATCAAACTTCTTTTGTTGAAGGATATGTTTTGTTTGGGTAATTTGTTATATTGAAAGGGAGATATTTCCCAAACAAACATATCTTTACTATATTCTTATGTACTGCATTATAGGATTGAATGTTCATAAATGTAAAAGTATTAATCACAGCTTTGTTCTTATTGAAAAAGCAGGGTTAAGAACATAAATTGTAAATTTAGCCATAAAACTACAACACTTTTTCTTTCTGTGATGTTATTAAGAAACTTAAGAGGACATTATAGGACTGTCTCATCCATGGCAGTGCTCAAGGCTGAGTTGGATGGGGCTCTGAGCAACCTGGTCTAGTGGAAGGTGTCCCTGCCCATGTCAGAGGGGTGGAACCAGATGATCTTTAAGGTCCCTTCCAACCCAAACCACTCTGTCCATTCTATGACAGAACCTTTCCATACTACACTCCTTCACTGCACCGGCCTGATGTATTCTATTCTCTGGTCTACATTCATTTTGCTGATACTTTAAAATCATCAACAAGAATTTTAAAACAATCTAACTTGTCTTCTTTTTTCTTTTATTTTTTTTAATAATTATTTGAACATATTATGTATTTTCCAGCTATGATCTACTATTAGGCATCATATTGCAGGTTTTGCTGAGGTTTTCATGAAATTTTCATGAAATTATCCCAGAGGAGGTTTAGCCTTGAGAAGGGCAGGTAAGAGCAAGTATTCCCTGAGTCAGGCTTGGCTTTCAGTACAAACTGAAAAGTATTTCTGTTCATCACATGTCCCACTGGAAACATAAGGGAGGGAAAAGGGGCATTTCTTCATAGACAGCAAATTTCAGATAGACAGCAATGTTAATTTTTTTTTCTTTTCATAAAAGAAACCCTAAAACCTGAAGGGGAAAACAAAATGCAATTATAAAAATCTGCAGTCATTTACAGTTAGCAGTGAAGATAAGAGTTTATGTGGTTCCAAGCCCAGCTATGGTTGGGAGGCTGTGCTCCAGCTGGTTCAGGAGGGAGGGAAGTCATGAGCAGCTCACCCAAAGGCCCAAAGGAAGCACCACTCTTTGGAGGTCTCGTCTTTTGTCTCCATAACCTGAGAAAGTCCATGAAAGCTGTGGCCCATACTGTGTTATGAATCATACACAGCTTTGTTAAGTGTAGGCGTGGTGTCATTTTATATCTGAAATTAATTTTATTCCATCATTGATGGTAACTTTCTTACTTTGTTCCCTTGCCTCGAGGCTTTGTGTATAAATGAGTTAACATTTGATCATAAAACAGCAGCCAATTCACCTGTTTTCCTGAAATATTAGGCTTGATAAATAAGCACCGCTAATTTTTGAAAAGCTAGTAATGGTGATCATTGTAAAGAGGCACTGAAAGACAGACTAGTAAAAATACAAAGAAAGCAGGACCATCATGACCTTCCAGAAACAATTTTTGAGATGGAAGAATAAAGTAGGACCAATGTCAACTATGCAGCAACATAAAATAGGAAAGAAAATTAAATATATCCATAAGTCAGTGGTAAACGCAAAACAGTCTGGTGGATGTGGGCTGTCCTTTTGACCAGTGTACCCCAGCTTGGCCTGCTTGGATGCATGCAGCAGCAGCAGCAGCAGCAGAAGCAGCATTGGGAGCATTTCCCTGGAGAGGAGGAGTTGAGCTGCTCAGGCATGATGGAAATGATTATTTGAAATGGTAAGAATACCACTAGCTGTCTATGTACTGTAATCTCGGGAGCAGTTTGTAGACATCTCTGGGTAGAACCACCTTAGGAACAGAAGCAAGAGGCTGTACATAAAAAGAAAGCTTTCCTCTGCAAATCACCTGCAAATTCTGGAAATAAATTATGATTATTAGTTGACAGGGCCATACAAAAGCCAGTAGGAGACTTGTACTCTAATTTCAAGGACAGTTATGGTGACACAGGATGGGAAACCTACAGGTGTATGGCAACATTTTTGTAGAAAAGGCATTACCACAATTTGTGTTACCTGCAGTACAGTGTCTGCTTCAAACCCCTGCTTTTAAAGCTAAGCATTGCATTTTAAGTGTGTGCTTTTAAAACTTGAATTTCAACAGTACTGGAAAATTACAGCTCCTGAGGCCAACATGAGAGTGCATACCTAACTGCAACACAACAGCCATTCTCCTAGAGGACATTCAGTTTGACAGCTACTCCTTTCTGAATATTTCAGAATTTTCCTGAGGAATTGCAACTACAAAGATTAGGTAGCTATACATGAAATATTGTCTTTATAGTATAAATGTATCATTGATTCCTCTGACATCCTTTGACATTCTTAAATTGTCTCTTGCATTAGTGGCTCTTTTTAAAAATTATGGTATAAATATTTATTTATGTACAAGTTTGTAGAGAAATCTAATGGTTTAAAATCACTCAGCCTCTCTGCAAAGTATCTGTAATGATACTTTTAGCTGCACTGTGAGTATACAAAGCGAATTACTGAATTGGCAGGTACTATTTCTGTTTTTGTAAGTACACATATAAATGAAAAATATAAGCCACATCACTCACCAGATAAAGACATTTAAAAAGGCAGATCTATGAAAACCTTTAAGGATGATTTTATTGTAAAAGGTTAGAAGTTCTCTCACTTTATTTGAAGAGTGGTGTGGTCTAACTGTACTTACATGTGTGACATACACATGCTTTTTCACTTACACAAGTGGTCTAGTTCCAATTACACACTGGGAAGAAAATACTCATAATTGCAACAATTAATTTCTCAGTCTGTCTTGCATTAGACAAACACTTTTGCAAAAGACATTGTTCCAGTTTGTCCTGTCTCTAAAATTAGAATAATACTTATCTAGAAAAATTAACATTAAAAATTAGTATTTAATTCCTGGTATTATCTGAAATTATTAGAGCATTACCCCATAATTTGATCATTCTCTCTCCATCCATAAGATAAAGAAAACTTCCATGCATTATAGCTTTCAGCACAGAAGAAGTAAATCAGTTGCTTTTTATTCCTAATCCTCAGACTATTCTGGTTTGTTTATGTCCATGTTAGTAGATCAAGTCAGTACAGAGACTGTCTCTGGTCCAAAGGCCAAGAGGCACCAAATTCAGATCTCATGTTATTCTCAGAACTACACTGGGGCAATTTTCTCAGAGATCCAGACCATGCTAAGGGTACAAGCTGACCATTAAACCAGTAATTCTGGGACAGAATTTGACACATCCCTAGCTCTCTAGTCATTAGTGACGGTATGAGCAGAAAATTAAGAAAAAAATAAGAAAAATACTTTGAAAAACAGTCCTACTGCATGACCTTTTCATTCCAAACCTCTTCCTGAATGTAATCTCATTGAAGGTACAGCAGGAGCAGGCCACACCCACTCGTATTTCAGATGCTGCTACGACAAAATGTCTTTTTAATTCTGAAAGTTTTATTTTCAGCTTCTATGCAGACAATTAAGTTCTGATATACCTGAAGTGGATTATTGTATCATTGTGGGAATGAAATGCCTTCCATGGGAATAGCTGTGGAACCAGTTGTGTTCAATACCATACATATGGTATTTCATCTTGAAAAAGACAATGAAAATAATGTATCTTGTAGGAAATATAACAGAAAAAAAAGAGAACTATTGCACTGATTTAATGCTCCAATTAGCTTAACTGCTACTTGAATTTAATTAAACATTACATTGCTTGAAGATGTTCATAGACGATTTGCAAATGTACATGTACAGAGGAATGGTATTAACTTGAGTGATTAAGGCTTAAAGATTTATTAGAGGATTTTTCAAGATCTACAGTAACCAAAAATGCAATCACAGAAGAGGGTAAGTCTTACAAAAATGCCTGTCTTTTTAATGAAGCTTTTACTGCTGATGCCAGGGTTTGTTTTTTAATTTCTGGTTTCCTGCTTCATTCTACACTGTGATATTCATGCACCTCTTGAAATACCTCACTCCTGAGAACTCCTGTGAATAATCTTACATTTCTCCTGGCACTTTGCAGGAAGCAAGGTGCTCTGTTATATTCAAAATTCTGTGTCCTCTGAAATGCAATTGGGTTTGACACTGACTCCTGTGGGATGTCATGGAGCATATGCAGCACTATATGCAGAAAAACAGCAATTTAATTCGAAATTATACATTTCATAGCTTAATTGTTCACTTTCCATCCTTTTTTCCAAAATACAAAATTTCATTGCAGACACAATTTGAATACCTTTGTCATGCTGAAGAGGGAAAGAATTAATTAAATCCCAGATTGTCAATCAAGTTGAGAACACAATATGGAAATCCCTGTTAAGCAGAAGGCAAGTAGCAGTGCTCAAATTGTGATAGAGACTAATGTATCTTGTGAATCAAGATGCCATCTCCAATCTGTAACATAATGAAATGCACAGATTTCTCCCTTCCCCCATTCCCACTCTTTTTGCTCCAGTCTGAAGTGCACTCTGTAATGCATTATTAAGCCAAATTCTGACCCAGTTTCTTAATTATCTGTAAGCTACAGAGAACTTGTAGCAGAATATTAAATAAGGCAAGAGATGTAATTCAGAAGAATCCATGATGGCATTAGAGAGAATCATTAGCATTTTGCTAAGGAAATCCTTCACACTGTAGTATTTAACTTAGCCTAACATGCAGAATTTATATTTTAAAGGGGCTAAGCCACCAAAACAACCCAGGGGAGAAAAAAAAGAGAAGAAACTAAAAAAAAAAAAAAAAAAAAAAAAAAAAAAAA
>VZTR01008189.1:41035-131403 GCA_013400775.1 Chaetops frenatus | reverse complement strand
AAAAAAAAAAAAAAAAAAAAAAAAAAAAATATTTGCAGCAGCATTCCTGGATTCACAAACTCAAAATACTTCTAGCATACTGAAACATTTCTGGAACAAGACTGTTTCCAGCTGTTCTGATTGGATACCACAGACAGTTATTACAATCTAATATAACATTATGTACGCTATTTCATTTCGATGACCTGTGAAGTGTAACCATGGGTTATGCATGTGTACCAAAATTTTGGGGAGTACAATCCGGATTAAGAACTGTCATAGCAAATGACAGCTTGAACAAACCCTCCAAACACTCTTGTGCCTGGTTAGTATCGAGTAAGCAGCTGCAGTTTTACACCCCCCTGCACTGCTGCATATCAGTGGAATTTGAGAAGTTTTCTTCATGAAAATACAACCACAGATATATAAAACCAGAAACAAAGACAACGACTTCTTCCTACAAAACTGCAAGAATATATGAGTTTTAAGACTTGCTGTATCTCTGAAGTGTCTGAGTGAGTGAAAAACATACTGAAAGAGCAATTTATTTAGTGAGAACAATTTTTAATACAAAACATGTTTCAAAATTATTTGAGGAAAAATACTTTCCCCACTCCATAATTGAATGATTCGTGGTATGTGCATATAGAAAGTCAAGTTTCAATTGTAAAATTTGGACAGCAGAGAAAGCCTGCAAAATATATTCATAATTTTGTGGAGAAGGATGTAATGATTCAATTCAAAGATCAAAGAAAACCAACGCAGTCCTCTTACCATCAAGTTGAAGAGTCACCTAACTGCAGAATACAGAACTTTTATATATGTTTTTAAAAAATATTTCTTTCATGAATTCATCAATAAAAAGTCCTACTGTTTGAGAAACAATAAGACTCAATAACATACAATGTTTTATTTGTAATAGTGTCAAACGCAGCTTATGTGGGAAGCTGGTTCTTAGCAAAACATCAGATCGTTGGAAAGTGCTGATAAACCTAATGTACATTCAAGTACATAGCTTCAAAATTTGAAGTGTACTTTCGCTACTGGAGGATCTGGATGTATCATTCCTTATGCTAACACTGTGAATTTCCCACTGCAACCTGCCAAATATTCTTACTCTGGGAATTAAGGTGTCCAAAATTTCTCCAAAGTGATCAATAGCAAGACTGAGGCACCTTTCCTTCACAGGTATGGCAAAAACCTCAAAATCAGTACTTCATACTCAAGCAGTTAATCCAGCACACTGGCATTGAAACCAAAAGACCAATTTTCAAGGGCAGTTTTTGTAAAAGTACCATGTTTTTCTGTTTTCTTTCTAGACTAACCTGTGTAATGAGTCAGGCCCAAACATTTATACCAGACTACCCTCTACAGAGCACAGACACCTTTTCTCATGCATTTGCAGTTCATTTTTGTTTGACTGTAAGCAAGCCAGGATTCAGTCAGCTGTCCCTCGGCCCAAGGAGAGAGCAACCGTGACTGCACGTGCTCCAAAGGGACAAAGCTGGACACCAGGACAATGTCTATCCATGTCAGTTTCTCATGGAAACCACCTGTGACATCCCGACCCCACTGCGCTTGACTCTTTCACCTCCCGAAGTGCTTTGATCCAGTGGTGGACTGTGAGGAAATACGCATGGCCTCTTAGGCTGGAACCCATTCTGACCGAAGCAGCCATGGCTGGACAGACCACCTAAAGGTCCTGATTTTGTCTCTGCTGGGCACAGAGAAGTCCATAGTGAAAATATGCTGGTATCTATTGTTCACATCTTCGCATAATCACCAGTGCTATTATTGTTAAATGAAAGAGAGCCCCCTCCCCTAAAAGCAAAATCATCTGTTTAGACACAGCAACATTCTGCTGACTTGTGTCATGCCACTCCATGGTTGTTGCTATTTCTCTCACAAAAATGCCCAGTAATAGGATTTTTTGCCTTCTCAGGCCTCCACTTCTTCCATCACTTCCATCACAATTGTTCGAGGGCCGGTCAGGATGAGGTTGCTTACTGTCCTGTAATCCACATGGAGAACGTTGAGGCCATTGACAGACACAACAAATTGGCAAACCTGAGGAGAAAGCAAGCAGCAAAATGAGTTCAGCCTTAGACTATATTTTGTTAGGTTAATTACACAGATGTAATATCAGCTCCTGGGCAAGCAAAACCTCCAAAACTCTTCAGATCATCTCATTTGGTACTCTTAAAAGCCTTTAGAATTAATCTGGCCAGTTAATTTTTCCCCATTTTTTTTTGAAACATTGCTTTAACTTTCAAATCAGTGGAATTCAACTTTCAAATCTTTGAAATTCTGAGGTTTTAAATCAGTAATTTTTTCTTGTAACAGTGGTATTTTTTCTTGTATCAGTGATATTTTATGGTATCAATGGTGCTTTGCAAAAAATATAGGACATACAGCTAAGGGGTCCCCAGCACAGGAAGAATATCAACTGTTGGAACAGGTTCAAGGAGGCCACAAAGATGGTTAGAAGAATGGAGCACTGCTCCTATAAGGAACTGGGGCTAAGGGAATTAGGTTTGTTGAGCCTGGAAAAGAGAAGACTTCTGGGTGACCTTACTGTGGCCTTCCAGTACCTAAAAGGAGCCTACAATAAAGATGTAGAGGGACTATTTTCACAGGGGCCTGGAATGATGGGTCAAGGGGGAAAGGCTTTAAGCTTCAAGAGAGTTGGTTTGGATTAGATTTTAGGAAGAAATGCTTTACTATGAGTGTGGTGAGGCACTGGTACAGGCTGCTCAGAGAAGCTGTGGGTGCCTGATCCCTGGATAGCAATGTGGCATAGTGAAAGGTGTTCCTGTTGTCAGCATGGGGGTTGGAACAAGATGATCTTTAAAGTCCCTTCCAATCCAAACCATTCTATGATTCTATGAAGACAGGTCTGGTTATTGCAGTCTGTTATTCTTAGTTTGTCTTAAACTCTTTCTTAGAAATCATTTTAATCAGCTCTTGGTAATCACAGTAAAAACATGCACCATGTTTCCAGGCTCAGGGCAACATCTGGATGATAACTTCACTAGATTCAGTGCCAAAACCTCCACTGGTATAACATGAACCAAATGGGTCCAAATTTTAAGAAATAATATAATGGAAAATGAAGTTAGTACTCGGAAGATTAAAATGTCACTGCCATGTGACTGGTTTTAATTTCCTTCACCAAGTATGGCTTATTAATTAATTTAAAATATGCTAGTATTTTGTTTGTAAAAGCTATAACAAATATAAACATTGGAGGTTTTCTATGATCACAGGCCATATTCAAGCAAAACAGTCTTGATAGAAATAAGCTGACCAACACCACTGTGTATCTTAAAATACTTAAACACAGAAAAGGTCACATCAACATTGTAAAAAAATGCAGAAAAAGAAAGTTAATACTGATTCCTCAAAGACATTAAGCCTTCTCTGTATCTAATCATAACATTACAGTGTTTGGTAAAAGGTCAAATATGTGTAGTGTCTAGATCTGTATTTTTAATTATAAAAATATGGAGCCTAAGTGAATAATAATATGGTCCTCATGTTTCAATGGAAACAATAAATTGACTAGAAGGCGATCTTACCCATAAGTCACCTTGAGTCTGTAAGAAGGAAGCTATGAAAAAATTATCACCAGAAATTCTTATGCTTTATTTTATATGGACACATGGGATCAATGGGTTGGGACCAATTTTATGACATTCAACAAGGCCAGGTCCTGGGTCCTTCACTTGGATCACAACAATCCCATGCAGTGCTGCAGGCTGGGGAACAGTGGCTGGAAAGCTGCCCTTGGAAAAGGACCTGGGGGTGCTGGTCAACAGTGACTGAACACGAACCAGTGTGTGCCCAGGTGGCCAAGAAAGCCAATGGCATCCTGGCCTGGATCAGAAACTGTGTGGCCAGCAGGACCAGGGCAGGGATTGTCCCTCTGTACTTGGTACTGGTGAGGCCACACCTCCAGTGCTATGTCCAGTTCTGGGCCTCTCACTACAGTAAAAACTGAGAGGCTGGAGCACATCCAGAGAAGGGCAACAGAGCTGGGGAAGGGTCTGGAGCACAAGCCTGACGAGAGGCAGCTGAGGGAGCTGAGGGTGTTTAGCCTGGAGAAAAGGAGGCTGAGGGGAGACCTTATGACTCTCCTGAAAGGAGGCTGGAGCCAGGTGGGGATTGGTCTCTTCTCCCAGGTAACAAGGGACAGGCTGAGAGGAAACAGCCTCAGGTTGCACCAGGGGAGGGTTAGTGCCATGGTCCGGTTGACACAATGGTGTTCAGTCATAGCTTTGACCTGATGATCTCAGAGGTCTTCTCCAACCTATTTGATTCTGTGATATAGGAAAAAATTTCTTCACTGAAGAGGTGGTCAGACATTGGAACAGGCTGCCCAAGGAAGTCATAGAACCACCATTCAGCAAGCATTAAAAAACTCATTTGGACGTGGCACCTGGGAACATGGTTTAGTGGTAAACATGGCAGTGTCAGGTTAATGGCTGGACTCGATGCTATTAGACCAACCAGTCTTTTCCAGCAGTAACAATTCTATCAGTCTATGATTTTTCACTTTTCCTATTAAGACAGCAGCACAAGACAGAAATGGATGTGGGAGAGTTGGGAAGCAGCTCTGGTATCCTCCAATGCTAGCTCTAAACAGATTTTCTCACATGCCAAGTCATTCAACTTTCGTATTCCAACTAACTTCCCTCTCAAGTAAAATGTGCAGTGAAACTTGATTCATATTTGTGCAAAATGGACGGGATGTAGCTATCAATTTAAGAAAAATTAAGAGGAAGCAAACCCAATCCAAAAATGTAACATTTCTTAAAAAATGTCACCGATGACTTTAATCTCTGCTCCTTAGAGCCTCTGCACATGAAGAGTGACAGCAGCAGCCACTGAAGGGAGGGTAGACTTTCACACTTTACTCCTTACCCTCAGAACTCCTCTGCAGAGCTGAAGATCCTGGAAGTAGCTTTACTGGTAGCCCAAATGATCACCAAAGTGTGGAAGTCAGTGATACAACTGAGTAAACTCCCATGGCAGTAATCTTTCCTATGTATGAATACTTCAGCTGCAAGTAGCACTGGGAAAAATGGTTCAGTTTTTGCATGAAGACAAAGCCTTCTAAATTTTAAGGACTTTTGTTGAAAAAGTAACCCATCATCCTGTGCAGTGTGTCCAACTAGTATTTAACTGGCATGTCTAGTTAGTTTAAAGTGCAGATTATTGCAGTATCCGTAGGTCTCAACTTCCAGTGGTATTTCCTAATACCTTCTTTAGCTTTCCAAGATTGTATCAAGTTTTACTGAATTATAGCTCTGGCTCTAAAATAATATTTGGGCTGATTTAAAACAGACCTAAAGAAACAACATTGTCTCTTCTGGCTTAAAGCAATTTTTGTAAGTTGAATGGCTCATGTTTGTTTTACTGTTGCATGTTCTCAGAGTTCTTGAGTTACTGGAATCCCAATGCATGGGACTCGTGTTTGGCCAGGTTCACACATGCAAGTGTGCAATGCATTAATCTGCATCCTGGATCATGTCATTCAGGGGCCTCTGGGGAATGGCTAAAGAGGAACAGACTTTCACACTCACCCGCACCAGGGGGGCAATGGTGTAAACGTGGATGGTACAGGCACAAGGTGAAGAGCAATCTGGATGCCAAAGAGTGAATTTCTTGTGGAAGACAAGAGCTGACATGTCTGCATTCTCCATGTGTTTGGTTTATCATATGCCCTTGGCGGTATGGTTAACCAGCAATGCGTACGGGCTGAGAACAGCCCCCTCTGTGCCACCCTTTGCACTGGATCCAAATGGCTTATTAGTTTCATCATTCCCAATGGAGAGGATTAGATGCAAGGTGTCCATCCAAGCCAGAAGAGAAATGCAGAGAGGAGAACAATACCAAGAAGAGTACAGTCCCATCCTAAAACTGTCTAAAAAGACTCATAAGGAACAGGAAATGGTAATAAAGAGCCAACCACCTTGGGGGGTAGAAAGCTCTCTCCATAGTAATTGTTTGACCAGTGGCCCTGAGGGCTGAGTCTCTGCAAATTCCAGACCTGATTCCCTCAAGGATGAAGAAATGTGGAGCCATTTGCTGTGTCCTCCAATCCTGGTGACAAGAAAGAGGCTTGCAGAGTCCTGAGCCCTTTGTTATGCTGGGTGCCCTCAACTCACTCAGTTTTCTTCTTCCCCACCCTGATTTCCCATTCAGCACTGCATCCAGCAAGGGGAAATGAAATGCTGCTTTGTGCATTTGGGTCATCTTCAGTCCTGCCCCAAAAATGCTCATATTGTGCATTGCTCTACTGAAGTTAGAAAACAAGCAAGAGCAAGTGACCACCCACACACCAGCCCTGACTGAATATGTCAACCCAGGTATTATTATCCCAGGAATTTTCTCAAGGAGACTGGTTTAAAAAAACACAATGATTTAATGTTACATTTATAAAGACACATTTCAAAAAGCTGTAAGTGCTCAGCTCAAAGCTGCAGCTGTCAAGGGCTTTGTAACTATAAACATGTAAAATATTTCTGTTGGTTTCCACACATCAGTAACTATAATAGATGATAAACTACAATTAAAAGAGCCTCAAAGAATCTTTTATTGCTCATTTCCTCATTGCTCTCCAAGGAGCTTGACAAGAGATAACCATCCCTTTTTATCCCTTAGACTTCAAGAAATGACACAGCCCAGAATAAATTCCGACCATTTTGTTGGTCAGGATGTGGTGATCTAAAAACCACAGAGCTAATAATAGTTAAATAAAGCAACACTCAAATGAAAAAAAAAAAACCAAAAAAAACCTCCCTTAACTGACTTCAAATACTTAACTATTACAGCAATAAATATTTATTGTTGAGTATTTCAATTTCCCGCCATTGGAAACAGCAGCTCATGGAAGCAGGGACAGCAGAAAAGGCACCTCTGTCTTTCTGTGGGTTTTCCATGTCACACACAGAAGGTTTAACCAAATCTAGGTGCCCCCCAAAAAAGATAAACTTCAAGTTTGGCCTTATATTTGAACAAAAAGGATCTGGGACTCTGTCGTTTAAAGAAGTCAGCAAAGATTCATCCTGCCATTTATCATCACACTGAAGATGGCAAGAAGAGGTGAGAACAATTCATTACCGTAACATTTACTGGCCAAAATCAGGATTGTGCTGTACTTGGAGCTGTACAACCCTTCCTCCCCCTCACTGGTAATTGCTCTTTCCTCCACGGCAATCTTTGGCTGCCTGCCCCTCCTCGGTCTTGCCAAGCTGCCCTGCAGATGTACATCCACACCCTTTGATTTTCCTGCTGGGACAACTGCCTGCTGGCCAAACCAAAGCCCCTTCCCTCGCAGGGGGCTGCCTGCACCAGGGCTGGACAGCTGAGCTGGTGTTGATCAGGAGCAGAGATGAGGACAACAGTGGGATCCTTCTAAGGGATGTCAGAGACCGGCTGCAGGCATGGGTGTGGAATTGCACAACTGCCTTAAAGCCAATTATTCAATAAAAACATTGCATACCTGTCATAATTCTTTGTTAGTTCTGCCTCAGGATGACCTTAATATTTATAAATGCTACAGAAATGTTCCCAGAGGACAGGCAGCTAGCCTAGATCCTTGCATATTCAGATGCTGTTTGCACTGTAGGCTTTAGTCAGCTCTCCCTGCGGTGCCAAGCCTTGCTCGCTGGACTTTTTTGAACTTAATATAATAAAAACCCTTTAAAAATGTTCTTTCCTTTCCTAGGCACACTTTTTAGAAAGGTGCTGTGAAAGATTATGGAAATTCCTACTGCAGACTTTGACTGAAGTGATCGTTGTGATCGTTGCTGTTTTGGACAGACCTAAAAAGACATTTAAATTTATAGACGCAGTGAGTCCAACTGTTCATCAGTGGTATAAAGCAAGCAACATAACAGCCATGCACAGGCAACAGATAATATATCTCAAAAAGGTAGGACAAGGCCATGATTACATGGCCACCTTAACTTGAGATAATTTAAAAAAAACCCAACCTGTCTAGATGAAGAGGAACACAAGTGCCACGAGGCAGCGTGCCTGGGGATGGCCGGGGGACTGCTCTTTCCACAGCAGCAAATGTGTGTGCCCCACTCCAGCAGCTGTGGGGTGAGGTGCCAGTTCTCAAAGGATTTACATTTCAGTGCCAGTATCAGTGTCCAGAATCCACTCTGCTTTTTTTGGTTGGTTGGTTTTTTGTTTGATTGATCGTGGGGTTTTGGTGGCTTTTTGGTGTTTCTTTGTTAACTACTCTTTCAGAAAGTGCAAACACTATTAAAAATGCAGCTCATATAGGTACCAAAGCAATCAATGTTACCAAATCCAATGGCTTGAAATTCTCCAATCCAGAGCTAGATTATGCAATGAGACAGTAAAGATAGTGGCAAAAATACTGTTTTTCAGCACGACTGATACTTTACCCCATTATCTAGGCAGCTACTTTATCCCATTATCTAGACAGCAATGGGAATATTCAGGGTCTAAAGCTGCAAAGCACAAAGTCTCTGCCAGTACACTCAAGTTTTCTCCTTCAACAGCACCAAGGTCAACCAAAGAAAAAGGTTTCATGGGCTATTTGGTATGATAGCAGCTCTGGCATCAGCGATTAACAGCATAAAGAGATTTTGAAAACACTGTCACCACTTAATTTCCACTGAAGGTGTGACTATGACTGCACACATGGCAACTGTATGAAGGAAAATATTAAAAAATGCTGGAGAGAGTGTGAATTCCAGTCTTGCACTAATCTTTGACTCTGGAGCAGCCAGGATTTCACTCCTGAACTCTGTGTGGATCTGAAACAGATTTCTAGCAGCTGACAGCTCAAACCAGGCCCACATTCTGCAGCAAAGCACATCCCTTTGAGACCAAGGTAGTTCAGAAGTTATTAGCACAGAAACAAGCCATTGTTGGGAAAGCTGTGTCTGAAACAAGGCTAGCCCAGTCATCCACCATGAAACAGACTGGATTTAACCCTTTGTTCTGCTCATGATTTGTATCCACAGTGACTTGCATACACTTGGATACTTTGGGACAAGCTTTCTTGACTACTATTTCTTCTTATCATCTGACGTGAAATCAAAGTCACACGGAAAATTTTTACTTTAAGACAAACCATTCCCAAAATGCATGGAGCAATGTACTGTTTTCTTCTTGGTCTCTTTTTTTTTAAAAAAAGAAAACCTTATTAACATCTAGTAAAAATGATGAATTAGGGCAAATGTAGGAATTATATTCAACCTTGGAAAGTTCTTCAGCAGTTTTCCTAAGAATAAAAGCTTCTAAGTATAACTTCTTTCAGAGGTTTTCAAAGAAAAGTGTATTTTGACTATTTTACAGAGTAGAATTCACACCAGAATTGACAATATAACTATTTCAAAAAGAAAAGTATATCCCAATGGCAATATTTTTGCTTTTTTTCTTGCTAATGAAAATCAAAATTAAATTCGTTACAGAGACAGCCTGTTTACATTATTTTTATACAGATAACCTCAGTAATTATAAATAAATGCTTTTTTCATGTCCTACTAATCCAGCAGGGACAAGGATCAGCTGGGAGGTTTGAGTAGCTCAAACTTCTAATTGTTTCATTATGGTTATCTGAAACCCACTGAACTTCCAGAGGAAAGTCCTCCACATGTGGTTTGCAAACCCATCTGTTTTCTATGTGCAAGAGAGACCCACAAGATCCTGATTTCTATTAAGTATCAGGCCATGTTGCCAGTAAGAACACTTCCTTTTGGGCACCCATGAAATCAGGGCTGAAGGGGTAACATTTTGCAGTTGTCAGTGACCTGGAGATGTCATCAGCAGGATATCCAACAAATCAAACTTTCCACACGTTGAATACTTTTAAAAGCTCTGGACCAGTTATAAAATTGAAAACTTACTGGTTGATACCTGTGGTATGGCCACAGCTCTGGAAACTCCTGAAACTGAGAAGGAAAAANAAAAAAAAAAAAGAAAATTCAGCCTTCACCATTGCTTGTTTCAAAACTATACAACTGCTTTGGCTTTTCTTGTCTTGCTGACAGATTTCAGCAAAATTTGGGCAAGGCTTAGGTGCCAGAAGAACATTACATTTGAAACACAGCTTTCCAGCTTCCTGCAAGGAGGAAGGGGACATCCAAGCTTCCAACAGTTTAAAGGAAGAGGTATCTTTCCAATGGGATCCCTTCCCCCTTGCACGCCCCTTGCTCCTCTGCAGATGCTGGGAACCATTCCTCCCACTCCTGCCTCCCAAGCATCACTGCCCTCCAAGCAAACAGATGGAAATCAAGGTGTCATTTTTTAAAATCTAATTTAAATATGAAATGTAAAGGAGTTGAGAAGTGAGTGAAAGTAAACACTTCCACTTAAAGTTGTTATTTTGTCACAAAGGAACAAAAAACTACACTGTTTGTACTTTTCATTGCTGTTACCAACTAGAAAGGAGCTATTTACAAGCGGATAACCACACAGGTTTGCCTTGCCAGTTGTTAGATCTCTTGAATAAATCTTCCCAGCTAATTACCACCTCATCACTTTCCACCTCACACACCACATCATGGATTTGTACACAAAACCCTTAGTGACAACACCCCTCGTGACAATGAGCTCTCTCTCTCTCTTTAGGGTGTAAAAAGATAATTTTACTTTTTAAAAAAATGTGGAGAAGAGTGTTTGCTTATTAAAAGCTGGATCAGTAATCTGATTTGAAATCTCACAACTATTTCTGCACACAGAAAGGGATAAGGTCAGCCTGGATTGCCAAGGAATCTGTCGATTCAGATATCAAACCCCTTTCAAAGGGGAGGAAGGTTCATAGCAGGACTTGGTACCTTCAGTCCCAAGAGGTGCTCCTGACCCTTTGTGCTGGCTCTGGGAGCAGCGCACCAAAGCCAGGCACCGCTCCCTTTTCATCCTTTTCATCCTGTGCCAGCAAAAATAAATAAATGAAAGGACTTGTCTCCAGGCAAAGTAAGTTCCTTGATGTGCCTGACACGGATGGAGGAAGGAGGCAATAGATACAAATCTGGTTGGAGGCAAAGGGAGAGAGGGAGATGAAAAGGAGGTGAAAATAGGATCAACCTTCCTGGAAGAGTTTACTCATAGATCTGCAGCTTAAGTTTTCAGATAACTTAAAGTCCCAGTGAAATCAGGGGCAAGATGGATGTTATGGTACCAAGAACAAGCGCAGAGAAATCTGAGGCAGAACAACAGTGGAGGAGAGAGGGTGCAGAGCTCAGATTCTTTTACATTCTTAAACACACAGCCTACATTTATGCTGAAACAGGATTTCTTCTATTTTAATAGGTCACCCATAGGCATAAAGCAAAGGAATCCCCATGCTCAGCAACGAGCCCAGGGTATGGAGATGCTGAATGTGCTATCACAGAAGAGCCTAAGACTAACTTCTACATAAAAGCAAACACAGGCAGCACTGAAGTATTTGTGCTCACTCTGCTAAGCTTTACACTGTCACAATGGAATGAGGAAAAGAGATGAAAATCAGAGGTCCTAAAAGTTATGTGTCCAGTTAGATTTTTATCTTTGGGGTGTTTTGGTTTGGTTTTTTTTGTTGTTTTTTTTAAGAGTTCATGCAGTCTTGACAGGATTAGTAAAGTAAAGCTGGAACCTCACAATTCACAACCTACTGCATGTTGCCAGAAGGTTAAAAAATCATACCATGGCCTTTCCTCCACAACTAGGGTTACTGCATGGAACAGAATAAACTGCAGATGTGTGTTCAGTTCTGTAAATATCTCTAGCAAAAGTGTAATTGGCTGTAGAGTGGGTGGTGTGGGAGTGGGCAAGTATCCAGGCTTTGCATAAAAAAGATTTTGTCTCTTGAGAGATCTGTTTCTTGTTCAATCTTTACACCAGTGTGAGGCTGGCCCACTGCTCCATCAGTGGGCTAGAAACTGGGTACCAGCAGAGCACAGTACAACTCATAGCAGAGAAAATTAACTCCATTTACAGATTACAAATATAAGTGCCTAATTCTTGTGCTCCATCCTGGTCTGTGACTGCAGAGTGGTGTGGATGGTTTGCCTGAGTGAGGTTTCATTACACACTTTCATTACATACATATTACATACTTCTGTTTTTAAAAAAGAGGCTGAATTTTTTAATAATACTCCAAACAAACTGATCTCCAACTGGAGAAAAAAAAGGGAATTAAACAACATAATCTATGAACTACATAATACAAAAAAAAAGCATCTAATAATCTAATAAAGTAATATATATTTTATAACATAATACAGTAAGTCACATAATATAAAAAGTCATAGGTTCTCAAGGGCTTCATCATTGGTTCAGATAGTCTCTCCCTCCCTCCTTCCCTCCCTCTCTCCCTTCCAAATGATGGGAATCTATTGGAATTCAAGTCCTTTTTATTTCACCAGGAAGAGAATGAAACCATTGCTGAGCAAACTCCACAAACAGAGTGGACAAATTAGAGGAGGAGAAGAGCTGACTTAAGAGCCCATGAGAAGATCTCTTGCTTTGGAGTGTGAGTCCTTTGGACTGCCCAAGTCTCAGCTCTGCAAGTGATGGAGTTTCACTGACAGATCGCACTATCTGTAGATATCTGGAGAGTAGTAACATAAGAACCTACCCTGAAACAGAAACCATCCATAAATATGGAGTAGGGGAATATAGGTCACTGCTTTCCATGGCCCTAATTGGGAATTGGTGTGTAAAATCACTGACTTAATGTGAGTCCCAGAGAGAAATACCCACAGGTAAAGCTGGGCCAGGCTGGGCCACATCAGGAAAGCAAACCAGTGACTGCATGTCTAACTTCATAAGCATTTTTATTGTCTAGTGCAATCTGATACCTACCACAGAACAGCTCTGAAAATGTTAAATAACTCAAATGGCTAAAGATGGCTCTGGGTAAAATAGTTCATCAGTGTCAGAAGAACACAGAGTCTAAGCTTAGAAATAATCTGTTAATGCTTGTGTTGACCTTTCGGTGTCTTTTTTTTTTCTGGTATATATGTAACTAAACTATATCTGCTAAAACAAAACCACACATAAGGAATAAAGAACTTTAAAACTATGTATTGGTTTATTTACATGGTCAAATATAATTATGCTGAACTGTAGTTCATTTAAGTCCCATATTGGTTAAAAACAGTCACTAAGACAGCATGAGCAAGGGAATTACAGGGGAAGACAGACTCATGCAGGGCACCCTCAGCACCCTCCTGTATCCAGTGCGTCATGAGCAGGAACAGCCTGCGCCATTTGAGACAAACAGCTGCTCTCTGTTTGCACAGACAAAAGTGCAATTGTTTTTCCATGTGTTTGGCTAGCTACACAGAGCCTTGGCTTTAATGCAACATGTTTCCCAAATCATTCGCTTATACCATGAAATGAAGCCACTTTGTGTCTTGAGCAGCAACAAGAAAAGAGACGAAGAGACCAATAAGTGCAGGCAAGAGTCTGTAGAGCAGCAGCTGGGGAGCAGCAGCATCCTTAAGTGCTCAGGGCAGAGAGCTGAGATAGCTCTGAACTTGTAAAACCAACAACATCTGAGGAACTCTCCAAGGCTTCAAGTGAAATGAATATTGCAACTAAACCAAGTAGTACAAAATACTTTTCATCCTCAGTTGCGAGCAAAAATATTTCAAAATTACAGCTTTTTGCTGTCTGGCCTCTAATTCTATGTCTTTTTTGCAGACACTTAGCATAAACTTTTCAAGATTTCAGACACTCTGCAGATCAGTTTTTCAGATGGCAGTACTCTCTTTAGAGAGCCTGGATAACCTGGGAGTGCCCTGCAATAGCCTATGACAGCTCAAGCATGGGTGGGATCCCAGTTGTTCCATCAGGCACTTGATCTTGGCATTCAATGGGCTATAGACCACACAGGAACTTGGAAGTTGTATCAAAACACAAGCAAAGCCTGGCTTTACAGTGCAGTTGATACGAGTGCTGCTGTCTCTCTTTCTGAATAGTTACAGCTGTAAGACTCCAGAAAAAATCAAGAAAACACTTTCATAAAGGCAGGGTGTTCAGATATCTGGGTTATCCTGTCATAAAACAACACTTACTTGAAAATAATTTTTTAAACTATCATTTATTAAAATAACGTGACTAGATTTAGAAAATCCATTGATCTCCAATTATGAAGCTGCAGAGTATTTTTTTGTATTTGCATTTCCTATTGATGAGAAGGAGCCAACGTACCAACACAAGTACAGTGGGTCACTTGTTGCCCAGCAGCATTTTAGGTGACTGGCCTACAAAAAAGTTCAATTCTAATGTCAACTACACTGCTGTGAATGCATAAAAAAGAGCTCTGAGATATTATGAAACTTGCTGTACTCACATAAGGTTTCAGTTGCTCTAAAGAGGGGAAAAAAAGTTATTTTATTGCCCAGTAAAACTGTCTGTTAAAAGAGTCTTTAGGAAAAATGACACAGAGGCATTGGAAACCTAATACTGCTCTGCAGGCCAAAATTCAGGTCTGGGGTAAGCAAGTAAAACCTTGTTAAGCCTGTGTCCTGTAAGTCTGGCAAGAGGGAAGATGTTAAAGGAGAAATTTAGACCCAGAAAGTTGAACTCATTATTTTTATATTTCACCAGGAAATTCCCACTGTCTTAATTCCTTTCTCTATAGTGAGTAACATGGATCCTGTTGTTCAAAAACAGGTCTGACAATCAAAAAGAATTTTTCTCTGTTTTCTTTTGTGTGTGCAGTTGGCAGTTCACATCCTGCTGGCGTGATGTTTGCGTCAGTGTTCCCAACTGCATGGGAGGGGGTCTTTCCCCTCATACCTCAGCGTGTGACTTTTCACAGGCAAGTTTTGATTTCTTTATCTTAGAACAGTTGCAGATAGTCACAGCAAGCACCTGGTCTCTAGTACAAGATAAAGGTGGCTGATTTTTTGTAGTCAATTTTATGTCAACTGGCTCAGAAGAACAGAGGCTCATGATCCACTGAAGCAAGCACAGTCCCAGACCCAGCTGTGGTGGCTGTGCACTCTGAGGCTTGTGCACAAGGGTGGGGTTCACTTAACCTTCCAGAGAAGAAGAGATGGGTGCAATACAGTTTTCTGCCCAGTCCTCATAGAACCATGTTACTGTGATAATTTTCATGGCATTAATCCCAGTATAGTTAGAGTAACATGGTTTTAGGGTAAGTCTAACCTATGTAGAAGTGGTAAAAAGATTCACTCTAAAAATTTGGGAAGGAGCAGGAACACCCAGGCACAGATTCATTCACTGATCAGGAAAGCACAGTGAGTGCTATACATGTTAAAAAGCTGTCAAGTACAGCCAGCCAATAACTCCGTTTTTTTATGCTGATGGCAGAGCTGAGTATTTTCACGTTCACAAATATTTGATCTCTTCCAACTTCTGTTGAATCATTATGCTTCTGACTAGCACAGCCCTACTAATTTTTTCTTTAGAGTGTTTCAGGAAGATTTCCACTAGGGATTAAATAAATAATAATGAAAAGGCCATCCAAACTGTTCATCAAACTGTTCAACATTATGTTCACTATTGCTATGCTCTTAACATGCCCTAATGTCCTGGTCCTGCACCTGGGGAGGAACAGCCCCATGCACCAGTACAGGCTAGGGGCCAACCTGCTGGAAAGCAGCTCTGCAGAGAAGAACCTGGGGGTCCTGGTGGACAACAAACTGTCCATGAGCCAGCAGTGTGACCTTGTGGCCAAGAAGGCCAATGGTATCCTGGGGTGCATCAGGAAAAGCACTGCCAGCAGGTCAAGGCCCCTCTACTCTGCCCTAGTGAGGCACATCTGGAGATCTGTGTCCAGTTCTGGGCTCCTCAGTACAAGAGAGACAGGGAAAAAATGGAGTGGGTCCAGTGGAATGCTACTAAGTCAGTCAGGGGTCTGGAGAACCTCTCTTAGAATGAAAGGCTGAGGAGGTTGAGCCTGTTAAGCCTCAAGAAGAGATGACTGAAAGAGAACTTCATTGATGTCAATCGAAATGGAGGGTACCAAGAGGGTGGACCAGGCTCTCCTCAGTGGTTCCAAGCAATAGGACAAGAGGCAATGTGCAGAAACTGAAGCACTGGAAGCTCCACTTGAACATGAGGAAGAACTTCTTTACTGTGCAGTGACCATGCACTGGAACAGACTGAGCAGGGAGGCTGTGCAATGCCCCTTACTGCACGGGCCCAGTCCTGTGCAACCTGCTCTAGGATGACCCTGCTTGAGCTGGGAGGTTGGACCAGATGACCCCCTGTGGTCTCTTCCAACATGATCCATTCTTTGATTCTGTAATGTAACAACCACTCTTCTCAAGCATGATCTCAGTGATGTCTGGGGCTAATGCTACCCTACTCAGCTCACTCTCCAATCTCTGTGATGGATAATAGCAGATAAAATCTGAGATCCTGGTTAGTGCTGCATGAAGTGAAAAGAGTTAAAACAGCTTTGAATTTTCTTTGGTTTTGCAAAACTAGACTGGTCCTATGATAAAACATAAAATCTGATTTCTTAAAATTAGATTTTTCTAAAGTCGTAAGTGCTTGAATACAGCTTCCACATTTCTGTGGAGGAGAATGGACCTTTATATTATAGTTTATAATTAGATAGTATCAGAAAATGAAACACAGAGAAGTGTTTGAAACTTATATATACATTTATAGTCAAGGCCTACAGCAGTGGCATTCATTGGGGGTAGTGCTATGCATGTTTAGCTCTGCTGCTTCTCTATTTATGGACAAGCTATGAAAGCAGTTTGTCAGCAACTTTTTTTGAGTGTTCACATTACCAAACACATCCATTCTCAACTCACTCTAATGTAATTATTGAATTCGGCAGTGAGCTGATAACACAGCTAAAGGAAAATCCCAACCTGCCTCAGTGTTTTCATGCTGTAATTGAAAACAGATGGCAACTCATGTAATTTATGCTTTTCTACAATCAGTAACATGTTGGTATAAGATAAGAATTCTAAGACTGAATTGCATCTGCTTCAACAACACCATATGCTAGTGCACAGCATAAATATTTACCCAAGCCTACTCCATCTTCTCATTTAAAGCTCAAATCCATGAAAAAAATGAAAGTACCCTTCAGATACCTTCAATTAGCACTGAAGCATCCCTGGAGTGCTTTAAAGGGCTACAGGCCCAGCATCAAACACTGAGGTATCTTCTCTTTCTTAAATGTCACCGAGAGGGTTAAAGGGAGGCAAGTACCTTGTGCCTTATTGATACAACATAAATCCCTGTTTTCAAGTGCCCACTAGGCTGCCTTTAGGAGTCAAATGAAGTTTCTCACAATATCCATGCTTCTCTACCTTTCCCACCATCCTGTAAAAGACTGGAAATTGGACTTGGAATACTTTTTCCTGGAGAAAGGGGGTTTTTTAAGGATTTTTAGAATTATTTATCTTGCTTGCCAAACAGTTATGCAATCCTCATGTTTGAAGTCAGGCTGGCAAAGACCATCAAATGGGTTTTGTGTTTCTCTGCAGCTTGAGGTATGCTCAACTTCATGAGAATTTCACCGTTCAAATTTCTTCCAATTGCAGGAATGAAAGGTTTTGGGTTGGTTTTCACCCCACTGTACACTTATAATGTGTGCCTTTTAGTCCTTCATGTTACAAGTCTGTAATATGTTGTTATTGTGGCAGTACTTGAATTCTTTGGACTAATCAGATAGCACAGATGTTCCTTTGATTGCATGAAATGAGCTTGATGACCTTGATGAAGTGACATCAACTGGCTTCTTGACAGAGTGGCAACTCAATTACACTTGAGAGCTGGCTCTTATTCTGCTAGTGAAATCATTTGAGAAACTGGACCTGAAATAATCATTTGCCATAGCAGAAGACAAATGCATAGGCAGAAAACTTATGAAGCTGATCTTCTCCCTGTGCCAGCTTTTCCAGGCCAGGAGAGCAGAACCATGCTGAAAGGGTCCTGGCTGCACATTGCAGTTCCCAAGCTGAGCTCCAAGCACAAGGGGCTGGTACCAGTGACCACACGAGGTCCTTCAAAGTCCCTGCTGCTGACTGAAATGAAGAAGAACAAGGCTGGAAAAGCTTGAACAGCACTGGGAATTTATATGATTTGAGAACATTAGGTGTAACAGCTATAAATACTAATTTGCTAGAATCAGTTTAAGGAGTCAGATAGTTCTCTTTTAACAGTCTGAGTTGGGCACTGATTTCTCCAGCCAGCGGGAAGAAGAGATGATCAGCAAAATGAGTGATTAATTTGTCTCTCTCACAAGCCTCATACTTAGCTAAGTCTGCTTGTTCCATCACGCTCTGTTGCAGTTATGTCACACTAAATAACAATGTGATGTATAATTTAAGTCACTAGTTTGAAGTCAAGTTGTAACTTTTCAAAAAATACCTGCACCTTAAAAACAGAAATGAACTTACAGAATAAATCACTGAAAACAGAGAGAAAGAGTTTTACTGACAACAGCTGGCAATATTTAGCAGTGTCATCTGCAGAGAAACAGATTTTTCAGCCAGTCAAAAATGAATATTAAAGTGAGCTGGGAACTTCAAAATCCTGTTGTTCCTGTCTGCACTGCTGACGACAGCAGCCAGCCAAACAGAGCTGCAAATAACTGAGAAGAACACATTGCAACACTGACTCCTTTCATAGCTTCACGTTGCCTCCAGCTCCCACTTGTTAATGCAGATACAGCAACCACTCTCCTCACAACGCTGTCACAGGCAACCACACTTCGGCAAACCAGGTCCAAAAATACTTGAATAAAGCTAATTGGCTAGATATTTATCAAATTATTTTCTCAGCTTCACACCTGAAACCTGAGACTGTGAGTGGTAATCTTATTGACCAGCCCCAGAAGAGGTATCAAGTCCTAAAGCTTACAGCCTCTCACACATCTTCAGCAGACCATGCCAGCAGGGATTTTGTTGGAAATAAATTGTCTGAAAATTGTCCCAGGAGAGGATGTCACACAAAAGGAGCTGGCAAGTGCTGAGTGAGGTGCATGTGTGTGACAGAGCCCGCAGGCCCCAGCTGCTCGTGCCATACCCAGCCACAGCCACTGCGGGCAGGCAGAGCTCTGGCCCGAGCCCATTGAGTTCTCTGCTCTGACTCCCAATCCACAGCATTTTGGAGCAGGCCAAAAGCCCAGCCAAGCTCAAACTGAAAGCAAGCCACCAGTAAGTCCAGCAGGTAGCTTGAGCCTGCAATGTTTACTGCTTTCTGTGATCCATGGTAGAATTTTAAATGCACGAACCAAGGTCCTACAACGAGATTGTAGGCAGCAGTCCTCTCTCAACAGTATGTCCAGCATAATGCAAAGGCAGGAAAATACTGCTCTCCAAAACAGGCAAGTGCAAAACCACAAGCTTTACAAATACAGACACTCTAAGAACAATTACAGTGGATGCATCTCCTTAGGAGGAAAATCCCTGCTGCCACTGCCAAGAACTTTTCTACAAACTGCAATGCCAAGGCTTGGCTCTTCTTCAAATTCTTGCCCTTTTCATCATAGCCAACTTTCCTTGTTAGTGCTTCCTTGGTGCAGCACTCTTTCTGCAGACAAAAGCCTCTTGCACCAGCCCACCAGAAGTTACCATGCCCAACAGCCTATTTTCAAAGTGCCCTTCCTGCAGCTTCCACACAGGGCAATGTTTAATTTCAAGGAGCTGTCATCTAAAGCCTGTCATTTGATTTCTTTAAATTTGCCAGATTGAGGAGTTCTGTAAACAGATGGATTAAGTGACATAGATTTTTTTAAAATTTCAAATACTGCACTATGATTTACATATGTATTGCCATGGGAACATCTCAACAAAAGCCCTTATTTTCAAAGAAAAACACCATTTCTTCACTAGGCTAGAGGTATTTCCAAAAATGGAGGAACAATTTTCATGCCTAAAGAGAGGCTCATCTCATGTACAGCTATAAATTTTTATGTGCAATTCTGCTCTGAAAAACCATTTCATATAAAGATAACAGCTTTAATATAATCAGATCTGTTCTTGTGTAAAATCAAGGCAATATATCCCAGTTTTACAACACTGCTCCTCTCAGGACAAAGAACTATTTTGCATTCTTCTGTCTTGAGTAGTTCAGGTAGACTTCTGCAAGCCCATGGGATTACACATATGACACCACAGTGCTGTTTTTACAAGTCAGGTTTCGAAATTGCTCCACTTCACTGCTAGCTTCTATATTCAGAGAATAAAAGGTGCTGTAAAGTACTAAACTCCCAAGTTCACGATCTAGAATATAAACATGAATTAATTAATTATTTTAAAATATAGGTCCTTTAAATTTTAGGCAGTATCATTATTTGAAAATTATACTCTTCATATAAAAATTTTAACCATATATTATATTTAGGTGTTGTATAAAACATATAAAAAAATTCAAGCTCCCCCAGAATTCAAGCTTCTTTGCCAGCAGGATGTGCTGGGGTGCTGCATGCACCAACAAGCTCTGCAGCTGCCCTTCCCTGTCCCAGGGGTTCTGCCTACCTGTACTAAAAGAAAAGTTTCTAAGACAGTATGTTCTTCAAAGTTTCATTAAAAAAGAATCAGCAGCCAGAGGGCAGAAACTCCTGTCCTGCACTTGCTAAGGAGGGTCCCATGGCAGGTCTGGCACTGTGCAGTGGGCAGGATGTGCACCCCTGGAGCTGTGGCCTCCAGCTTGGTGGGTGTGAATAGACAGGTGAGAGGCAACTGGGATGAGTGGGATGGGAAAGAGAGATGAATTAGAAGGCTGCATAAAATTCATGGCAAACTGGGATGCATGTGGAATCACCTGAAACCTTCATCTGTGCTGCTGCCATACAATAAAGCATGGCATAAATGGGTAATTTAATCTTTGTGACCATCGGAGCAGGTGCAGCAACTAATTTAACTTTTTTGCTTTTATCTGTACTTAACATAATACTTTACCTTTATTTTTTCCCTTTGTGCAAGGCAGAGATTAATTCACAGATATATGCAGGATGTGATCCAAGCCCACAGGTAAGTCAATAGGCTCTGCATTGCAGTGCAAAAGCTAAAAGTGGAATGCGTATTTATTGATTCCTAAATCACTTATGAAGCTATCTCAGCTCTTTACGAAATATGGAAGTATCATCTGTTGTTCCTTCCAAATTGTCTTGAATCTTAACTGCTTTACACTGAACAATGGGCTATGCTAGCTTCACTTTCACTAGATATGTCTTGACTTTTCCTGTTCCAGTACAGGCAAAGTACAGAAGTTGCAAACCAGTAATCACATCAATTGGAAAGTAAAGAGGGAAGTTAAAATTGTGCAGAGTTGAAAGAACATGAAAATTAAAAAAAAAAAAAAAAGAAAATAGCATCCTCACCAGCCAATCACATGAATAAAAACCCACCTCAAAAAGGGAAAAGGTCAAGAAAGCAACTTGGACAGGATAATCCAGTCTCATGTGAAAAAGAGACTTCAAGAACCTCAAGGACAGAAGAAAAGAAACGGGAGAACAGGAGAGGACTGAAAGGCAACAGAACTCACTGTGCACAAATGCCTGAAACTGAGACAAAGGCACTCAACACTGGAAACAAAAGCATCTCTCCCTCCCCAAATACATGCAGCCCAACACCTTCACTGAGCAGCACAAATTTCCCTGGGAAACCATCCCATTTTGAGAACCCACCTTCATCCCAGCTGCAGCTGCTGGCCCACTGGGGTCCACAGCCTGGATGTGGCAGGGTTTGCTCCCCCGCACCACAAAGCCCCAGCCCACGGCATCGCCCACGATCTGGAAAGAGGAAAGCACATGATCACTGTCAAGCACCTCTGTGAAATACAAGGGGGCAACTTCTAAATGGTCCAAGATGTAATTTCAACATCTCTGCCCTTCCAACATACAGCAGAGTACAGGCTGCTATGTCACTCATGGGAAAGGCTTTATCCAAATGACTCATCTTGCTTTTAATGAACTTCTTTTGTTGAACCAGAAGGCTGTAAAAGCAATGCTTCCAATGACTAGGTTCAAAAATGTCTTTAAAGAAAGGCACTAATAATGTATGAGAGTTGAATTTTCTGTCCCATCATATAGAAAGACTGCTAGGAAACTTCAGTTTGGGTAGGTGATCCACTCCAGGAACATCAACCCTGGATGAGTTTGTATAATACAAATGCTATTGGCTTTATGTAATTTTACACCCCTTTAAAGTCATCAGTATCATACTGGCATAAACACAGGATATACAAGTACTGAATGAGACCTGAAATTTGTGGAAGTGCTGATAATGGAGTTTGGGATTTTAAAGTATAAACATCAGCAAATACAAATAAGCTCTAATTATCCCATCAGAAAATGTCTGTTTGGATTGCCCTATGCATATAACATGGAGAAAATAAAGAAAAATACTGGAGACATACCGTAAAAGTTTTTCTAACATATGGGGCTCCAGGCATCAAGAGCTCATCAGCAGTCACAGGTCTCTTTAATACTGTGGAGGTACAGAAATGAATATGCAATAAAAACATTCCTCTGAAGTTTCTCCTAATAAATAAGATAAAGAGTTGGGATACATCTTTTTGGCCCCACTTCCCATATATGCTTCCAATTCTTGCTGACTTGCTTGAAAGCAGTAAAAGAACCAAGGAAAAGCCTGCAGAACAACCCTGAGTATAAATGACAAGATCTTTGGAAAACTGGGGCATTCTGCCAACAGACTGTTGTCTGCAATCAAAAGCCCCTAAACACTATCACAAAAATCAGAAGTGTCTTTTCCTGTGTCCAGTGTTGAAACAAGTGACCTACCTTCCTGGCATGGAGCAACCTTCCTTCCCAGCTCACTGTGTGCTTGTTGGGTGCTCTCTGCTATTTCATCTGAGTTGGATTTGAATCACAGAATTCAACAAGAAAATCCTGCTTGGATGAAGAATAATCTCAAGAGATTCCTGCAACTGTAGGCACAGACCTATAACTCCCATCTTATCCAGGGACAGACTAGGTAACCTACAGGTGTCTGTGATTTTAAATGAAAAGAAATACCATTAAGTTTCTGCAGGTCCCCATTCCCTTTCTATGTAATGGCATAATTTTCCTCCAAACAAAGTAAACTTGAAGTTCTGCCAGATTAAATCAATACCATCCTGTGTACCAGTTTTTATCTATCCATAAATGCTTCACAAGACAAAGGACAACATAAAGATATATGCTGTTCACCCCATTTGCCTGTTTCACCCTTAATATTATGGCTGTTTTAGTGATAAATAATTTTGAGAGTATCTGTCTTTTCAATCACAGGTGGGAGGCAAAGTTTCTCACAGATGATATTTGAAGACATTCTTGAGCTTCTTAATGATATTCATGGGAGCAGAAGACAAACCAAATTTTTTTTTTTTTTTTTAACTTTCCAATGCATTTTGATGAATGGTTATTTAGCCAGTGTTACACTTTGCAGAGCATGTCTGGTCAATGTGAAAAAACTGAATGACTGTGCTCATTTGACAAGTCAGAATCAGGTAAATCATCCACGCAGGGGTCCCTTATGTGCCTCCCTTCTTTATACCTCCAGAATTTTTTTTTGTTTGTTTGATGATTGTTTTTCTACATGACTGGTCAAGTCATGACCTGGGTGTTTTTTAAGTGCTTGCCTGCAAGAGAACTTGTCTGACAACAAATACACCTCTGCCTTGTGTTTATTAGCACGTAGTTCAGCAGCACGCTCTGGTCTGCATAGCAGGAAACTATTTGTGAACAAAGTCTCTTTTTAGTCAGCAGAGGATTAAGAATTCCTTGTAACATTTACATCTGACAGCCTTATGTTAACCGATGCAAGCTGACGTGTGGATCTGTACTTGTGCTCTGGGAGAAATAACCCTACATTGCCAGTAATTGTATAATTCTTAAAAATCAGTCTGTTTATAAGCCCACTGCTGTCTTCTTTCAAATATGAGTCTGTTAAAGCTATTCACAGTTTCAAAACTAGTCCTAAGGGAAAACTTCTAAAAAATTTATGCAAGAGCTACATAAGCCTATTCTTTTTCTTCCAGTGTTGTATAATCAGCTGCATTAAAATAAACTTGTTCTCACTACTCATGGGCTGACACTTCATATAAAATCAGAACCATAAATGAACAGAATAGTTGGCATACTTCAGATAACACACACATTTATGGATAGCACATGAATGCTGTTTTATCTGTCCCAGAAAATTTTGCAGGATGTAATTAATGTACTGGCGACAAAGAGCTCCCCATAAACCAGAGCATTTCTGGAAAGTGTACCTGAGAGATATTCTGCCAAAATGTGATACTGTAGCATCCTTTATGTAGGGGCAAGCCCCTTGCACATAGGGGTGAGCATACTGCAAGGTGGTGCTGAACACCCAAAAGCAACACACTCCAAGGATGCAATGGCCACTTGACAGCATTTCTCCTGCTGGAGGGGGTTATGGCTTCTGAGCATATGATCTTACTGAGTCCTTCCAATTATTTTAGTTCAGAGCTTCATACTGAATTCCCAGCAGAGCTTAAGCAGAGGGAAGGAAATGTGCTAAAAGGAGAGAGAGGGAAAATATCCTTCCTTTTCTGATGGCCACTCTGCACAGCAGGAGTGAAATGCACCTTAGTTCACCCATCTCCAGAGTACATGGTCAATGTTTTGAACGGCATTCACCTAGTGCTTGAGGCACTCTCTTGTAATCACTTCAAATGCCAGCATCCCTCTGAAAGCAAAGATTACACATATCCACTGAAGCCTTACCCTGTTGTACAGTACTCCCCTTACCACTGGCAGAGACTTGGTGAATTTGAGATAATAAGGAACTCAAAGGGCAGCAGGGGCCCTGTTTGATATTCAGGGCTATTTCTGAGGGAAACAAAGAGGCTGAAACAATATCTATCTTGGTCTGTTTTTCCCTTCCCAGATGTACAGTAAGAAACAATTTTAAGTGAACTGTGGAAGAATGGGTGTGTTTAACCTTCCGGTGTGGGATAGGAAATCCTTTCAAAAGGAAAATAAGCTTCAACACTACTTCTGCCTTCTAAGACAGACCAGTATAAGACTCAAAAGAAATGAAAATGTTCAAATTGTCTCTGACAGGCTGAAACAATGCTGCCTCAGTTTTTTTTAGAGGCTGCTGTTTTCTGAGAGGTGTTATTTCATAGTAGCTCAAGCAGTCACTGGATAGTTAAACTCTCCTCTGACTTGCACCAAAGGAATGTCTCTAGGAGGAGATTTGAATTGGTTCAGAGCTTGGCAGTGAAGAGGCAAATCTAGGCCTCTGACTGCACGTCCTCCTAAGAGATAAACTGCAGCTCAAACCACAGTTATGGACTTGACACAGAGATTACTGGAGGCAGACATCTGGCTTGTGTTCAACAGGACTTCAGGCTAGAAGATAGTAATAGTTCCCTCTGGCCTAAAAAACCTGTGACACTGTGAATTTTTAATGTATTCTTGGAAACATAAGCTTAGGCGTGATGATAGGCATTCTTCACGTCGCCTTCTCCCCAGAGAGATGTCTGCACCCTGGCTGCTGTGCATGGTAAGCCATGCTGGTGCTCACCAGATTTGGGGTTGCAGAGCACAGGGGGGCTGCTGCTGAGCGTTGGGCTACTGCTGAAGTACCCACTGCTGCCACAGCTACTCATGCTGCTCCTCCGCACTGCCGACACGATCTTTATCTCCTTGGTGGGACTCACTGCAAGCAGAGAGAAAGCAGAAAGAGAAAGGGAGCAGCTACCAGTTATTAAGCCATTTCCCTGTTTCTTTTTAAAAAAAACAGCAACAAAACATGCTTTCACTGACAACATTGGGAATGGGTTAGTATGTCCTACATCGTTAGAAGAGTCACTGCGTAAGAGCAATGCTGTAACTAACAGGATGGCTGAACTCCTCCCATTGCAGTGTCTTCTAAGAGGCATTTCAATATAGGGCACTAAGTTTTTCCAGTTTTCCTTTCCCTTCTTTCAGTTCTTACTAGATATTACTGTACACAAATGCTGCAGGGCCCCTTACCCTCACTTTTAATCTTCTTGAAAACTCCACATAGAATGTGTGACAAATCACTTTGAGTTTGGGGGACTTTAACCAGTCCAGTTTGACCATGGACACCAAATTTTGATCAGCATCTGAAATGCTGTTGATACAGATATACCTCAGGGAGCTACAGTTTGGTAAAATGAGTGAATGGACAATCCCTATGAACAGGGACGCATAATACTCAGCTCTGCATTTTTTTCTAACACTGAAACCCCTTGACCAAAACCAATTTTTTATACTCCATGGAGTCAGCCTACAAACAGCAGTATAATTAGTGAGTCACCTGAGAGAAAACTGGTGTGTTTCCTGTTGTCGTGGTTCTGCTTGCGCAGGCAAAACGGGCTGTCATGGCTTTCTGGCATCAAGCGGGATTTCTCAGTGAGGAGCTCCATTAATCGCCGCCGGCGACGGAAATTCATTCTGCACTGGTAGAGCAAGTTGCTGTCCATAAAATGGTGCTTGTTGGACACTAGGTAAAGAAATGGATAGAAGGTCTATGCCTGGTAGGCACTGAAAGAAATCCAAGTTTACCTGTGTGCAACTTGAGCACTACAGACCTTGCTGTAAGGAAGCAATGCTCAGAGCTCTCCTCTTCCCCTGTGCAGCCTCAGAAAGGAGGAAGGTGGGCAGCTTCACATAGGTGGCTACAATATACACCCATTGTAGCAGCAATAATAAACTAGGAATTGTAGTGGAAAGTGCTGAGAAGAATCTTTTACATTACTTTAATTAATGATACGCACTTTTTATTGCCCTGTGGAAATAGAAGTACTTTACTTCTCCATGACAAGTTCCACCTCCCTGAGTGCTTCCCCTGTACGCCACTTGCTGCTGCTGGTCACTACAGACCAGACTTAGCTTCTTATGTCAGGTTTAGTGTAAATTCAGTCTAGGGAAGCCCCTGGGAGCTCTGTCCAGCTACCTTGTTCAGAGCTACAGGGCAGCAAAGAATCAAGACCTGTGTACTTCCTCTCTCTTGTTCACCACAGACACTGTGTCCCAGACATTTCCTGCAGGCCACTTCCCCCATTCACACAGATACACAAGGTTTGGGAACAGGCACCTGGCCAAAAATCATTTCTTACATAATGAACAAAAATCTTAATTGCAACCTGTATTGACACTGAGAGCAAACCCCAGGCTGCTGGCATCAGAGCAGGGGCACTGAGCCTACCTCCATCACTACAACATCTGCATCTTCACTGCCACCGACACTGCGATGAAAAATGCAGTAGTTGGATGGAGCTCTGTGCCAGGTCCTGAAAGTGCTCTGAGTCCTGCAGGTCCTGATTGCAGGAAAGCTCTCAGGAGTACACTCTGTATCAGTACTGCAGCATCTAAAATAGCTGCCATAGGCGCTCGGCAGCATTCTTCTCCATTTTCACCCAGCTTCTGTGATCATGTTCCACAAAAATAATTTCCCACAGTTGAGCTTTTCAATAAAAAATCCAGATTCTGGATTTTCCTAGTTCATAAATTTCATTTCTTGCAATACTGAATTGTAAGAACTGGTGCACTATAGATACTTACATGTAAAGTGTAAATAACAACACAGGTATGCACTGACATCAGTCTAGTCTATGATTATTACATGACTCAGTCACTTGGCCTCCTACTGCAGACACAGAACTTTTGCCTTGCTCTTTGCTCTGCCCAATGCATGGGGTGCAGAAATCTGCAGAATCCAAGGTGCTACAGAAGACCCAGAGCCTAGAGCCCTGTTGGCCTGCTTTCCTTTCATTCTCATCCCCAACACAGTCTTTCTTGCTCTCATCCCTTCTGAACACCTCCCTGTGTCTCAGGCTACTCTTCATGGAACTACAGAACTACACCACACATGACAACCTTGCAAAATAGGCTGTATTTACACATAAGCTGCCAGTAAGTAATGTGATGTTTGTGAGCTGAAGAAATAATCTCAAAGAGAAAGAAGTCCAGTCCAGTCACCTTCTCCAGGGATGTCAAGTCACTCAGACAATAAGGAAAATGCCAGTCCTCGATACGATGCTCAGGGCACCGTCTTCTATGTGGATGCAGAAACTGCCTTATGAGGTCAGACCATCTTGCAAAGAACTCTCTGCTTCCTTTCGATGCTGAATCCGTTGTGTCCTCAGGGATGCAAAATGGCTTTGTTAAGTCCAATTCAGCATCACAAGTAACTCGTTACTGTGTTCTGACACATTAATTATTGCAGGCACACACGGCTGCTGTGCTCCCCATTTTGATACATATCATATGCAATACTATTTAGCAACACTTACTAACAATCACTATTTTTGAAGAACGGAAGTAGAGGAGGAGAGATTTGGCAATCTGCCTATATCCCTCAAAGCATTTGCTATCAGAGGCAGAGTTAGTATGTAGGTGTTTGCAGCTACCACTTTCATTTTAAGATCACTGACATAATAAGTAAAAGTAGCAATATCTATCAGTATCTTACCACGTTATTAGAATAATGTAATTTAAAGACTAAATTTTTTGAGACATCTCAAACTCAGTCTTAAAGAAGGCAAGCTCTACTTATTCAGCACTAAAGCGATTCATAATCTTAAATGAAAGAGGGCTCCACAAATGCTTCCTTGGAAATAGAACTACTGTGGCCAACCATTCACAATGTAAGAAATATCAGTTGGGTTTCTGAGTCAAGTTAAATATTATGACACCACAGTTTTTAACGAAAATTATTCTGCTGTTTGTGTCATTAACTGAAGTGCTCTGACACTACTCAGAAATTATGATAATCAGAGATAAACACACACTCATGCTGCAGACATTGTTGACCACTCTGAAATTCAAGAATTACTGACCATGAAAGTAGATAATGTAAACATTTTTATGCCACGATAGCGAACATACTTTAGAATAACAATACTTGTTTTGAATTAAATATTATAATATTTATATACTTAAAACAGGAAGGCTTAGGTTTTCCATTGAAGTCATTAATCTCTTCTGTAACTATTTCAGTCAATAGAAGAGTAAATTTTTATACAATAAATGAGTGCAAGTGGAAAAGCTAAGTCCAATGGCTGTGCATTGGAGAACATTTGTATTATGACTTACACAAAAAAGGATTTGCAGCCAAAATGCTTCTGACATGTAGCATCAGTATAGAATATGGTGTGCTCCTTGACTTCCATATTTTAACCTCCTCATTTCTAAGGATAGCTCACATATCATGTGTTTGTACCATCATGTAATTTTTTACATATTTTAAAAAAAGCTAAAAATATAAATAGGAGTACTATAGCTCAGACTGCCTCCTTGTGCATACATCAGCAAATAAAATCTCTCACCAAAATTATTACTGTGCCTCATGGGGATCTTTTTTTTCCTTTTAATCATCTGACTTGTTCATGATTTGTGATAAAATGTCCAGGCTGTGACTCTGCCTAAGGATAAGTGTATCTGGAAAGGTGTGAAAAATGGAATTTCCAGACCACAGATGAGAAGGAAGAGGCTGAGGAGGGGGAGGCAGCTGTGGATGCTGGCTGCCTCTGAAAGCACTCCTCAGGTGCAGTGGCTGACTTTAAGCAAAGAGCCAGGAGAAGCTACACATGCCCTTGTCCTTGGTAAATCACAGCTCTATGAATGCTGGCTGCAGAGCACATGGAGAAGGTTGGGTTTGTCACTCTGGGTGCTGCCGGGTGAGAGGCACAGGTGCAGTCACGGGTGCTTCAGCAGCCCACGCTTTGCTGTAAGCAGCAGAGGAAAGTGGGAGGGAAAAGCTTTTCCAAACCGATGGCTGAAGGCTGAGAGGGTTGCACAGACTTGCCCAGGAGCAGTTTCTTTAAAGCTAATTTAGAGGCTGTTACCTCTGGGTGTTGACTCAGAGGCAGCAGAAGATAAACTTGTGGCAACTGACAAAGCTCTTGCTCCAGGTACCTCTCATGGAAGTTGCTGCTCTAGATAGGGATTAACATTATTCCTGAATTAGTTCCCTGCCCTTCATAGTGCAGCACAGAAAAGCAAACTGGCACCCATTTCATTTAACAGTCAAGCCATGGCTGACGAGTGTCAGGACCTGCACTTGTACATTATGAGGGTGCAAGGTGGGGTGACTTCACGTTTCTTGCTCCAATCTAATTCAGGGCTGTTCAGGCGGCAACATGTTCACGTTACAATGTGCATCTTATGCAACAGGAAGAAATGTACCAAAGAGAGTAAAGTAAAAATATGGTGATTGGAAACCTCCAAAATCATAAAAGTACACAAGAGCATTTATGGTCCTGGAAGGAAAGGCACCAACAATAACAAATACTCACTGATGTCAAACTTTGGAGGCAGGGTCATAACCCACCAGTCTAATCTCACACACACAGAGGCCACAAAATTTCTCCCATAAACAGAATTTAGCAACTATCTTTTAATCTTAAAAAAAATTCAGTTTACTCATACTTTAAAGCATTTATTGACCACTTTACTTTTCCCTTTACAAGCTATTCAAGCCTTCAGTCACTTGCCCTGCCAGAAAATAAAGATCTGACTCAAAGCTGAATTTGCTTAGCTTTAGCTGCTAAACCCTGGATTTTGTCACACCTTCATTAGAAAGTTATATACGATCTGGTCAGAAAATCTTTGCAAAGAAATCTGTGAAGAGATGAAGCCAACTCTCAAATGCATCTTTTATCAACTGAATAAATACTACTCCCTAAATTCTGACTTTTTTTAGTCCTCCTGGAGTCCTCTTTGGAATTTCTTTATCTTTCCTAAAAATCCACTTATCAGAACTGCACGCTCTCAATTACAACCCCACTCCCCTTTTCTTACTGGCTGTTGTTCTTTTGGTACATCTCAGGCCCACAGTTACTACTGCACTGTACTGCACAAATAGCACAACATGGGAATAATTCCTGCCCTGCACATCCTCCTTTCCCTGCACAGCACTGATCCACAGCAACGAGTGGAGCCTGTTATTCTTATTTCCTAGATGCACTGCCTTGTCGTTATACCATTAGCTATACAAAAACCCCATCTCTTTTGGGGTAATGACCATTTAATTAATAGGAGTTAAATTACTTGTTTACTGTCTCATCTACCCCTAGAGTTTGCAAATTTCATTGGCAAGGGTTTTAGCTGGTCATTCACCATTTACATTAGGGTTAAGATGAGAAAAATCAGAATATTTATTTTGGATATTCTCTGTTTGGGAGCACTTAATTTTGCAGCTTTGGTGCTTCTTGTTCCTTGCCGCTTCATAGTTTCTGTTCAGATACATAAAATATAAATAGTAACATCCATGCAAATCTCCTTTCAGCTTCTGATTCTGACATAAAATCCCAGGATCTGCATGGAGCTCAAACAGCCTTTTCCACTTTTTCAAGGGGGCTGATGCACAGCAGAGATAGAAATATTAGCTTTACACTGATTTCATAGAACCGAGGAAGCTTTAGAAAGTACAAAAGCCTATTTTAATAAATGGTATGACTCATGCCTGAAAAATCAGGCCATTTTCATAACTGGCTTTTACCCCAAATCCCTCCCACCACTTCAATTCCCCATGATTTTTAGCACTGATAATCTGTGTACATCTCCCCGGCGGTGATTAATGCCTTCTCCCAGCTGAAAGCTGCAGTCCCCAGTAGGACACATCCAGTGAGGGACTCCAGCTGCTCTGCACGTCCCAGAAACAACCCTGTCACCAAGCAAGCTCGTGGCTGGAGCCAGGGAACGGCTGTTCTGTGTTGAGGGAGCAGTGGGAAGGAGATCAAAGTTCCATGAGGAGCCAGATGAGCAGCTTTTCTCAAGAGAGCAGAGGACACACTGAAGTGTGTGCTTGTTTGTTTGTGTGAGAGTGTGCTTGTGCTTGGGTTAAGAGGCTATAAAACATGAGCAGAGTGTATGGATTTTTCAGTGTGGATATGTCTTTCTCCACTTAAAGACAAAAGCAGCACTGAACCCTTTCCAGCAGTGCACAACACATTTCCAAGCCTTTCACTGCACAAGGCAGCAGCCCAGTCTATTCAGAAATACACTTTATCTCTTTAATCAGGTAGTTTCCTCTATTAAAATGATGTGAAATGCAGTTTGAAGGTGCAGATCATTCTAGACCTTCACTATTACTGGCTGCAATAGTCTGTGCCCTCGTACAGCAAGTCAGAGATGACCATCCCAGTTTTGACCTCTGGAGTGGCAGGATATTACCCCAAAGAGCGATGTCAGGCAAGAACAAATGCAGGATGATGAGACATGCACTGACAGGCTGCAGGGGCTGCCAGGGGCTGGGGGCGTTATCCAAAGGAGAGCACAGCTGGAGCTGCTTCCACCTGCACCCAGAGTGTGCCCAGGGAAGGGTCTGGCTCCCTCTCCCTGCCATTTTGCTTTCTCGCTCCCCTCTCCAAAGCAGAACCGGTGTTTAAAAGGGAAGGAAACAAACCAACATATAAAATACGAGTTCCTTAAAAAAATGCCTCTGTCTATGGATAGCACACAGCTTGCTGAGCCAGCCTCCTCTGTGCCTCAGGCCCTTGGCCAGCACAGTTTTGGTCCCTTGCCAGATAAACAGTGGAAGTATGTGTCCACTTTGGCTTTCACAGAGCAGCGGTGAGTCCGTGGGCTTGGCAGACACGGACAGCTGCTGAGACCTGCCCAGGGCGGCTGCTCAGGTTTCAGCCAGCTCAGCTTTCACACTGCCCACCTCTGCCACACGACCCAGGCACTCCGGTGCTGCCCCTCTCCCACTGCTGCCGTGCACCGACACGCCTGTGGCTGGGGGGGAGTACCTGGCACTCCATCCAGCACTGGACAATGCTTTTCCCACTCCTCTCAAAGCCTTCCTGTTTTTCTGCTAATCTGGCACTGCAAATGCATTTTAGTAATGGCACCTATTCAGATTAATTTCCTTTTACACATTGATGAATTCCACCTGTTTGGATCTCCCCATAAATCCAGGGAGAGAGACTACAGATGTTAAGTGAGCACAGGGCCCTGGATCTTGAGTCTTGGATTCCCTGCACTGCATAAACACAACACTTGCATTTCCACCTTTTATGAATGTACTGTAGATAAGCCCACCTGTGCACGTGTTCAACCATCACGTTAAACTCTTGGCACTGCAGCTGTACTAAATGGTATTTTTTTCTTATTTGGATTACAAGGAATTCACTTTGAACAGACAATGGATCTAAGCTTGAACTGCTCTTGTTTCCACTGATCCCCCTGTATAAAACTGCAAGGCAGATTCTGGCCCTGCAATACAAAATCCAGGGAGCTGTTCCAGCTCATCCTACTAAGGGTGAAGTCAGTAAGCCTGTCCAGAAATAAATAGGTCCTGGAACTGTAAGTAGGTCCAGAAAAAAAGCACTATGCTGTAACTACAGCTCTCTGAGCTATAACTAGGGAGGGCTTTCTGAGCTGTTTCAATGAACTGTAGTATATTCGTGTAGTCCAAAAAAAGTCTAGACAACTTTTATACTGTCTTTAAAGCATCAGGATTACAGTAGAAAACTGTCAAAAGTTCCTTGGGAACTGAAATTCAGAGTATCCTGTTCTTATTAAGGTGGTATGTTCAGTGCATTAACATGTTATTTCTGCTGCCTTAAAAATGGTATATAGATAAGTGTTTCTATATACATTTTGTCTTTCCAGCCAGTTTGCCATCTATTTGCAGTCTATTTTCAAATACACATTACTTCAGCGTGAAAAGCCAGTGTTGAATCACACACATTTCAGCAGTCTTTTTGGTTTGTACATAAGAATTTATCATCTTTAATTTAGTAAGTTTACAGAACATAGCCAACTGCTTTTCTTTGCTTCCAAATAAAGTATGGAAAGTACAGTCTGTGGCAAGGGAAGCAGAAGATGAAAAGGCCCATCTGGGTATCTCTCTCTTTTTTTTTTTTTTTTTTTGTTGCAGCTGTTAAAAACTGAAACCCATTCTCTGTCAGAAAAATAGAATTCAATAGTTAATATGAAAAGACTTTTTCATATGTTATTTACATAAAGCATGGAGCACGTGGCTCTTTCCAAAACCAAATCCATTCCTGCTGTAGATAAAGACAACTGCAAGAAGGGCACAATGAGAAGCTGACAGACTAAGGAGCTGGGAGTTTATACAACTACACACAAAGTTCTTATTCTTTGACTTCTTACAAGGGCAAAATCATGAAAAATATGCAAATTGGTCTCCAGATATAGCAGAAGCAGCTGAATTACTGTGGGTGAGGTTACTGTCCCTACACATGGGAACTGCCAGGGAAGAGCTGCCACACAAACAACTGAGTGCTTCTGCCTAGCATCAGCATGGGGGCAACAGGACTTGTAACAGAAACAAAGTTGTCTGCAGGACATCAAAGACTAACTGAAGGGTTGTGTTTTACTGAGATAAATCAAAGCATCATCTGTAAAAATTTGATGTTTTATAATTTTTAGCATAATGAAAGCTTGGATACATTCAAGAGCTGATGTGATCCAGGTTTTAGATCAACTAGAAAAATTGTTTTAAAAAATATGTGTTATTTTTGGAGAAGAAAACCTATGATCAGTTAAGTCAAGGATTTATGGTATGGTTCAATGATACTTATAAACTGCTCTCTGCAGCTGATATTTCCAAGAAAGGGGTTCCAAAGAGAAATCTTGAATTAAGGAAGTGTACATTTCACATACATGGCCAAGTCTTCACTTTGTAAGTGAATCATAATCAGCTAATCATAAGCAGTTGGACATGTAAGGTAATTATAGCAGCACATACTTCATTATTCACAGCAATTGTAGAAGAGAAGGAAAGCTTTTCAACAAAAGCAATGGAAATAATACTTTGCTAATTAGTTAATCTTAATTAAATTTAAAGATATTTAATCTTAATTTAATCTTGTTAATTCCACAATTATAGCAAACTTTCAATTACATCCTGTGTCTTGATGCTTAAAACTAAATGCACTGATCGTCCTCACAAAGGAAATTCCACTGTATAAAGGCACAGAGTCCTTGCAAAGAATAGGGAAAATTAAATATAGATGTAAGACTTTCCTGCAGACAGGGACATAGCACGTGTCAACAGTTACTGTTCTCACTAAGTCACTACAAAGTGTTTGTTTTCATCTCTGAAAGTAATTTGCACAGTGGAGTTCGCAGATAAAAGGTTAACTCCTGAAAGGATATAAGCACCTGCTTCTGTGCTAAGCTATCAGAGCACGTGTCTACCTTGAACCCTCCAGGTCTGATCAAGTGCAATTATCTCAATAAAACTTTTTGAAGTTGAAAGTATTTTAAAGGAGGGTGGAGGCTGAAGATACTGATACCATGTCTAAGACGTCTTACCACATATTTATTACCATCATAAAATCCTAGCACTGACAAAATCATATAATCATTTAGGTTGGAAAAGACCTCTAAGATCATGAAGCTCAATCATTAAGCTGACACTGCCAAGTTCACCACTAACCCATGTCCTTAAGTGTCACATCTACACATCTTTTAAATTTTTCCAGGGATGGTGACTCCACCACTTCCCTGGGCAGCCACTTCCAATTCTAGACAACCACTTCAGTAAAGAAATTTTTCCTAATATCCAACCTGAACTTGCCCTGGTGCAAGCTGAGGCCTTTTTCTCCTGCCCTGTCACTTGTTACCTGGGAGAAGAGACCAACCCACCCCAGCTACAGGCTCCTTTCAGGGATTTGTACAGAGTGATGAGGTCTCCCCTCAGCCTCCTTTTCTTCAAGCTGAACACCCTCCGCTTCTTCCCCTCAGACTTGTGCTCCAGACCCTTCCCCAGCTCTGTTGCCCTTCTCTGGACACACTCCAGCCCCTCAATGTCCTTCTTGTAGTGAGGGGCCCAGAACCGGACACAGCTCTCAAGGTGTGGCCTCACCAGTGCCAAGTAGAGGGGAACAATCCCTGCCCTGGTCCTGCTGGCCACACAGTTTCTGATCCAGGCCAGGATGCCATTGGCCTTCTTGGCCACACACTGGCTCATGCTGAGTTGCTGTTGACCAGCATCCCCAGGTCCTTTTCCAATGGGCACCTTTCCAGCCACTCATCTCCAAGCCTGGAGCATTGGATGGGGTTCCTTGCACGGGGTTGTTGTGACCCAAGTGCAGGACCCAGCACCTGGCCTTGTTGAACCTCATACCATTGGCCTCTCCCCATCACTCCAGATCCCTCTGTAGGGCCCTCCTACCTTCCAGAAGATCAATATTCCCAACCCACTTGGTGTCATCCACATAGTCACCTTTGCTGCCCTTGATCCCTTGACAAAGATCTCCTTAGTAAAGGTAATTAAGATGACTGGCCCCAAAAATGAGCCCTGGGGAATACTCCAGGCTTGGCCATCCAGCCAATTTTTTACCTTGTGAAGACGGCACCCATCCACATCATGGAAATACAGTTTCTGCAGGAGAGTAAGATGGGAAACAGTATCAAAGGCTTTACTTGAAGTCTGGGTAGACCAGGTGTTCCAAAGAAGACAGCTGCTAGCTTGCCATCTCCAGAAGAGACTCTTACACCCCTCAATCACTCAGGAAAGCAGAGCCTCAGCACACCTATTCATCTGCTGGTCTGAGCCTGGGAATCTGCATCCCAACCCCCTGGGACAGAGGGCACAGCCATGCAAAACACTTCGTGCTGAACCGTGCTGTGGTCACTGCTCAGGGAAGGTGCTGGGAGCATGTCAGGGAAGAAATCACACCAAGCACATGGACGTGAAGGTCATCACAGCTTGGGAAACCACAACAAAAGAGACAGAATGTGACCTGGCACAAGAAGATGAGTTCTGCTGCTCAGGCCCCCATTTCTCGCAGGCTCAACTGGTGGCATACACGGTACCATCTGAGGTATAAGGCAATACCTGGGTGTTTACATTCCACAATATACTGGAAAGTATTCATAAATAAGCTATGGTTTGGTTGCTACCACAGAGGAAATGCCAATATTCATCTTGCAAGTTGCAGGTGCTATCCTAAGACAGCACAGGTTTCTTTTAACAGTATTAACCAGATTTTAAATTTAAACTATTTATCACTGGAGATTCCAGACTTTAAAAATTTCTGCAAGGCAGGCAGATGTTTCTCCATCCCTCAAGCTTTCATGCCCAATGAGTCCTTGGAGGAGAACAGGCAGACTCTGCCTGTCATGTCAGCAGTGCTCTGCTGCTGTGGCTGCAGGTGTAGGGCACGTTCTGCAGCAAGGGCTATAAGCAAGTAAAAGGCAAAAATTACTCCATAAAGAGCTCTGTGAATACCCTCTTTTGCCCTTGAACATCTCAGTATCTCTGTTTTTCAGACTGAGAAAGGGCTGTGACTATGTGTGGATGCTCACACTATCCTCCACCTGCCCCCAGACCATCCTTGCTTTGGCCTGATCTCCTTGGGAGCTGGCAGCTGGCAGAGAAGTTATTTTCCTGCTGCATGGCAATTTTGACCACAGTAGCTAATCTGTCCCACCATGTCCATATGAAGAAGAACTCAGAGAGATCCAGTCTCCTGGAGGAAAGTTTTATCTATTAATATTACCAAGCTCTGCATACCTCACCATACTCAAAATAGGCTTTTCTACAGCTGAGAAGTGTGTTCTGTGCACCTTTTGTTCCTGCCTTTATTGTATGTGCATCACCAAACTTGTAATTCTTCCCACAATCTTTATTCCTGTATTCTGAATTAAGACCATCAGTGTTCACAAATGCTGAGTGACTACAGGCAACTGCAATCCCAACACAAGCCTCCAAGAAATGTACAATGCGTAATTCCCTGCTACTTCTGGGGGGTTTCTTCCATATTACATGGGGGTACCAACACACAGGAAAGGAAATCTGGGTCCTACTTATGAAAATGGTCGTTTGTGGGTTATGATTTCACAGAATCACAGAATACTCTCAGTTAGAAGGGACCCACAAGAAACATCGAGTCCAACTCTTTAGTCCATGGCCCATATGGGGATCAAACCCACAACTCTGCATTATTAGCACCAGGCTCTAACCAATGGAGCTAATCTCAGTGATTTGTGTGGGACAGTGAGATTTTGGCAGGAAGCAATTCAGCACTTAAGCACATTTCATCATTTTCATGCATGGCAGGGGAAATGTGTATAGTTACATATGCCCAAAGAGATCAGGAAGATTGTTTTAAAACTGAGAATTTGATGCTTTTACAGCATTTATACAACTCCTCTTAAACCACTGTTTTCCTTTTTAAAATTAGCATCGCTGTTTGTTTCCTGTGTGAAACCTGGTTTGTGTCTGACCAATTAAAGTGAAGAAAAATGTGTCAGGAAGCCATTTTGAATACAGTGGCCCAGCTGCAGAATAGGGCTTCTCTGAGTAATTGAAATGAAAGTCAGTATTAGTAAAAAGAAATTGCGTAATTCAGTTGTGGCTGGAAAATTACTACTGAGATTGGCAGCTTGATGCAACTACTTCTATTACTTTCCATCGCATTAGGTGGGGTAATAAATACTTCATAAGGATAATACAGCAGGTTTTATTTTATTCCATATTGTGGATTTCGAACAATAGTGCTAGAAAAAGATTGCTTTTAGGACAGGAAATGTTTTATTCTCCACTCCTGTTCAGCCAAGAGTCTTTCTGCTGGTCCTGCCAACAAGGATGCCAATTAGTGTCAAATAACATTTTGGTACTGCTGATGAGAGACAAAACAAGGGAAGCACAGTATGGTGAAATCAATTTATGGTACTAAGACACAGAAAAATAGCTTTCTTTTGTTTTTTAATTGTATCTAGAACACAGTAAGATGGGTGGGAGGGTGTTGGGGAGAGAATACCACTACTGTTTTTTAACAGTTTATATCCCTTAATTCTGTACTGGAACTTCTCACTCCGAGCTCCCTTCTTAGAGGAAGCCAGCATTACAAGAACCTTCAAAGTGTACAGATCATATCCACTTGCTAAGATGATCCCCAGCTCTGTGTTAATTCTGCTAGTACTTTCACCAATACTCCTAACACTATTGAGACGAATTGTTGCAGTGAATGAATGAAATCTCACAAAGTGAAAGTGTGCACAAAGCATGTGCACTCATAAAAGATACATCTCAAGGGCATCATTCAGTTTTACTTTACTTCAGCTTCCCCATCAAGGTCTTGTGAAATCCCCACTCAGTCACCTCTGTCTCAATAAAAACTGGGTGAGGAAGATGACAGTACCTTGAAGCAATGGCCTGGTATTGACAAGTGAGAAGACCACTTCCTCAGCAATCAACCAATTCCCAAAACCCTGTCTTTACTTCATGAGTTTCAAATCTCTTTCTAAGAGGGCGCTTTGCACATGCCCTTGACTACAAGAAAAGGACAGGCAGGGGATAAACCTGCAGAATGGCCAGGGCTATCCATAAAGGAACAGGGCCAGTGTCACTCAGGAATGACCCCGAAACCTGGCCTGACAGGGGAAAAATTATTTCCCTGCAAATGTGCCCTGCTGAGCATTTGCCTTAGTTAATGAAACAATGGCTGATCTGCAAGAAAAGCCACATCCTGACTTCCTTAGCTCTGCAAAGATTTCAGCAGCTAAGAAAACCCAGCTTTGCACCAAATGTTAAGTCCCGACATTATTTTCTCTGCAGAAACANTTTTTTTTTTTTTGGTTAAGGAAAGTGTACCACATATGTAATAGACAGAAAATGCTCAGGTAAAAATAGGAATTAAATCATTGCTGCTGTAAAGAGGAAGGGTGCCATACCTTTCCTGTCCATCAAGGTCTTAGCAGTTGGCACACTATAAATCATAGGAAGCACAGGAGTAATTATAGAACTGGAAGCTGATCACTGTAAACATTCAGAAGTAGCTCCTAGTAATCACAAGTGACTATGAACACAATTAGAACCATGACAGAACTGTGCAGGCCACTTACATGCCCATTTTTCTCTATTCATTAAAGCTAGGTTTTCTCACGAAGCAACAAGCCACCTAGTCAATCTAGCACCTTGTGTACTAACAGCCTGCTGGTATCATCACTTTGTTCTCTGTCAGAATTAGGGATGATGTAACAGCACTTGCTCCACCAGGATCTGATTACTTTCCCATTGTGCACTAAGTAATGTAGGTAACAACTTCTGCCATTCTGTTGTCATCTCCTGGCACCCCTTCATTGCTCCCAGAGGCACTGCCACTTCTATGGGGGGAAATGCCTGGTCACAGAAGGGCAGTGGGCACTGAGAACAGATGATGACAACATGTAAAATGGGCTTCAGTGCCAGGGGTGTTAATTTCTTCACCCTCGGGGCAGTAGAGAGAGAAAACTGTCTCTTCCAACCTTAACAGAAGGAGCTTCTTGGTGAAGGTGCATCTGCCAGACACATTATACTGGATCATGGAGAAATATTTGATTCCTGCCTCAAAGAAGTTATACCACCAGGACAAATACAGTAATGCTTCAACCAAAAGTGACATCCTCTTTCTTGCCCAAACTTACTAGAACAATTCTGCTACATGCCCAAGAGGAAAAGTTGCTTTTCTGGCATCAGACTATGCTCTGTTTTGTTTACCAGTAGGGAGATACACAGAACCTGAAATTTTTATCCTGCATAAAGAATTTAGTTTATTTATGGCTCTAATCCTTATTTGATCCTTACAAATCTATTTACCTCAATTACACACATGGCAGATAGCAAGTTCTACAAGTTAATTACTACAAGTGTAGGAGCACTGATTTTCATCCACATCCTTAAGTTGCTATTATACAGTTTCAAATTCCAGCCACATTCTGCATTTGGGGAAGCATTTTTAGAACTAATATAATGAGCTTTTGAAAAAGCCACCCTTTCACTTAATAAAGTTACTTAGACTCCTGTCTGGAATCATTTAGAACCGAAACAGGCTGTGATCAGGAAGACAAGGGCCCCTCCACGTGATTTGAGCTGAAGAAAGTGCTTTTACTAGCTGTCAGTAGATTTCTCACCGTGCTGAATAATCCCGTGCTCCAGAAGCCTGCGGCCGAGCTGCTCCGCTTCGCTCCGCGTCGTGGCCTCTCCCTCCTGGATCAGCCACTCAATGAACTCCGATGCCACAAAGCTCCGCTCGTACTTGGCTCCTTCCTCTTCCCGGGCTTGCAGAAGGGTATTTTCGGAACTCATCAGCCTGGTATGGTCGGGGGGAAAATTGGTAGGGAAAATGGTTCTTCAGAAAAGCAGTTCCAGATCTGTTTTGGCAAATCTCATGGATATTAAGCAAATGTACATGAAGCCTTCACTGACTTACTAAATCTTTCCTCAAGCTATCAATCTACTTAGGAAGTGAATTTAAACTGCTTAGTCAAGAAATTTAGGCATTATATCCCTGTGTGAAGTTAATGCTTTCTTGTTTTTTTTCCCCTAAAAGAAAATTAGATTTTTAGGTTTAGCATTTCCCCTACCTAGTGTTCAACATTCTCTAAAAGTTCCTGTATAATCAACTTTGAAAAAAAATTAGCCTAAAAGCACCTGAATGTGACTAATGTGTTCTAAGCTTCCTAATTAATATTTACAGTTAGCAGGATTATGCCCTGAAGTCGTTTAGATTACTTTGAAAATTCTCTCTGTAAGCTCTAAAACAGCTGCAGAAAAATTCAAGAGGAGGAAAAAAGGTAGTTCTGTGGTTTGGGGGCTGGTAAACATTGCGCATCCAACATTTGGTGATGCAGCTGCAGCCAGCGAGTTGCACAGGAACCTGAACACATTTTAATATCTGGGGCTCACAGTTCTGTGCCTCAGCTGGCTCTGTGTAACACCAGTCAGAGGAACATCGTGAGATGTCCTTAAATCTCCTAGCAACTGGCACCTGAGTAGCTGAAGGATACTAATAAAATGCTTGTCTATTCAAGATACCTATGCAAACGACACAGCACTAAAAAAAAAAAAAAAAGCCTTAATATTTTGTTAATGCAAAAGTCAGTTTCAAAGTCTGAAAGAGAAGGCCGTTTTAAAGAAGAAATGAGAATAGTTTCTTTGTAACACAGAATTCCACTTTTTGGGGGGGAGACTGAGCACCATGGCATCCTTATTAACCTCATTTTTTTTCATAACTATTTTATTTATTATAGGCTAATGATAGGACTAGTGGTAAGACTTTCAGGCTAACAGTTCAAGAATGGAAAGGTTATTTTTCCCATGTTAGACTAACAGGCCCCCTACCTTAATCAACTATTTTGAAATTAAGGGCACATCTGAACTACAACAGGCATATTTTGGAAGTGCTTAATCTTTGCCCTTCTGATAAAGGAATTGAAATTCAAGTAAATCCATACATGAGCCATCTGCTTCTTAAACTGACAGCATGTCCAGAGATTATGGAATATAACTTCACCTCCTTTGGGAAGCATTAGAAAAATCTGTGCCATAGGAACACAGAGAGAAGTTTCATTTGAAATTACAGTGAAGAGGTTTGCCAGGGTCCAACCTCTGTTATTTCACCTAAAAGATTTCTTCTCTTGACTTTAATGAGCACTAACTTGAGGCCTGAACCTACTGGATCTGACCATCAGGTGCAGATCATCAAACCCAGCAAAGGCTGCTCAGCCACAGCTGTGTGTCAGTGGTAGCACAGTGAACTGCTCATTTAGATGGTGTGTCATTGCCAGCACCTCTGAGCTGAGTAAGAACTGAGAAGGTCAAAATTAGCTGAAGACAATGTATTGACTCCAGAACTCTTGCAGACTTAATTATTTTTTAATATTTTAATTTACATGCATCTTGTCCCACACTCTGCACATCTAACACAGACCTACTATGCTCCAAGGGACTATCTTTAAATGGGTCTTGCTCACCAGGCTTTCCCCCACCCCCCTCCACCCTGAGAAAAAAAATGCAAACCCAAATCTTGTGTCTTTTTGTACCATCTGCTGCATGGTTACCCAGAACTGGTTACCCAGGCTCTGCAGGCACCAAATAAAAAATCCTTAGGATTATGTTAATTGTTCTTTGATGAGTCTGTAATTAGTTGACCAGCCCATTGAAATTGCAGATAGAAAGGTCCTTGAAAAGGCAATGCTAACTGTTAGACTTTTACAGAGACACAAAAGAAATCTGGAAAAATATCAAGTGGGAAAACACTCAGTTTGACATCTCACACCCTTCTGCATAAGCCCAGAACAGCACTGCAAAAGATTTGGACTTGTGAACAAACAGACACAACAAATTGCCAGTTTAAGAAGCCCAGACACAGCAATCCATGGACTTACATCACTCACTGAAGTAAATCACTGTAACTCCATGGCTGTCAACAAAACTGTACCAATTTACATCAATCAAAAGCCTGGCCTTTCATTAGTCAGAACTGGAAACTGCCTCTTCCTTTTTTGTCCTTGTTTGAAAAAAACCATGATGCTATTAATGGTAAAACATGGCAAAACATATGATTTGTTAAAACTGCATTAAAGGAATGTATTTAGCCAAACACTGAAATTCAAACTACTTTCCAAAGGAACTCTTTAACCTTGTTGTTATCAAAATAACTGCACCAGAGGATAAATGCAACTTAACCACTGATGAGTTAAACTGAAAGTGATTCCAAGAATGCAGTCTCAAAATTATCTGAAAGATTTCCTGAAATTAAAACCATAAATCTGTACTTCTTTCACTGTGAAATCTGGTTCAAAAATCTCAGTTGATGTCAGCATCATGAAATGACTTACAGCTCCTAAACATGACTGCACCAGAAGCAACAATCTCGTGTGCCTGACCAAACCCTACTGAGAATTGCAAATATCATAAAAATAGGATGCCTGCACAATTTGATTTTTTTTTAAAGCTATAAAAGGTCTGTGCTAGATTTATATAAGATTTACAGGGAGAATTTTGTTGAACAGGAAACATGTTTATCTCATTCAATCTATCTGGTCAATCCCTGTAGAGCTTGAAAGCTGATACCAACCTTAGATCTTATAAACTATTCAACAACTTGAGATAAGACTGTAGGAAATCCAGTAGTTTTCATCCCAAGTTATAAACCTGAACCTCAAAGCATGTTCACAGAAAGGATTACCAAAGTTTGCAATGATGTGCAGGGTATCTGAACTGATTCATCATTTTCAGTGCAAACAAAGGGAGAATACAGTCAGAGACTGATTTTAAATCTTCTAATCCCACAGGTACAGCCACTGAAGATGCCCATAGCATGTGGAGGGGGTAATGCACAAGGAAGGAGAGTTCAGGTTGCAAGGAGCTTTGTGGTCATGCAGAAGAGAGACAGGAAAGGGAGCTCCTCAGCAGAGGGACACTCCTAACGTTCCCCTGTCCCAGGGCAGAGAACAAGGCATTTACCCAAAACAGTTGTCTGAATGTAAGGAAGCTGTGTAAGACATCCATGCCTCTTCCCATGCAACAACCTGCTGATCCTCCTAAAGCATTCTGTTAATTTTACCCATTGAGGGTACAAATCTGCATGGACTGGTGTTGGGCAACACATCTGCAATTTTGTGGAGCACAAACTATGCTGGCTTCTGAATCTAGTCATACTCCAGCCCTAATGAAGAGAGTGGAAAAGAGCAGGAAGCAATTATAATGTCTATCTTACATTAGCAAAGCCTAGTGAATATCAGTAAACTCTACAAAATTAGACAGAGATTTTCAAAATGTATTGGATTTGGATAGATTTCCCTTGGCATAGCTGCATTTCTCTTGCAATGAGGCTCATAGGCATTTTGATAAACAAGTTGAATATGCTGGTAAATGACTTCATGTTTGTGCATGAATACTTTTCTCCAGTTGCTGCCACTTAGCAATTATTTTAATGGCACTGAATTAATATTTTCTTTCTCAGGATTATCAACAAATTGATACAACAGATATATTACACAGTCACACATTTTATTGCAGAAGTCTTCCTGACTTTCTGTATTAGATTTTGAGTTTAAAGTGTATCCAATGAAACTCTGAAGGTGTTGCTAATAAAGGTCCATGGGCAAGGGCACTAACAAAATCTGAAATCTCTGCACAGGACATTTGCTAAAACAAACAAAGCGAAGCCCAGATAGTCCAGGTATGCCTGCTGATCTCCCATGAATGTAAAATACTTCCGATGATCCATGGAGAATTTTGACTAGCTTTGACTGTCATATACTGGTTTTGAAATGCCAGGTATTTTTAATTTATACTATATTTAGCGCTCAGGGTTGGTTTTAAAAGTTTCTGAACCCTTCAGATACGTTGCCTAGGAGCAAGCACCTCATGAGGATGCAGTTATATTTAGATACAGGTGCTGCTTTTGGCACTAACTCCTCTGCCAAGATGGGAACACTCTCTACAGTTATGAACGTTTTTCTGCTGGTACAGTGTTGGACAAACTGGATCACAGACATTGGTTTGGGGATAGTTCTCCATTCAGAGAAATGGTGATGGAAGAAGACACTGGTAGAACAGAGTTCTTTCTACCATGGCTCATTTCACACAGAAGACTGACATCAGCCTCACCAACAAAAAATTATTTTTCTCATGGAAAGTTGAAATATAGACCTAAAAAAACCACTGTAGACACTCTAATCTGCTTTTCAGAGTACGGGCCAGGCTTGTAGACACTGCGTGCTGTGAGTCTAAAGAGCAAATGCTGTGCTTAGTAAGGCACTGAAGGGTTTAAAGGTGGCTGATCCAATTCACTTGTCCCAGTGCAAGAATGGAGGATTTCTCCAGTGATGCATTTTCTTATGTCTTATATGATTTATTATATTTTTACTTTAAATAGTCACAGTCATTGTGCCTTGGGGAACTTTATATGATGGGTGCAACAAAAGGAGTGGTATTTACAAGAATTTGTTTATATTTTAGGTTCACTGCTCTTTCACCAAAGTGATCTTCAGAGCTGGCTAACCTTGAAAATAGTATTTATTATCAGCTTTTAAACTTTGGAGTTTCCTGAGTACTTTCTCCTAAGTAGGAAACAAATCTCTTCGACTGAGAAAACAAAGCATCTCTCCTGGCTGCTGCATGATTCTGCTCCAAGCAAGCAGGAGAGTGGGTGGTATTCAGTCGAGAGCAATACTTCAAGCTTTTTGGTAAATAACACCTCACAACTTTTGCATTAATTTGCAGCATATGAAAACAGGCATTTTCTTCTCTCAGCTTGAAAGTACCATGTCAAAATCTCTATATCCTGAATAAAAAATGCCTTGAATTTTATATTAGGAAGTATGGTTAAGATACCTAGTTACTTGATGGAAGTAATCCAGTGGGATAATCAGTATCTCAGCATAATAATCTGTTTAAGGTCATAATCATATGCTCTTGGTTGGGTTGGTGGTTTTTTTTTGAAATTATTTTTAACATAACTTTTCTGATTTTGAAACTTTGCAGACTGGAACACTGAAGATTCATCTCACTTATGATTTAAAATCATATCTCCTTGTGAAGCTGTAGATATGTAGTCTCCACAGACATGTAGCTGCTTGTTCAACACATTCTGGTGTAGTAATATTTTAGGAATTATGATTATGCTTTCCATATTAAATAATTATGTAACTATTTGAATTATTTTGACAAATAATTCTGTAATTATTTTGACAGAAAAGAGTTCAAGGGTTTCAATTCACAACGAATTCTCATATAGGATGCATTTACAAACTGGGGCATCAGATTTTAAACAAAGTGCCTCAAATGAATATGGTAGAAAAGCAAAAGAAAAATAGGAGAGGGAAAGAACCCCCAAGTAAAGTAACAGAACTGCCCAGACCCATTCCTGCATGAATTGAAAGCTTCTGACTATTCAAAAATAGATTAACAAGTATCATTTGCCTCACATGGCACTATTATCAACATATTATGAACACAGAATGCAACATACTTTTCATACAGTCTTTGTCCTCTCATGAACACCTTCACCTCATTGTCCAGTGGAAATGTCCCGTCATCTTTTCTGAAGCGGTAGAACAGTTTGACATCCTTGAATTCTTTATGTTCATCACAGACTGAAACATAAAATAATTAGGCAAAAAAAATCTTCACATACATGTTAAGTAGTTGAGGACCCATTTAGCAGGTAGTGAGCTTCAAAGCAAGCTTATGTAGTCTAATCCCCTGTATTTCTCAGCACACAACTTTACTCAATTCTAATGAAAGCCTGGAGAAAACTTTCAGAGAGGTATCCAGATTTCTGGGTGAGGGGGAGAAGTGTTCATCAGTTTTGTGAGTATTACTGCAGACATAAAGAGCAAAAAAGCATCCATCCACTACATACCCAGAAACATTGGATGAAAACAGTCTGTTGGCTTGTTTGTTTAAAATGCCACCTGAGTAGAATGCCCAGTAATTTAAGGTTTGCCAAACCTCTTAAAGTTATTTGTATCAGTTAGCAGTGCTGCAGGAAACCTGAGACTTCCTAAAGAAACAGTTAAAACCAAAGCCTTCTACCTTCTTAAAATTGTGTCAATTGCTCTGCCATGCCAGCTAGCAAATGGTAGGTACAACATGAGTACACTGAGAAATGCCAAATTAGGTTTGTAAAACAGCAGCTGACTATGGACTCTTGTAAGTGCAGAACAGAGCCCCATCAAGGGCATAAACTGATGGGAAAGTTATCCCAAGCAAGCTGCTCCTAACAGAGTCGTCAATCCACATATATGGGGGACCTTCTGCCCCACAAAAGCAGGAACTGGTGCCCCTTTCACACCTTTTCAACTGGTGCCCTTGACACAGGACTTGAAAGAATGTTCTAAGCATCCTGCAGAACCTGATGGAACCTCTCTGAATTTACCTGCCCAAGCTCACTTCACAAAGTATTTTATTAGAGTGCAATACATGAATATTTCCAAGAAACACCTGTTCCATTTCTAATATATACACACATACATATAAAATTTGTTCTACAGTTTGCAGTTGGATGCTAGGGTAGAAAATGGTTGAAGGTTGTTAGAGCTTTCAACAAGCATTCAGCAATAAAACATCTATTGCTCAATTAAATTAAATCACTCAGGCATCCACGCAACTCTTCAATGACGTTTTCTCAATAGAGGATTAAGTAGACAGATTTGAATACCCTATAATTACTTTATTCTTTAACTATCTACCGTGAGTCCCAGTTTCCATAACAACCCAGAATTTTCATTTAATAGCCAAGCAGAAGCTGTAGAAGTGGCTCTCATTCAGTATGTGCATTTCTGACTTTAATTAAGGTGTTGTTAATGTACTGCAGACAGCAGCAGCATTGCTGCACATACAATGACCTCTGCAGAAAGTCAACATTTGTCTGTTCATAGTCACTCAGTTTTCACTTAAAAAAGAAACAAATGGTACATTTGCCTTTTTAAAATGGGTAATACTATAGGCTTGAAATTGAGGCCTTGGATCTTCTTTGCTCGTGTGCTTCCCAACCTCTTTGTGCCCCAAAAGGCAACTAAATGCTACCAGTGAATTGGAAGTCTTTTCATCAGCATGAATTGTTATTCAAGAAGCTGAAAGGAACAGATCTCAAATAGACAACAAGTTTAGGAGAAAATTAATCAGGGCACAGCCGGACCAGTAACTTTCTTGCAGCTGTACCAGCACTAATGTTTGTGCAGCTGCTGTGAGGGCCAGGGCCAGGGAACTAATCCACGTGAGAAAAAATGAGGGTTTTTTTTTTGCTGGCTGATTTTTCAGATGGGTTTTTCAGCTGGAGAACTGCGCTCTTAGGAGCAGGGAAATGAGGGCAGCAGGGAGAGGGGGGACACGACCCAGCTGGGGCTGCTCTGGAGGCAGGGAAGCAGCATCACAGTCTCCAGTAATTTCCCCCCGATGCCATGGGGAACATCACTCTACACCTCTTCAGGCTCTCATCTCCCTCAGGACACAGGTGACCTTGCATGGCAGTGCAGTTCAAGGGAGATGCTGCATTTCTGGCAGGGAAAGCATCCTACCTGCCCTATACTTGGCTGAAGAGCAGGAGTGGGATTTCCCTTTGTCTCACAGCAGCCAATAAATTTAGCTTAGAACTTTTTAGCCGCTGATACTGCACTTACCATGGTGGATAATGCTGTGATCCAGTAATTTCTGCACCAGTTTAATGGCTGTCTCCCTGTCGGAGGCCTCTTTGTGGTCAATCAGCCAGTCAATCAGCTCTTTGGCAACAAAGCAGTTCGGGTACGTTTTGAGGTGGTGCCGCCGATCCTTAATGACCTTTTCTTCGTGCAGTCGGAGCCTGGGGGGCCAAATCACCTTGTAAGCATCATTCGCAAAGAGCCTCTGTAACAGCAAGATCGGGATGAGAGCGGAGCAGTGGCACCCACGCCCTGCCCACAGGATGGGCTCTGCAGGTGTTGGGCAGAAAAAGAGGACTCCCAGTCACACATCCAGTGCCGGCATCGCACAGCCAGGGAACCCACAGCAACCATTCCTTACAACTTTAAACCCCATAATCAGAAAAACTTGTTTTCTGCTCAGTGGAAAAGTTTAAAAAACTGAAGAACAGCACAGCATATTAAGTCCATTAACATACTTCCCGTAGGTCAATTAAACTGTCAGTAATTTGGAATTAATTTTCCCACATTACCACTAATGTGTTCCATATTATTTTATAGTATCACTGCTGTAGAATTTTTTTTTAAATCTCATTAATTTTTGCAGCTGTAGCTTCTCCCTTGGTTGGGTAACTGCATTTTGCCACCAACTGCACACCAAGGATAGGATTTATCATCTAAAATTCAGGTGTGAAGCTGCTCCAACACAATGTAATCTATCATTAAAAAGTTGCCTCCTACTCCAAATACAGGAAACCGATTTCTTGCTTAGGCGTCTGTTGACAAATGCTCTCTGTTTGCAAAATCTCCCTCATCACCCTGAAAGCAAGTTGGTTGAGATGCTTGGGTCAGAATGCAAGATCCTGATTAGAGTAATACCTTGAGGTTCTGAGGTTCTGCATCTTTATGTTTTGTCACTGTTTTCCAAATAAATAGAACAAGCAACATTAGCAATAAATTAGCAGATAGGTTTTAAAGCTGTTTCAAGTTTTATGCCTTCTTGTTCCATTTTAAAGAATCATATCAGAAAATCTGATTTTGTAATGTCTATACCACAATTCTGTCCTGGAAAGCACGGAAACCACAATGCTTGGGCTCCTATCACAAACAGAAACATTGCTGGTCATTTCCAAGTGGTCAGGATCCCACCTTTTGAACACTCTGACTGACTGCAAAGAGTCCTGAGTAATGCTACAGTAATTGTAGGGAGTACAAGCATGATAGCACATAAGGGTGTTAACATGAGCCTGAACAAGCACAGAGCAGATGTATGAGAAATTTTCCTCTCAATGAAATTCTAGTATGAAACAATAATTTCTCTTTAAAATCATAAAAAGGGAAAATATTTGGCAGAACTAACTGAAATATTATTAGAGCATCAGACATGACTTATGTAGGCTTCTACCTAAAAACAGTTGCAAATCAATGCTTTGTTCTGCAGCATTTAGCCTTGAAGTACACTGGAATGGCCAATCTGGGATGTGAACTCAAAACCAGATTTGCAAACACCATTTAAAAAAAAAACCAAAAAGCAAGACTTTTATATTTAAAATACTGATAAATCAGCTTAGTATTCTGGAAAGAAATGCTGGTAAATATCCCACACATTGTGAAATTCTCTGAGCTAAAATATTTTTGCTTAAAGCATATTTTCCAGATGTGCTCCAACAGCTGTCACTATGCTTAGAAAGAAAAGCATTCACAGTTTTAATTATAGAACACGCAATTATCAGTATGTCTGATGGAGGTTTACAATTAAAATACATTCCAGATTCTGTTAATGTTCATCTGGTCTCATGTCACACAATAACCTGCAAGAACAAAACTAGAAAAAAGTGTATAATACAAAGGTAGACAGCTGAACCCAGCTTTCAGCCAGTGGTGTAAGTCTAAATGGATGGAGTTCCTTTGATACAAGAGGGAAAAACCCTTCTTTATCCACATGTTGCATAGGAGTATGCCAGGACTGGCATGGCATTTCACAAAAAAGTCAGTAGTCAAGAGCCCCAGAAATGAGCATCTATGTCTTAAATTCTGACTGCAGGCTTTCCTGCAGTTGGTGGGTTTATAAATATTTCATTCCTCTGTCATGTCAAACGACACAGGTTCCCACTACAATCTTTTCCCTCACTCATAGAATTTATAGGGTCTCTCTGTATACCTTTTTGTCTATATTCATAAAACTCATAGATATTTCATTATCTGATTTACTTCTACCCGCTTGCTAAAGTGGATCCAAATTTGCCAAGAGGCTACAAAATCATTAGGTCAAAGAAAACATGACCACATAACCCTTAACAAACCTGAATTTCCAAATGAATGTGGGAATTTCTTCTGCAGTCTATGCCAATTATGTCCACACTAAATTATGTCCAGGCTTATTTATTTGGAAAAACAAACACAATGAAATTCAGATTTTCTCTTTGGTGGTGTATGCTGTTCTCTTTGTCAAGGCTCCCTCACCTCTAAAAATCTAAAAATCAAACTCTGTGGAGAAGTAGATCAATAAATTTACACTGTACCCAGTGTAAACTACAAATACAGAACCCTCAGGTAAAGTTACTGAGCATATACTGCAGTGTGCCAATCAAAAGTTCATGCAGGAATTCAAAAAATGTGTCTGTGCTCAGAAGTATTTATCAGAAGCCAAATCAAATGGAATAAAAAGGAATAAAATGTACCAGTGAATACAATTATACACTGGAACCAATTCTCTAGTGAAGTGGTAAATTCTTTATCCCTTGGCATTGAGAAACAGGCTTCTCACCCAAAGTCCTTGACGTTTTCCCTTTAAGTAATGTTAATCACCTTATGTCAGCTAGTCTGCATGATCACTGGAAAAGACCTGACTTGACATCAAACACATTTTTCTCACTAGAAGAAGTTTCTCTCAAGAGCTGCTCAGGACACTCAGCTGACTGACAAACCCTGACCAGTTTGAGGGGAGAAGGGGGTGACAAGAGAGGCAAACAAGGGGGGACACCTTGATTCAACAAGCCTTTGAAACACTGACCTGCTTTCTGCAACTTAATAGCTTAACACCAGAAAACAATTTTGTGTGCACAACTACCTCACCCATATATAATGCCATGTATTATTCATGTCAGATTTTGCATGTGGGGCCACAGTCTGCCCTACCTGAGGAAAACATTATGAGTGAGATCCAGAGCATTTGAGCAATTTTCTGTGAAGGTTAACAGGCATATGCAAGCCTTTAATATTTACAAATTTATATCCATGGTCCTTACTCATGCTTTCAACAAATAAAGGCTTTATTTGCAAGCATGCATGCCAGAATAGATTTCTTGAGGGTTTGTCTAAATAGGAATTGCTCCTAATCGACAACATGTAGGGACTCTTGCTCCAAACAGAAGTGACTTCCTCCTACATAGAATGGAACAAGCTCCTGCTTTGTAGTAAATATGTTCAGAGCTTTCTGGAACAATTTATTTGTTGAGATGCCATAAGGCACTTTCATGATAATGGAAAAATCTAAATTTTTGCCTAGAAATGAAGAATCGGACACTAACTTGGGATGAAATTGCTCTTGCAGCTACATGAAACTTGCATTTTGGTTTTCACCAACAGGGGCATTTTTATTTCCACCATGGTCATTATGCATCTTGAAGTTCCTTGCCTCTTTTCTGAACCAGTGGGTTTGTGAGGATTTGTGAGACAGTGCCTGCACAATTAGCTTTCCTTTCAAACCCCAGAAAAGGCCAACATGCTGGATGGATACAGTAAGGGTATCATTAACTGAACCACAGTCCAAATAGCTCACCCAGCTACTCCCCTCTATTAAGTCTAGTAGTCCGTGCTTGGCTAACATAGATCTTACAAAGCATTGCACAAAGATCATTGTAAGCTTGAGTTCTATGAATAAAAGAAAAAACTAAAAGCCTCCTGCTCTTCCTGATAATTTTCTGAATAATTAATTCTATATAGTCCTTATGTTTATCCTAGCAAAGCTCAAAAAAATGTGCAAGGAACAGGTTGGAACCTAACACTCTAAACAGACAACATGGTATGAAAACTTTCATAATGTGCTCCACTCGTTCACTTCTTTTAACCTTCCTGAAACAATCACATACACACATAAAGATGCATATATAATAGAATCACAGAAACACAGAATCATAAAAACAGAACAGTTTGGGTAGAAAAGGACCTTGGAAGGTCATCTAATCCAACATAAGCAGGGACATCTTCCATTATATCAAGTTGCTCAGAGCCCCTTCATGCTGACCTTGAATGTTTATGAATGATGCCTTAGATTTTAACTTTGGTATTTTTCAAATCCTGTAGTGCTTAGTACTTGGTACTCTGAAGGGTCCTGAAACCTTTTAACTGCTGTTCTCTCATGTTAAGATAGACGTAACAAAGCCTCTCTAGGCCTGCTCTTCAAGGACACCCAGACTATCCTAGACCCAGAATGTGTAAACCAGCATCCTGGAAAGGGGGGCAAACTGGGGAGAACTACATCATTAACTAAAGTTGCAATTGGCAAATTTATGCTGATATGCAAATGGAGCAAAACCTGTAACTGTGTAAAGAACTCGTGACTCGTTGTCCATTTTGTCGTCCATCTTGGGGTCCAGGGTGTGAGCAACCTCTGGCCCCCAGAGTGGGCCTTGAAGGCCTTCAAATAAATATTCACTTTTATTCCCTTGCTCCTGTCTGGTCTCTGTTTCTGGGTAGCCACTTTAGGCATCACAAGGACATCTGCCACCTCTCTGTTCCAGTATTTCACCATCCTCATTGCAAAAAATTTCTTCTTTATATCTACCATGAATTTACTGCTTTTAGTTTAAATCATTACCCCTGTCCTATTGCAACAGGCCCTACTAAAAAATTGGTTCCCATCTTTCTTCTAAGCCCCATTTATGTATTGAAAGGTCCCAATAAGGTCTCTTCCCCAGGCTGCACAGCCCCAACACTCTTATTCTGTGTTTCTGTTTTCACAACGGGTGCTCGATCCCTCTAATCATCTTCAGTGTCCTCCTCTGGACCTGCTCCAACAGCTCCATGTCCTTCCTGTGCTGAGGATCCCACAGCACTCCAGGTGGGGTCCCACCGGAGTGGAGCAGAGGAGCAGAATCACTCCCTCAACCTGCTGCCCACAATGCTTTGGATAAAACTAATCTTTTTTAATGGGAGAACAAAACACCAGCGAAGAGATCACTGAGAACAAAAATCCCTATCAGAATTTACTGATTGTTGAACAATGCACAATGATGATGTAATTAGACATGGCACATTGCAGGCCCTGCCTCAGCATGCTCAGCTGCTGCTGAGGAGTTCTGGCACGCCCATGGGTTACTGCTGTGTTACACCTTGCATACACCCCTGGTTGCAGTGACTATCCCAGATGGAGCACTGCCAGGCAGCCTTCACTGTGCTATTTGGGGAAACTCTGAGCACAACTGCATTAGACCCCTTGAAAATTAGCAGCTGTATGCAGAAAGGCAAAGCACTGCAGGTGGTTTCTGCCATCTTCAAGCTCTTTCACCGGTTTAATATCCCTATCTATAAGAGAAAGATTTACTTATTTCCAAGGAAAGCTAGCCACACTACCCTTTGTGACAAACATATGGACAAAAGAAGTATCTTGTCAAAGATAAGGACAATTCATGGTGGCCAAAGAGCATAGGTTTTTCACACCTCTTCTTAAGGGACATCCTAGGTGCTCCACTGGTAGGTAGAATCGCCCCTTTCTGTTTGAAACAGAACAGTTTTGTATCCTCCCAGAGGTCACTAAGTTTGGTGTTTTCTAACATAAGCATATGACTTGTCTACATCTTATTAAAAGATCACATTTTCCAAAGCATCTCAGTGACTTAGAAGCAGAAATCCAACTGAAATTTAAAACTTACAAGTCACTTGCACACCCGATTCATTACAAAATACATGAGCATAAGGTGGCATTTGTCTATATATACACACCCAGGAAAAAACTACTTAAAATGTCCTTTATACTAAACTTTTGCCTTTGCATTGTCAGCGAAAAAATAAAATAGGTCAGTAAGGATATGAACTTTGTACACAAAGGCGATCATGAAGGTACTCTGTGAATGCAGTGTGTGTTGCTGGGACAAGCATTTCCAGCCGGGCTTGCCAAGTCTCAGCTGAAGTGTCAGCGTTTCACTGCTGCCTATTCCTCTTTCTATTTATGCTTCAGCTTCACAATCACTTAGTTCTGTTACTTGATATTCACAGGAGCTAAATTACCCTTTAAAACATGGGGTCGTACTGGAAATAGGATGAAGGTATTTCTGTTTTGGTAGCTGTGGCAGAGCAGGAATTCTGCCATCTCAAATACATTTAGAAAGGGTGTCTTCAAAGCAGCTCCTGATAGCAGTTCTCATCACTGTGACAATCTCCCCTTTTTTGCCCACAGCCATGTCTGTAGTCAAAGTGAGGAGATGCCAGAACACAGAGCCAGATAGAGAGACTTCAATTAAGCCATCTCTTGGTGCACTGCAGAGGAAATCCTAAAGCTCACAAAGAAATGACAGTTCACCAGAGTCCCTGTGGCTTTAAATAAAATATTGTGGCTGCCTCTTTCATGAAGTCTTTTTTTATACATGCAGGAAGTACTAAGACCACTAAGGCTGCAACCAAGGTGCACAAGGACATCCCCAATACTCATAACATCTTACTAACACTGTCAGGGAGCAAAGCAAACTCTGGGGAACAGACACAGGCATTGCTCAGGGTCTGGGATGAAATCAACGTGGTATCTCTGAGAGACTCTTTCAGCCCACAAATTCAGGCCAGGAATTCAGAGCCACAGCCTCCAGAGTACTCCAGACTGCAGAGGAAATTAAATCTGTGTGTTTGTATTGATCTGTCATAAAACTAGAGACCCCTTGTAAAACCTACGGAAGCTGTGAAGTGACTAATCTCCCTGCCTGCCAAGCCGTTTCACTTGCATTTCACTATTAAGTAAAATGTGTTCAAACATGAATCTGTCTCTCTATCTAACTGCCTCTGCACTTGAACCTTGAGAGATTCAGTCTTGCTGGAAAGAGTAAGACTGGGTTTTATAAAGAGGAAAACGCAGAATACAGGCAGGTTTTTATTTCACCTGCCCCAAGTCATAAGTAAAGTGGAAGTCTGCCTGTCTCACTCTGGCTGCTCCCTTTCCGGGCTGAAGCTGTCAGAACTCAGCAAATCACAGCCCTCCTTCTCTATATGGAAGTCAGACATGATTGTGCTTCTCACTCAGTTATGGATGAGCTGGGATGCACCATGGGACAAATGCATGCAGGTCAAAGTCTATGGGATACTACTGTGTGGATCCCCAAAAAGAACTAATGTGCTTTTCACTCAAGAACAAGCTATCTTTGCTTATATCCATCAATTAGGTTTTTATCCACATTAATTTTCTGTGTCTCCATTGCATGGATATTTTTAGGCTTATTAAATCAATGTGTACTGTGAGGATTAATTTTTGCAAGGATATTTTCCCAAATCTAAACTGAAGACTTCCACCATCAACCACCAAAATTTCAAAGTACAGACCAGAAACCATAGCAGAACTGTTATTATAGACATCCTATGACTGGATTAACATGTTAATAAGCTCATCAGCTCTTGTAGACTTATGCAAAAATACCTCTCAATAAAGGAATTATTTTATGGGTAGCAAATTCAGGAAGAGGCAGTGAGGTCTCAAGGGAGGCCAGTGAAAATCAATGAAATTTGTGTCAGCGAATGCAGACCTGTTATCTCAGTAACACGGCTGAAAGAAGAGAATGTTCCTTTGAAATGCTAAATGGGCTAAACAGGGAAAATGCAGGTCAGAGAGCCCAAACCCTACTGCTGCAGATATTCCTGCTAGCACTGCCATTCAAGACAGACCAGCAGCTGGGGAATAGGATGCTCAATTACAGGCCTGCATCACTGGAGTCAAGAGGAGGGCCTGCACCAAGGACACAAACAGCTGTGGTACCAGAAAGCCCTGCTGCATGAGAACTCCTCTCCTGCATGCACCTGGCACACCAAGGGGGCAGGGGAACCAAAGAAGTTACAGGCTGAGGTCCCTTATGCAGGAAGGCCGGAAACTCTTTTACACCTACCCAGAGGGAAAAGCTGACTTGGACCTTGGTAGGCACTTGCATGGCGTGCAGCAAGTTTCAGACCACCTGAGAAACAAGGTCTTTTCACCCACCCATCTCTCAGCACATCTGGGGAAGAGCAAATCTGTAATGCCCAGAAAGCAGCACAGTACTGAACAAGCCTGCAGTGCAAACAGTAAAAGGGGCTGTTACCTGCCAGAGATAACCCAAGAAATCCATGGGAGAACTGAAATTAGTCAAGTGCCTTATCTTGAGAGCAGTTTGGTATTTCTCCCACCCTGTCAATAAGTGACAAATATTTTTGCTAGGACATTATATGGGGAACTCTGAGCTCAAAGTCCTTCCAGGCATGGCTGCTCTCACCCTGAGAACCACAGACCTGCAGGAGATTTTCTCCCTGACATTCTGCACTTCTCAGAGGAGCACCAACTGTATGGACGTCTTTCAGTGGTCCTTGGCAACCCTGCTGAAAGCAAGAAAAAAATCTGCCTTCATCATTAATAAAGTGTCATACTGCAGTAGTATCTCAATTGCTTTTAGCAATTATTTTCCATCTCACACAAAACTCTTATCCATATACTGTGCTGTGTTATCATGACTGTCATTAAGCATAAATATCCAGTACCTGACAGGTAAGACAGTGAGTAATAAAATACTTAGTGTTATGTACAATTGTTAACAAACTCAATTTTGTACTGGGGCTATGACTCAAAAATTTTTATTTCACTTCCAACAAATATGTAAGTCCATCTTAAAATGAACAGAGATGCAATACTATTTCAATATACAGTATGTTGTATTAAAACCTTCAAACTTTGTTTATCTCTTCACATTCTAAATTAATAGCTTCCTTTCTTTCATGCTTAGTGCAACTGCATTACCAGGATTTTATTTTTATTTTGAAGGAAGCTGTGATAGCAGTAAGTGAAAAAGTACTCATTAGAAAAGGTGTTTTATATTGAATTTCTTTAAATTAAAAAAAAAAAATTCTGCCATGTTTTGACACTGATACATGCTTTTTTACCTCCTCTAGCTGGCAACACCACAATATACAGTATGCTACACTCACCAAAGACATGATTCAAGGGAGTTATTTCCACTGTCTTCCATAAGTCTATTGAAATTCAGTGGTTGACCACTAAACTGTAAAATAAAGCTGGAAAACTGATGCAGATTTTTAAACACTGAAAGTAACCATCCATTTGACTGGATTGCCTAGAGGCAATTAAACTGTTAGAGGATGACCTTCACAGTTCATAAATAGACACGGAGGAACAGGTAAGACTGTAAAATATAAGGCTGTGCAATAACAACAAAATGCTCTGCTGGAAACTCAGAACTCAGAGGCTGAAAGCAACAGGGAAATAAATAGCTGAATATGGGGTAGTGAAACTTTCACTGAATACAGGCTGAAACCATGCAAAAACCAAGGGCAATCTCACATTGTACTAATAGAGATGTTTCCAGAAACGATGGGAAATCCAGTTGTTGATGTCACTGTATCTGACACTATAGAACATCATCTAAATACTGTGCTGCTTTGTTTGTGACATCTCATTCAAGAATGATCAGCTCAAAGGGATGCAATGATGTAGCTCTACTACGGTATGAGAAATGATGAGCCAGTCTCATGAGCAGAGGGAAAAAGATACTGGACTGGGAGTCTGGCCTTACCTAGACAAAAAGTGAGAGGAACAGAATTGCTGTCTACAATCTTTCAGGTGAGTTAAAAGCAGAGAGCAAGAAAAGCAATTTAAGTAATGCTGAGAATTCCTAATGTAAAAATTAGACAGTTTTGGAGAAAAGATTTCTAATTCTTACTTAAGGCAAAAATTTAAATGACTTTCAGAGAACTGTAATAAATATATCAAAGGATTATGTATTGTAATACTCTTCAGATGACCTTCCAGTCCTGTGTTTTATAATTACATGATTTACACTGCTATCTCCAAACAACCTTGGGAATACTGTTAAGGTGGAAGAGTATCAGAGGCTGGCCTTTGAAAGCACTATACCAGGATTCAGCCTTTTTAAAGTTCTGGTTCATGTCAGCAGCAAAAAAAAAAAAAAAAAAAAAAGTTCAAATACTGCCTATATTAAGACACTTGCTGTGTATATCAAAGCTTTTATTACAAGTGTATATGCAGATATACAGACAATCTCTGTGTGCTTGCCAAAGCTCAGGAGCTGTAAGTACAATGAGAGATGTACTCATTTTGTGAACATGCTTCCTTGCTTTTGCCACAGGGTGTTCCTTGGTTTTCATTTTTACTGTGCAAGCATCCAATAGTCCTTACCTGGCTGACTGGAAGGATGGGGGATTTACCTGGCCGGTCAACACCAAACTAGTGGCATGCTTTCCTCCAGCATCTGAAGGAAACCCTACAACCTCTATGGCACACACCTGTGTCAAGACAGAGCTGGGGCTCTGCTGTGAGGAAATCCCATCAGCTGGGTAGCAGCATGCATAGAGCCCAGGGGTCTGCTCTGCTTCCTCACTAAATCAGTGTCGATCCAGGAGGAACTGCAGTGACTGAGGATCCTTCTGCCAGCTCCACAGCCCAGCTCTGCATTTTGACTGAAGTCTCTACATGTCTGAACTCAGCTGGCTTTCCTGCCTCCATGTGCAACATCCACTCACCCTCTTGAGATCCAGATCTCCAGGTCTACAGGAACCTCCAGCTTCTCACCTGAGATCTTGTGAAGTTACCACAAAAAATCTATCTATGTAGTCATAGTCAGCTTGGTCTTCTTAGCCTGGAATTAGTTTAATTTTATATAGTGGCACATAACTTTATTTTATTTAATGAAATAATATAGAGTATGTAATTATTAAAGTGAATAAATCAAAATTCATTAAATTGTTTCATTTTTATTTATTAAAAATTTTATTAATCAAGGTTCGAAGTCGAAATTGAATGGTCTTATAGCCTTTTAGAGTTAACTCTTAAGTTGTCTTGTCTTTGAGAGTAAAATATAAGCCAATATGACCTTTCCAGTAAGCTGGAGGCAACAAAGCAGCATAATCCTAATTAACATTCTGCTCATTTATACATTTTCTTCTTACAGAAAATGCTGTAATATTCAATAAGGTTTCACTGCCAAAAGAAAAGGAAAAATAACCCATCATGTGCTGATGAAAAAATTTAAGATGTCTCAGAAATCTCCTGACTGCCCCAGACTATGCTGAGTTCCAAATGAATGCACGCCAATGGTAACAATGATTTTACTCAATAATTTTGCAACATAACACTACTGCATTTATTTTTTAAACACAGAAAGGACGGCTCTCTGACACAAATATTTTAATGACAAAAAACCATCCTATCTGATTTAAATCTCTCTCTTTATCTAGGTCATGCAAAGACGTAACAGCAAGAATTATGGTATGTGAATTTAAGGGGATTACTTAATGGCATGAAGTTGCTCACTGACCAAATTCTGGTAGGCTAATGGAGAACTTCATCATTAGGGAAAATCTATTATTAAAAATCCCACTTAAATACTGAATCTATTTAAAATATTTTTCTTTTGCAAAAATCTAGCCTTGGGATAGTTTTGGTTGATTAGCTCAGCATTTTTCTACGTCTCATATATATGATATGAACAGCTACCCAGCTGTGGCACAACCATTCTTTATAAATAGTTCCTTCAGTCAGGACACTCTCAAGGATCTTGTCTTGTTTGATTAGGCCTTGTCAAAAGCTCACAAGTATATACGCTTTGAAAAGATGAATATTACAGCAGAATTCTTCCTCTCCTCTTAAGATTAAATTGAAGTTTTCCTTTAAAGTAATAAATAAATCCCTAAAGAGTCCAGAGAAGTTCTGGTGCTCTACTGAAGAGCTGAACACCTTGCTCCTATTGCTGGGCCATGTGTTTGCCATTTCTCCTTGTAGGCAAAATTCTCCCTCCACACATGCAGAAAGCTCAGTGAACAGGTATTTATGTGCTCTGAAAATAAATTCAAAATGTGACTTCTTACTGCTTTAATAACTCAGACCATGCACCCTGACCTTTATTCACCAAGTAACAGCATCAGCTTTACACACACATCAGCCCCAGTAGAATGCTGCTGGATTTAGATTATAAGATGGTTATATTTACAGCACACTCTGAACTTTGTCTCAGGCCTCAACTTGAATCCAAAACACACGTTGCACAGACAGTTAGAGTCAGACTTCAGATGGGCAACAGGACAAGAGGAGCTGAGTGGTTCAGGCCTGAGCTGTGCCTTTACACAAACTCAGATATTCACCTATCATGGGTGTAAATGGCCCAACACTGTGTGTTAATCCAATTAATCACCTCAAGACCAGCCCTGGCATCACCAGTCTTCAAGAAAGGAAGATCTGCAGGAGTGATCTGCAGTAAAACTCCGTAACTTGTAAAAGTAGTTGTGAAGTAGTTATGTTTATTTCAGCACCGGACACAGGGGGGATAATTCCTCCATAAGAGTGTGTGCCGTGAACAGTTTTCCAGCCTTTTTATCCCCTAGAATGTTACATATGAATAGAATTATACCATCCCTCTAATACATATTCATTTCCTAACTTTACTCATCCCCATAATATGTTTCTGGCTCTTCTGGCCTTCTTTCAAAGTCTGTGGAGTCTTCTTCATCTTCAGGCCCCCTCCCTGGAGTTCTGTGTCTTTGTCCTTGCACGCTTTCCATATCTTGCTTACAGAGGCCCAGTATCCATTCTCAGTAACTGTATATTTTATTGGCATTACTAAGCAAAACATACCTTTTAAACAGCTAGTCTGTTTAGCTTCTAAATTTCAAGCTATTTGTTTCAGGAGCATGGTTATGGTTGCTCCTCAGATGGTTTGAACAAGCACAGTTGGGCAGACAGACCACAGGCACTTCTTGTTGCAGCTGCCCAGGCACATGGAGGATGGCTAGAGCACATGCCAAGGTTTAGCCCCTTATTCATGTTGGCTGTCAAAGCATAGTACAGTGTTCATTAGATCTTAATTTGAATGTAACCAAAACCAGTTGAATGAGAGAATCACAGAATCATAGAAATGTTTATGTTGGAAAATACTTTTAAGATCATCGAGTCCAACCCTTAACCCTGGCAAGTACACCATTAAACCAGGTTCCTAAGTGCCACATCTACGTGTCTTTTAAATACCTCCAGGGATGGTGATTTCACCACTTCCCTGGGCAGCCTGTTAAAGTGCTTGACAACCACTTCAGTGAAGAAATTTTTCATAATGTCCAATCTAAACCTCCTCTGGTTCAACCTGAGGCCATTAGTTCTTGTCCTATTGCTTGTTACCTGGGAGACGAGACCAACCCACCTGGCTCCAGCCTCCTTTCAGGGATTTGTAGGGAGTGATAAGGTCTCCCCTGAGCCTCCTTTTCTCCAGGCCAAACACCCCTAGCTCCTTCAGCTGCCCCTCATCAGACAGGGTGCTCCAGACCCTTCCCCAGCTCTGTTGCCCTTCTCTGGATGTGCTCCAGCCCCTCAATGTCCTTCTTGTAGTGAGGGGCCTAAACCTGAACCGAAGATTTGAGGTGTGGCCTCACCAGGGGGGGGGTGAGTCCCTACCCTGGTCCTGCTGGCCACACTATTGCTCCAGGCCAGGATGCCATTGGCCTTCTTGGCCATCTGGGCACACACTGGCTCATGTTCAGTCACTGCTGACCAGCACCCCCAGCTCTTTTTCCAACGGGCACCTTTCCAGCTACTCAACTCCAACTGGAGCATTGTATGGGATTGTGAAGAGAATGCAGGACCTGGCACTTGACCATGTTGTATCTCCTAAAATTGGCCTCAGCCCACTGATCCATCCTGCCAAATACCCCTGTGTAAAGCCCTCCTGCCCTCCAGCAGATCAACACTCCCACACAACTTGGTAGCATCTGCAAAGCTGCTAAGGGTGCCCTTGATCCCCTCGTCCAGATTGAAGATAAAGATACACAGCACTTCAGTCCATATGTAAGTAGGATGTGCATATATGAACTGTTGAAATTGTAAAAGGTTTGTGGCCACTGAAGACATGAAACCATTAATCGAGTGGCCAACACCTTTCTGTGCCTCTTCCTACAGGTTTTTCATTTTCTGAGAGGGAATACTGATATTTCACATAAAAAGATGTGCTGTATAATTTTAAGCCTGCAAGCAAAATTCCACAATTTCCACTCCACGGGAACTTTTCCTTAGCCACTATATGTTTAAATAAATTCTTCTTTCCATGTTTATCGTGCTTCTCCTGAAGGATTTATGCAATCCTTTCTTCCTCCTTTAGCCCTATAATATCTTTCCCAAGAGTACTGTTGTTACTGGTGCCATCTAAACTCAGATGTTCCATATTCATCAGAAAAGTAAGCAACAAAGAGTACAAACATATTTCATGTGAAATTATGTAGGAAACACTGTTTCAGCTGGTGTTGATTTACAGATTAAACTCCAAAAAAATAATATGAAGCTCTTAATACATTAGTTTGGAGTAGCTCTAGCCCCTCTGTAGCCCAACAAAGTGAATGCAAACAATTATCTTTCAGCCACTGATGTCTGATTCATTACAGTAGGCCCAAAGCACAGCACTTGGAAAAACCACCACTTTATAGAAAAGTGATTGGATTTTCCCTCAGGAGGAAATATTTTTAAAGGATCTAGGCGTTGCAACATTTGATAAAGCACAATGGCATATAGAGAAAGCAAAAATCCTATTGTTCTGTGTGTGTTGAAAGAAACATTATTATTTTCAAATAGGTGGGATAATGGTTGGGCACGTGCTTGATATAATCATGACTTTGACTACAGGATGAGATGTGTCCCTCCGAGGCAAGAAACTTGTAACAGTTTAAATACCTTCTTCCTTCAATATGTGAATGAAAATCCTCTTTCCACAAGCAAAGCTGGAGCTGCAGGACTATGCACAGGAACCTGTGCACACACTGTGCACACAAATGAACTCCCAAACTGGTCCCTTTGTGCACAGTGTGAGGGGATCTGATCGTGCAGGCAGCGAGAAAGAGGAGCAGGTGGCTGGCTCTGAGATTACTGTTCCTCTTGTAATGCCAACACGGCACAGCCAGCAGGATTTCTGGCACTGTGACCCACTGGCCTTACAGCACATACTGCTCCCTACACTGTCTCCAATCTTCTCCCTATTCTCACTCTTCAGGGATTGCTGTAAAACCAGCACGTCCCGAGTATGCGCACTTCAGTTTCTGTACCCCAGGTTCTTGAGACATGAATCTACGGATCACGAACATCTTGGAAAGAAATCTTGGTGCTGGGAAGAGTTGTGATGTTGCCATCCGATGAATCTCATATGACCTGAGGTAAAACCCAAGCCTAACTTAAGACACTGAGGTCAAGGGAGACAGGTTGTCACCTTCACATCTTCCTAAAAATCTCAGATGAAACAGAGAGGTTTCAAAAGTTCTTGGGATTTATTAGGAGATGGATACATTTCTCATCCTTAAATTTGCTTAAATATCTGGGCAATGTGAGAGCAGTGGTACAAACTGACCCAGCTGATTTTGCACAGAAGTAGGTTAGGAGGCATTCTGAGAAGCCCTCCCAGCAGTGTCACTGAGCAGATAATCATCTCTGGTTACCAGCCAGTAACAAAAAGCTGATAATATCAGCCACCACAGCTTAAAGAAGACAACACACTATGCCTTCATTAAATATTCAGTTGGAAGGGATCTCTGGAGGTCATCTGGTCCAACCTATACTGAAAGTATAACCAGTTAGTACAAGTTGCTCAGGGTCATGTCCAGGCAAGATTTTAATATTTCAGAGCTTCTCTGGACTCCTATTCCAGTTTTTACTTACCCTCACAGAGAATAATTCTTTCTAAATAATTAGAAAGTCCCTTGCAAATTCTGACTACTGCCCCTTGTACCACCCCTGTGCACCTTGGAAAATTCTCTCCCTGTTTCTCTACATCTTCTCATTTTAGTAGGTGCAACCAGAAGAATCCCCCAGGCCTTTTCTTCCCCAGGCTGAGCAGACCCAGCCCTCAGCACTTCCTTGTATATCACATGCCCCAGCCCAACCCCAACCTGAGAGCCAGCCCTCCTTGGGGCTTGAGTCTTGTGGGAAGACAACTTTTTGCAGTCTATTTTAGAGTTGCATGATTTTGCATAAATTAAAAATAAATAAACAATTCTTATTAAAATAAAATAAAGCTTTTGATAAACCTTGCTTTATTCCTTCTATTCAGTGTGTTTTTAAGAACTCATTTTCATCCCTTGCCCAATTAGACATGTAGCAATATAATACCAATGGCTCCTGTTGTGGACCCTTTTTCTTGTCACAGAGATCTACTTATTAACCTCATTTAATCTCATCTATTTCTACCATTTCCCAAAAGACCTGAAAGGTCTGAGTTTGTCCAACATGATATGAGTTTTGAAAATAATTGTCCAAGACAAGTCTTTAAGCTTCTAGACACTCTCAAAATGGCACTTGTACAATTTTGCACATGATAATGCTACTCTGAGCTTCTTCCCATGACAATCTCCTCCTGTTTGCCCTGAACAACCAGCAAAATAGCAGTTTAAGCTAAGACTTACTTTTTCTACATCTTAGTACAAATAAATTAATTTCAACTAGAGGAAAGTGTAAGTTAATTACATCCTGAGCATCAGGAAACAATTAACAGCTTTCTATTATATCACCCTAATTTCTAAGCTATACAATTATATACTACTGCACAAAAGGATGTGTGATTATCAAGACAAGGATCTTTTCAGAAAAAAATGAAAGGAAATTGTTCCCCTGCTGATAATCAGTGCTATAAATAATGCCTAGCTAATATCTTTTCAGAAGTCATTTCCATTATTTGCAGTCCTAACACTGAGTGATGTGTCAGCTGTGTGTTGTTAGATTCTCCTTCCAAAGAGGATGAGCATAAATGTTGGACTGATTCCTCTGATAAGCTCTCAAAAATTCAGCTTCCTGTGAATATTTTGCAATACTCATTGGAATTAATTAAAAATAATTGTTTTTACTAACCATATTGTAATTATGTCTTGCATTCACTTTGCCTCTTAAATCAGGGCCAAGACTGGCTTGTAAAAACACAAAGGGACACGCCAGCTTGCTTTAAGCAGCCACAATGCCTTGAAGACACAAGTCACAATGTGAAGAGCAACAGATACAACATACAAACACCTTTTTTAACTGCCAATAAACTCATTTGGCCCAATACACAGGAATATGGTGCAGACACAGAGCCAGTGGGTTGTACAGTGGTTCGGGTGAACACCAATAGAACCACTACAGAAAAACACCCATTTTGGCAACAGTACTTAGTGTGAGAAGCAAAGAAGCAAACCCACACAAACCTTGATAACACAAAGTCAAAGGCTACTGAGCTATATGGCCACTGTGTTACTGGGGGTGGGAGAATCTTCCCAAACCAGGTACAGCATATGAGATTCATACAGGATAAATATGATAGTGCTGCATCAGCAGAAGAACTTTGGTCTCTGCAGATTCCTTGTGCAATGTCCCTTTCAGGACAGCTACACCACTCCCCAAGAAAGTTTAAGTTCTGTTCAAGTTCTCCTTTCCTATTATTTTCCACCTCAAGCTTTCTATTCCCTGTTCTCAACAAACATGATCTTGTTTGAATATTATCTAGCATTACAGCTTGGAAATACAGTTGCCACAGCTCTTGAGAAGAATAAGTGCCTGTCTCCCCCACTCCTTCCACTGCCTTCTCCTCTTCTGTCACACCAAACACAGTATTACCATACTTGACTTTCAAGCTCCCATCTTTGCTATCACCATCTCTTAGGTGCATTGGGTTTTGCTCTGACCAGCCATTTAGTAAGTTTGTAATTCAACTTTTTACCTTCAAGTGAGCATCTGTGTTTGCTGCCTTAATAGAGGAGGCACCCTCACCCTGTGCGTGACAGCCACAGGCCTATTTGGATGGAGTCACCCAAATCTTGTCTATCTCTCATTGCTATGTTTTCTACCAGAAATCAGGAACCAGAAATAAGGGTCAAGCAGGGCAAGAATGGATGACGGGGGTGAAAAGAGGCTCCTGGACTGGCAGAGCTGCACTACAAACATCAAGAACTGATTCCCTGAAAAGCCAGTCTCACTGTGGGGTCTCCATCCTCTGACCTCAGCCCAGCTGACCTTACCCTTTACACCGTCAGCAGAGCTAGTTTGACACAATGATAACCTGGCTGAGCCCCCCAGACTGTTCACCATGGGCTCAGACAGGCACCAATGCAGTGCACCAGCCATGCAACAGAAGCCTAAGTCCAAGGGAACCCAGCTCCTCTTTTCTGCAGCAGTAGCCAGACACACAGGACCAACAGCCCCATAAAACCCACAGCATGACCTCTGGTTCCTCACAGAAACCAGAAAACTCTCATCTGCCTGCAAATCCCTATGACACAGCTGTGGTAGCCCACGTACCAACCACACAATTGCAAGGAAATGGAGAATTACAGCCTTGTGATTTGAAAACATGCTTCTATATTCGCTCTGAATTAGCAAGTGCCATCGGGAACATTTTTTAATTATTCACAACTGCACCTCTGAGATCTTAATGCATATACTAGACTGAGGCACTGCTAAGACACAAACTACGAAAACTGTAAAAGGCTGATAATTAAGGTCAGGGCTGCCTTCTGAAGTAGTGCTGTCACAGTGGTGATAAGCTGGTCATGCAGATTGCACACTACAAATTTCAAAACACACGAAATGTCAGTATTTGAACATCCATTCATGTACAATACTATGACAAGCGTGCAGAAGAAAACATAAAAGCCTCGAAAGAAAAAAAACTGTCAAACTTAGTCTCTGCTCCTGTCCAGTAAGAACACGTGCATTGGCACTTTAAACTCAACACCATTTTTACAATCTGTCTTCTATTGGAGTCTGGAATTTTTTAATGGGAATCCAGCAAATTAAGCCCTAAGAGGGTGGTCAAACAAACCCAGCAGCGGCTGCTGCCACCATTCCCTCTCCCCGTACTTGACTATGTGCTTCTGCTGTGCCCTTCACCCCAGTGTTGGCCCTGGTCTAACTTCATGCTGAACCTATTTAGAAAGTGAAATTTTTCTTATTTGGTTTCAGCTGCTTCAGTTCCCTGACCTTCTGATCCCAGACAAACACCAGTGCGAAGTGCAAGGGAAGTGATAAGAGCAGGGCAGCAGCAGCCTGCAGTTAGATCCGCTCTATCAGTAAACCACAGCCTCAAAACCTACGTATTTCAGTGACACGGGGGAAGCCAGCACCCATTTCTCCCCCTGTACTTCTTCAGAGAAAGATTTTTTGTGGTCATGTGGTAAATTGGTTTGCAAAACTGACCCAACTGAAATACCAGCCTTCCAAAAGCTCTGCTGATCACTTCCTTAGTGCAGGTCACCCTATGCCGATGGTCCAGAGGTGCTTAAGCCAGTCCAAAGGAGGGGAAACACAGAGGAGGGAACCAGAAGGCAAGAACAGCTATTTAATTCCAACTATTTAATTAAAATTGTTTAAAATACATGGTTTACATGTCCTGATCTTGCTTAAAAATAAAACCAACAACCCATGATTAACACATGAAATGCATCCTTCCATCAACAAATGCCAGTGGTTCTGCTAAGACTTCAAGCTTTCCATTTTCTGTCTTTATTAATCTTCAGAGCCTCAACACAGTTCTTCTTCAAAGATCAGATATATGAACTAAACCTGATTTCCTCTTGCTTCTTCCAGCCTTTTGTCCCCTTTGCCAGTTCTTCATCAGTTTAACCTCTTCCCACTTAAGTTTATTCTGAGGAGATGACTGGCCTTGAACTCCGGAAAAAAATATCTTTGAGTTAGCAAAGAGACTTACACAAGTCTACTCTGCCAGGATGATAGAAGCAAGAGAGTTAACAGAATAACAATACCAGGGTTATGAAAATAAAAAGCAGAATAAGTAGCAAAAAAGTTAGAAGGGCGCTGAGCCTCAGAAGGGGATGTCTGTTTCTGAGTGCAGACCCCAAGCTCCCCCAAGAGGTACCACCAAGCTGGCACTCAGTGCCTGGACACTTAGTGATGGGTATGAAGTCTGAATGAATTTGCTGCTGTGACAATATCCTTCACTTTCTTAAGTTCTACATCACAGAAAGCACTGAAATTCTGTGAGTCTTACACTTCAAAAGTACTTCAAAAAGTACTGAAGTCTACAGATACAATAAATACCTCAGTTAAAATGAGATGCACTAATTCCTGCCTTGTCCATCTATCCAATAGCAAAAGCTGTCTGACCTCTCTCCTGGCTCCAAACTGGTCTCTTACTTTACTGATGTGACTCTAAGGGGCAAAAAGAACAGATCCTTTCCTGAACAGGGTACCCAGAGCTCCCTACCCATCTCAGTACACACAGGATCCTCTCTGCATATCCACACTTAGGAGTTATTTTACCCTGTGCTTTCAGGATGCCACTCCTGGGCTCGGGGTCTGACCTTCCAAACCAGAAATCCCAGCGCTGACAGAATCCCATCTTGGTGACTTCACACAGACCATCCCTCACCATCCAGAGCCCACCACTGCTGCAAGACACTGCTACCAACTGCAGCCAAGATTTGTGCTGCAAGGGCTTTATTTTTCTTCAGAGCATACAGCAGCTACCCCTGTTGGGACCTGATAAACAGCTCAAATTCCTAGACACTATCACTACACAAATAGTAAATAATGACAAGTAACAGGAGGACTTCTCTGTCATGGTGCCAGCCTATGGCACTGCTCCCACAGAAGCAGGGATCATGTAATAAATACAAACCTAGATTGATTTTGGCACGTTAATTCTGCCTTCCCTGCAAGACCATCAACACTGAAACAAGTTTCTTTCACTTTTTCATAGGCAGCTCCTCTAACATAAAATAAATAAAGAATATTCTTGCACATGCTATACACATCAACTCACCTGCCGATCTCTGCTAACCTGAGACAAAAGTTAATGATTGACTCCATCTGGAATGGAATAAATAAAATATACAGGACAAACCACTCCTACAACATTTGCCTTCTTATGTACATAGTGAAAGAATGATCACTATTTGCACATGCGTTGTTAACTACTTGATCTCTGAGCTGCACTTGAAGAATGCTGCTGAGGGCAACAACTGAATTATTAAAAGGCACAGTTAAAAGCAAAGAACTAAGGAAACAAAGCTTTACATCTTCATTTCTATAAATGTTGAATAGCCCCAATTTTACTGAAGGATATGAGAAACTGAAATTCCCAGCTCAGGAATTTCATATACATATACATATACATATATATATGTATACATGTATGTATACACAGATGGGGCTTGTCATTAGAATTGTTACCAATAGGCAAGATTGAAACACATGAAAGGGTGCATCAAGTATCAAACACGCTAGAAAAAAAAGAATATATAAATTTGAGAAACACTTTTAAAAAAATTTTAATAATTTATAGTGATAAAAATATATAATTGAAATTGTCATGATAGGGTATAGTGGGAAACCTGATTTCAGAACACTTCATTTTGTAGCTTTCCCAACCTTCACTTTGACATCTTTTCTTTCAGTGTATCACTTTGGTGAAACCTCACAGAGAACACTGACAATTTTTTGGTTGCTTGATTTTAGAAAACAAATTGATGGAAGTGAAATTATTTGTACAGAGAGTTCTGGAGGAGTCTGTTCCACAGAGATCTGATGATATAATCTCTGTGTTCTATCCACCCTGAAGAAGTGAGCATATGAGGGTCTTCTCAAGTGAGGGAACTGAAAACTACTTTTTTCAGGGTTAGTTTTGAACCCAATCAGTAGCTCTTGGCTAAGGGAAATGCAATCACTGGTGAAGAACTAAGGAAGTTGCAAGGAAAATGTGCAGGAGGTAGAAAAACAATCATCCCCTTGAGGAGGCAGTACAAAATTGGATTGTCCTGGGCAGATTACAAAATCCCATTTTAAGAAGTTCTGTCAATTCTTCAAATAGCATGGACATTTTTTTAACATCTAGAGATGTGACTTGAGAATAAGTGACCTCTAGACAACTGTATATCTTAAATCCTTGTATAAGCTTACACCAGAGTCTTACCACACTTTCAGACACAGTGATAGCATTTAATAAATTCTGTAACACTGACTATGTATGTAACAATACAGTTTACATAATCCTATATCCTAGAAATATATTAACACTAAGGGTCTTTTGATATCATTGTTCTAGAAACTGTCACTGTTATGTGCCATGGGCTTTCTGCACCTTAGAGTGCTAATGAACTTTTCAATCCTACCATCATGAAAAAATGTTGGCTGTTTATTACTCAGAATAAGAAAAATGTTATGGACCTGTAGGTACTACCATCCTTCACAAGTTAATGATTCTGAAAGTTATGCACTCTAATATGGCTTCTGAAAGTGATAAGGTTCCTGAAGTGAAACCTTTGGAAGACCAGTGAAACTGGTTTTGTCTTACAGCTTCAAAATGTGTACCTGTTTACCATGCAAAACCTTTAACTTTGCAAAACAGAGCTCATACACCAACTCTGACAAAAAGGCAAACAAATTTCTGTTGGGTCTTTTGCCTCTTCCAAAAGAAAGAAAAATCTCTAAGAAATGTGCTTCATATTTCTCCCAATAGAAAGATGATGCTGATTTTAAGAAGTATGGTATCAAAATCACTGCCTCATCTAGAGAAGTCTCATAATCATCTACTCAACTATTTAACAAAAGTGTGAATAGGGAAAGAGTCTTGTGAAAGCTGGTGATAAAGACGGATCCAAAAGTCTGCGGAGACATTAAATGTCATTCAAGTTACACCTACTACAGAGAACTGTACACCATATACAGTGGTAATAATTGGTGTTTAAATATTGCTGCTCGGTCAACTGAAGCCTGAGGATCTCTGAATTACTGGGCACATTTTCTGCAAGAAATGAGGGACTCATGGGAGACATACAAGATTCTGGTGACAATCTGGCATCAAGAAACAATTAGCAGACGAGGAGATTTCAGACACCCCTGACTTGTAAGATAGGCAACCAGCATCTATATCAAAACATGCCCATTGAAACTGCTTTTGGTTGCCAGAGGGCAAGATCAATGCTATCCAAGTCAGTGTTTAAACCCAGACATACTTTAATCCTTCTGCCAAACAGAGCTGAAATGGGCACAACCTGTTGCCTAGAGTTGTGAGGGAAATGAGCTTGGAACTGCTCAGCTTCTGCTAAAATTCTTAACACCTTCAGTAGAGCCGTTATTAAGCTTCCAACAATGACCATTGAGAGCACCAAGGATGTGACATCTTCCTTCAGGTACTCCCAGCAATGCCAAGGAAGCTCAGGGACATTCACCTCCCCAGGGTTGTACCAGGCACAGATTTGCAGGCAGGGATGTAGCAGGGTGAAGGCCTCAAAGGGCTCTCCCAGTCCTGAGGAACCTGAGGCCCCGTGATCCTCTCAAACACAGCTCACAGTTTCTTCAGGAGACAGTTCCATATTCATCACCTGTAAGGCTTTTAAGGGCAGTGCTGTTGCAACCTCCTAAAAAGAGAAAGCTCACCACTCTAGACTCTATAGGGTCTCTGCAGCAGAACAAAGGGAAGAGCTGAGATTTTGGTTGGTTGGAGCTCTCAGGCAGCCACAGCCTCCACAGTTTGTCCCTGCAGGACCATCAGTGCCAAAGCTCACAGTCAGATCATGCCCATCCCAGCTCTTACCTTGCTCTTGCTAATCTCCTGCATGGCAGCAGAAGCTGCCAAAGGCTCTGCTCTGGTGTGTCACACTCATGAAATCTTCAGCCTTCCTTCACAGCTGTCAGCTTAATAATTTAAAGGCTCGCCAAGAGCCAAAATCTGGAAGTCTTCACTTTAAAAAATGTTTTTATTAACCAAAAGTAAGAGTTAGGCATTTGCTCAGACAGCTACTGGGTATAGAGGCAAAGGACACTACAGGATGTAAAATTTTACCATGTTATCTAACACATAGCTCAAGATCTCGTTTCTTTTTCCATAAATCACCCCACTGGTGGGCCAGGACTTACATCCCAGCCTGTGCAAGCAGCCAAGTTCCTGGGTGCCAGCTGACATTACACACATCAGGGCAGAGGCTCCTGACCTCGCAAAGCAACCAAGAGAAAGGAACAAGAAGAAGGAAAAAACTCTTTATCCTACTCCTTTCCCTCCCCCACCCACTATGCACTTGTCTAGGGAGGGGAAGAGGGCACAGAGCTTCCATTCCCACCATGGGCACTGCCAGTGTACAGAGCCAGGCTTGCCAAGGTGCTGCTCAGACAACTTTAACCCTCACTGCATCAGATCCCTGCCAGAGGACAGACGTGAAACAGCCCACGGGAATGAGAGCTATGAGGCAACGTGTGAAGCCAGAGAGAGACAGGCACTAGGAACTTTACAAGGAATTTAAATCAAGCAGCTCTGATAAGTATTTGAGTTTAGACACACGTGCTGTTTGGTCTGGTACAAGACTGCTTTAAATACCTCCATTTGGTTGGGCTTGTGTAAGCAACACCATGCTCACAGTTTCGTTTTACACTTTTACTCCTAAGTTATGTGCTCATTTTGCATGCACTTTCACCTAAATACACACACAATCACCTGTCTGGCTGCATCATTCCCACTGGGGAATCTTGCAGTTGGTAAGCATCACTAAGAATAGAGTACAGCATGTTGCCTTGAGTGCATGTGTGTGCTGGTTTTCTATCATCTGTTTGCCTGCACCAAAGGCTGCTGATATAGCCTGTCTTTGATCCCGAAAACACTCCACATTTTCATTTAGCATTAACAATTATATACTTATCTTGGACAGGAAAAGGGAAACTTTAAATGCAGGGTTGGCTAAAACTTGTCTGCCAGCCAGTTTTTTGTCACTTATTTGTGGCTTTTACTGCCTGGAAAACTGAGGAATACAAATCCTTTGCACAGAGTATCCCAACAGAGAAAGAGAATAAAGTTAAGAAAAAACTGGGGGAAAGTAGACAACCCAACAGCTCACTGCTATCCAAATAGAAATTCTGTATCTTCTCCACCACATCCATTTCTTCCTCCTGGCTCTGTATTCCCAACACCTATCTTTTGTGGCATCTGGAAGTCAGCAGATCAGAAAATTAACCTACCCACCAAATCACCACATTGGATCTGCTTTCAAGAAATCCAAAAAGTTACCTGAGCAGGCACAAAGAGGAGGTGGGACTACACTGCTGGGGTGTAGAAAAAGGGCCAGGAGAGTGGACCTCCCTCTTCAGCAGTAGCCAGACATTATGCACACTGACTTGTTCATGAACTCCCAGTCCAAGCAGATCTAAGCCACTTCTTACAGATTCATGAAGCAATGTCCATGGGCAATAATTGTTTTGTATCTGCATCTTGCCCCAAAAGACCACTATTTCAATACCTTAATAAATAAAATGACAAATAATCATTCTTGATTGCAACACTGATAAGCTGATTCTAGGATCCTGATTTGATAACATTTCCTCAGTTTCTCCTTAGGAAAAGATTGCAAAGCTTTTGCTTTTGCTTTTACATTTAGCTATGAGATATACAGAAAGATTAATGTGATCCTTATAGAAATTTCGTATTAGCCTGAAATCTTCAACTTCTAGTAACATAAATTAGGAACAGCAGGATTCTTATCTGGCACTTGGATGCACAACTCTGCACCAAATCCACCATGCAGGACCTGTGCCAGTGCACTCTGTTACCCTAAGTGTCACTTCAGGCTACTTTGAAGCAGAACCTCAAGCTTGGAGGAGGCACTGGTGTGTACTGGGGACAGATCACCAAAATAACATTTACTTGCCGAACAGGAGTGTACTGGTGTGCATCACAAAGTGGCACTTCTACTTAATTCGTGGATGCCAACAGTAACAGTGTCTGTACCGGCAGCAATGATAGCATCTCCCAAAGCAGGGAATATTTCTATTACTTTTCAATGTTTGTCTGGTATCTGAGAAAAAAAGTTTAAAAAAATTCAAGAAAAACTACTGGGAAAATATTTTTACCATCCCCTTCTAGTTACTTATATAACACATTATAATGGGATTTTTCTTCCTGAATTATAAGATGGTCCATAACCAAACCGAAATTATTAAAATTACTTTTTCTCCTCTGTACTGTATAGGTACAGCCGGCATATATATCCAGCATACATCAGAGAAATTAAAAATTAACTGAGTCAGGCATTTTTGTTCAAGGCTCCTGTGCTGCTCACAACTCCAGTCACACAGCACTGTTAATTGCTGCTGGCACTGACAGTAGGGATCCCCTTCCATCTGCTGGGACCAGCTGATGCAAAATAAAAACAATCCCTTGGAGCGAGGCGCAGCTCTGCGGGGTCAGTGCCCGGCGCCGCTGCCAGTGCCGGCCGGGCTGTGCGGGAGCGCTGCCCTGCGCTCGCCTCGGCTCTCCATGGGGCGCTGAGACACTTTATCGCTTATGGCTCCTTTAGGGGTTTTAATCTTTGAAGACGCCACTCTCCTGCAGCGTTTGATGCCTTTAGTGACGCAGCAGCCTCTCGCCACCCGCCTCCCGTTCCAGGCGGGGAGCGGAGGTGCCCGCGGCAGGAGCCCCCCGTGCGGTGCTTTACCTCCCCGGGCTCGCAGCGCCCGCTGCGGCCCCCTCGTCCGCGTCGCTGCTGAAAGCGGGGCCGGAGCCCGGGGCGGCGGTGGAAGCAGGGCAGGTGCTCCGGTGCAAAGAAGTCCGCGGGGACAGACCCTCGCCCTCCGTGCCCCAAACCTCCCCTTCCCGCCGTCAGCGGGGCTGCTGCTGACCGCGGTTACGCGTCCCCGGCAAAGCGGGAGGAAGGCACCGCTTACCGGAGCTGCTCGCCGGTGAGCAGGACCTCGGCCATGTGCTCCAGCTCCGCCGCTTTCTGCTGCATGCTGCTCATGCCCTCCTCCATCGCCGCCGGCCTGCGGGCACAGCACCGCCGGGTGAGGGGGGACAGGGGACTCGCCGCCCCCCGGCCCCGCTGCCGCCGCCGGCAGCTCCGGGGCGCCTCCCGCCCGGCCCCGGAGCTCTTCGCGGGGGTGACGGGCAGCGACAGCCACCTCCTGCTGCTCCGGCTCACCTGAGCGCCTCAGGTCACTTTTCCCTTCGGCAGGCTCGGATCCCTCCCGCCGCTTCCCNCACATGGCGGCAGCCGCCGCAGCCGCAGCCCGGCTCGCCGAGGCAGCAGCGGCCCCCCCCGGCTGTCACACGGCAGGGTCGGCGCTGCCCCCGCGGGAAGGGGCCGGCTCCCCGCCGGGGGCTGCGAGCCAAGCGGCTGCTGCCCCTCCCCTCCCCTCCCCGCCAGCCCCGGCCCGGGAGGCAGAGAGCGGCCGCGCACGGAGGAGCGCAGCGCTCCCCGCCCGTGGCTCCCTTCCCGCGGGTGCAAAGTCCCGCGTCCTCCCTTCAATGCGGGGCTGCCGGGACGACGGGCTGCTCGGAGGAGCAGAGAGCTCGGGAGAAGCCGATCCGGCTGCGCGGGCGGAGATGCGACTGCTGCCCGCTCAGGTAGTGCGCGCTGTGCCTGGGCAGTGATCCTTGGAGATGCAGCGCGGAGCGGGTAGTAGAAAGGGAGCTGGTGATGCGGGTTTTCACCCTCAAAAACTGTTACTGCCCTCCTGCTGCCTGCGTCTCCGCTTATCTGCCACCCAGGGGTTATTTTCAAACCCTGGTCCCCTGCTCACGTCAACCCTTTGTCTCCAGGAGACGGAGGATGCCGAATTCTTGAGGGCAGAAGAACATCTTGTCTTGGCAACGGGAAATAAATTGCAAGGTCATGAACACTGTCAACATTTTTGATGGGGAAAAAAAATCGTCCTTCTCTTTAAAAAAGTCCAGGAGGAGGCATCTTCTGCAGTGATCCAACCATGGTTTTCATTTGCAAACACATGCAATACCTTGACTGCCTACTCATTGCCTTTATATCTGTCTGCACATACTCTGTGTGCATGGAAATTGCATCTGCTAAAATACTTGCAATACTGTCACTGATTCAGAACCAAAATGATAGAGCCACAAGACAAACTAAGAAGGACTCAAGTGAACCTAGTAGTAACCAGAGTGCAGACAATAGGAAAAAGGTGTTGTTTGCATGGCCTATAGTAGAATTGCGGCATTTATTACCAAAGGTGGCTCTGGATGTAAAAGAATGGACTTGGAACCAAGTAGAAAAATAGTGAAAAAGAAATCTACACAGAGTTACTAAGCAGAACGCAGCCACATCCAGCTCAGGAAATTCTCTGTTCTAAAAATAACTGTCTCACAAGGCAAGCACTTGTGTGACATTTCATATGTGTTGCTCCCTAAGCATCTGTTTATAGCCACTGAGATGAACACAGGACTAGATGGACCTTTGGTTCGATCCAGTAGAGTCCTTTTAATGAGCACCTTTGTGGGTCTCAAAGAGCAGTAGAGGTCCATGGATGGCTAAGGGAGAAAAATAATCTGCCCTTCGTTTGGGCCAGAGACAGGGACACCTTAGGACTGTAAGCGCTACAGTGTGAGATTACTTTCTGTGAATTTGGAAGACACACATTTAATCAGAATACTTGCAAACACCCTCTAATTCCACTCATACTGCAAACATACAAAGTACAGATTCACAGAGCTGGAAACAAAAAGGGAATTGAAACAACCATCTCATCTGACCTTATCTTTAAGACAAAGAACGTACACAGCAATTTTTATCAAGCAGTTTATCACATGACTGAAGGAAAGACAATTTCAAGAGAATGTACACTGCAGACCATTTCTGGGTAAGTCCTTGGCTCTATCACCTGGGTTTGGCTGATTTCATTCATTCACTGCTGCAAAATGGAGATACACTGTTCTTCCAGGCTCTGGCAGCACAATCTGCAATGTCTTATGTTAGTTTTCCCACTTTTAGGACCTCTGCTTGCTGCAATTCCATTCACCAAACAGGCAGAAGAGTAATAGAAAGTGGAGAACTTTCTTCTGAGCTAGTGAGTAGAGCTGTGCAGGTGGTTGCAGGGTGCAATGAGTGCTAGTGCTGATACCAAGGAAGAGTAGGTCTTGGCAGCTTGAAACAGGAAGAGGAGGAAGAGGGAGAAGAAGTTGTCTTTATGCAGTGACAAGGTATCGTGACAGGGTACTTGTGGAACTGCAGCCTGAAATCTGTATCTTTCCCTGCAGAGTTCTGCAACTTGCAAAATGCAGGCCAGTGCGAATTCCTGTACTGGATTATTTTATGATTATAGAATTTCGTGTTGGCCTTTGCACACTGATATCCCGTTTGCAATTTGTTCCCCATGTTCACACTGAAATTTCTTACGGTTAGTTATCTTGAGAGGAGGGAGTTGGCTATCAGTCACTCCAAGCCTGCTGTCACCCAAAAAAAGGTAATTGACATAACCTTGAAGTGTCACATTTCAGCCAAGAGCCAGTAAAAAGCTACACAAATTAACCTGATTAGATGTTTGCAATTTGTTTTTAATCTACAGACTGCTACAGAACATAAGGTCTAACAAAAAAGTAGGCTGTGTTTACCTTTTCTCCCCAGGGAGACTGGTCATGAAGACTAAAATGCTCCTCTAAGAGGTAGGAGAGCATGTGCAGTCTGAAATCCCTGACAGCGAGAGAGAGGCATCCCTCTGAGACAACCTCCAGCAAGTAGATTGATTTCTTTTTTCATATATAGGATCAATTTTAGACGTTGGTGCCTGTTTTAGATATGAATACCTGAGTTTTACCTTAGCACGGCTGAAGTTAAGTGAGATGGCGGTAGCTAGCCACCAGTAAGGCATTTCTCAGCCAAAAGCATGACAGATCCTTGAGCTGGAGCCCTGGGACACTTCAAAACTCATCCTCCACAACATCAAGAGGGTAATAAAAGCTGCATAGGTCTGCTGAGGGGTTGGTATCACAGGTGTGAGGGGTAGCTCAAGTGTCTTCCAGTGACTTTGGATGACACTAGAGGCTCTCTGGCATGCAGTGAGGTATAAGGCTGCACACTTGAACCACCAAGGTCACAACGCTCTGTGGAACCTCATGCATGAATAGGCACATTGTATTAGAGTACTGGGTTTAGAAAACATGTTAGTAAGTTGTATAAACTTTCTTATCTCATTTAGTAAGTGCCCAAGTGGTGAAACACTAGATGTTTACATAATGAAATAAGAATATTGCTTTCATGGCCTTGAAGACTATTATATCTGTGCCCTACATTTTGACTCGATAAATAAATCTGATATTTGATAAATTAATTCTTTAGTCTCACTAGTCAATTTTCTGCAAGCTTATTTTAACACAAGACATCCTTATGAAAGAATTACAAGTATTCATGTCTATGCTTCTCGTTTCTCCTATAGCATTCCTCTTGAGTCCCATATAAAGTTATTTGACTTTCCCTGACTGGGATGACTAGAGCTTTTTAAACAGGAAAATGAGACTGATGCAAAAGATGGTGAGGCACTTCAGGGACAAAAGGCATTATCAGGTAAGCTGTTGGATGGTTGTGGGTTTTTTTTTTCCCTAACATCTTTTGTATAAGAGATGGCATTATGTAAACATCAAATTTAAAAATACTCACTCACTCTCTTTGCTGAGAAAGACAAATACAAAATGGTTTTTGGCTTTTAAGTTGACCTTTTATCTAAGTAGCTCTTGCAACACTCATGGAAAATTAGTGTGAAGGTTTTTTCCTATATTCTCATGCTTATTTGCAAAGAGAGCTCACTGGTCTTAGTGTTTCAACTGGTTGACTTCCTCAGCACTAGAGGCCTGGGAAGGGGCACCATAGGAACTACCAGGTATTGTCCAATCTCCCCTCCTCTTTTCAGGCTATGTACAATAGTGTTTCCCATACATGGAAGTGCACAGATTACATTCATTGCTGCTCTAAGTTTGAACCATTTAAGTTGTCTGCTAGGAACTGGTCATAAGAGTCAGTGCTTGTGTGATTCAAAGGACAAATTGCCTCTGGCCAAGCTAATTTTAGTCTTGTGACAAACCACAGAAAAAGTTAGCAAGTTTTCAGGAAAAAAAAAAAAAAAGAAAGAAAAAAAAAAGGAAGAAAAAAATATATGTTTTAAACTTCTCTTTTTCTATTATTGCATCCAAGTTCCTGAAAAAGTCTCCATGGTGAGATAACAGAAGGAATTTTTCACAGTCTGTCCAACTTCCCAGCACTAGATTGAGACTCATATCAGTTGAGATTCTTATATTTCATATGTCGCTTACTTGGTAGTTGTTTTAATAGTGAGCTGAAATGCAGAGAAAAAGGCATTTTGATCCTGAGATATGCAGAGACAATTTGAAAGGAGTTTTCTAAAACTGTCCTTACACAGTTCTTCCATTTTGTATTAAATATTCAAACACTCACTAGGCCAGAGAGAGGTAGTGAGATTTCTGTGCAGACTGACAGCTAAAGCACAACCAAGAGATGGGTACTTGCTTTAGTGCTTGCTCTTGTGAGCAGGTAAATATTTTATAGAAACAAGCAGCTTCATTAAGATAGAAGATCAGAAATTTGCATCAGACCAGTAACCCAAATAATTCCAGCTGACAGTATGCTCTGTTAAACCAGCATTTTGCACTACCCAGTGTATGTTGCCATTTGTTTTATCCAGTCAAGTCCCCCTGCTTCATTATATCTGGAATATTTCCTAATTCCTCTTATTTCATATATTCATTTGTTTTGCAATGATTTCAAATTTTGAGCTTCACAAAAATATTTACAAGTCAAAAAGCACCTATAAACCTGTCAAAAATCTCACGTTTATTTTTAAAGATATTAATATGTATTTCCAGTAGTTCTTTTTGTTTGGGTTTTTTTTTTTCCCTCTTTATTCTGCATTTAACCAACAGCAATTATGAACTTGTTCAGCTAGAGTTTTGTCTATATCATATGTTTAGTCCAGGTCATAATCCTAGACTTGTGTAGTATCCAGCTTAATGCATGGACTGGGAGGTGTGAGTCAGCTGGGAAATGTGACTAAGAGCTGAAAAGGAACTGCTTTCTAAACCACTTCTCAAGTGTGAAGACAACACCTTCTAGCTCAGTGGTAAAAGCCAGCTTCTTAAGCCGTCCCCTAGACGCCTCTGTGTTACTGCACTCTCTGATGTCTGGTTGCAAGACTTAAAATGTTTGCTTAAAGCTCTGTGGCTTGAGCCGGCAGTTTGACACTGAGTTGTGATCAGCTCTGAAAACTCAGGCATGGGTTGGTTTTCTTGTTCTTTGGGACACAACAACTAAGAGTTGAGATTCAGTCTAAGACACTTACTATAGTATCCTTTGCTATCTATTCCTGCTTCTCAGCGCAAGTTTCTGTAGACTGTTTCTCTTTCCACACTGCCCACAGTGGAGCACACTCTGCCTTAGGGCACCTGGCTCTTTGTTTCCCAGGGTGAGCATCACAGCCAGGGCTTGGGGTAGCTGGTGGGTGCAAGGGTGCGGTGAGCAGTCTCTGGGGATATGCGGTTCTGGTGGCAGCGACAGAGGCAAAGGCAAACAGTTCGACAGATACCAAACAGCTGCGTCTGTGAGGCACAGAATCACAGTCCTCCTCACAGACTGATGAGACTTCAGCATTGTCTCTGTCCTTCACAGCATCCCACCCTGTCATTCGCTAGGTGGGCCTGTGGGGCACACAGAGGCATGCCGTGCCTGAGGACCACCGGCCAGCGAAGCGGCTGCTCGGGCTCACAGAGCTGCCCCGGGGCAGCGGCGGCAGCACGGCGCATTGACAGTGTGCCACCACTGCTGCGGGACATCGGCAGCGCTCCGAACCGCCGGCACCGCTCAGCTCCGCTGCCATCATCACCGCAGCAGCTACTGTGTCCCTGTCCGCAGAAAGAACTGCTGCCGGTGTTTAATCACCCTGCCACCCTGTGGCCCTTTCAAGAATTTAAGTATGAAAATGCCAGTTAGAAAACTGTAGTGAATCGATGCTCCACAAAAGAAAAAGACTGTTAAATTAAGCTAATTTTATAAAGGAATAATCCTTAGACAATACAATCTTGCCAGACAATTAAAAACACAAACATATTTGACTCCATCATTAATTTCCTTACCCAATGAACACCAAAAATAACTGCCCAATCTAGTAAAAAGGAAAAATTAAAGTCATTAAAACACTAGATAATTCAATATTCTCTTTCATGAAGGCACTTTGCAAGCAAGTGTTTATCTGGGACTTCCTGGGTTCTCAAAATATTTCTGGATGTCCTACAGTGCTGAAGCAATGAGATTAACTCATAGAGTAGAACATGATTCTAGAATAAATCAGAATCTGCATTGTGCTGAGATACAGCAAAATGATCAGCTTTGACCAATCCCTTTATTGAACTGAAGAGAAGGTATCTTCAGTGCTATTGAAAATCAGAATTCTTTATGGAGAAAGAGTTCTTCTGCAGCTCTGCATCAGGGTAACTGGATGCCAAAAAACTGTTAGAAGGAGGCACCAAAGACAGAACTGGGATGAAACAGAATCATATCAAGGTTTTCTCATAAGATCAAGTTCAGGTTTCTTGAAATAGAGAACCTAGTAAATAATGCTGCCAAGGGCTGAACTGTACTGGGAACACTCTTCTGCTCTCAAAAGCTCAGAAAAAAAAAAAAAAAAAAAAAAAAAAAAAAGCCTGTAAAAATCAGTCTGTAGTTGTTGAGTCCAAGAAGAAAATTTCACCAAGGTGCATTCCCACAGGCAAGAGGGGTGAAATGAGGATAAAGAGGTCCAGGAAGCACCAGTGAAGAAAAGAGGATTGGTGAGAAAAGCATCCCACTAAGAACATAAGTAGGACTTGAGCTGGAGAAAAGAGGGAAATAAGCTGGAACAGCAGCAATAAAGCCAGGGTAAGGGAGGAGTTGCAAGGAATAAATTTTCTTTGTGATGTCCCTCCGAGTTTTCCCCCTGTATTACGCTGGCTTCACATCAACTGTCAGAGAGACAAGACCTTCCCTCCCTATCTGCACTGACTTCTCTCTCTGGAGAGGAGCCCTCCAAATTGCCACTCTCAAAGATATCAATATAGAAAACTCACCCAGAAGCATCTCAGAAGACCCACTTACTGCACATCCCCACTGTGGAATACGATCAGCTAAACCTGTGTTTTTTCTATAACACAATTTGGCAGACTGCAGTGTGCACTCCCCCAGGAATGGAACCTGCATAGAATTTTTAATTAAAGCTTTCTAAGTTTTTTAATTGCCTTTGATGTTTTTCTCATTCAAAGCATTAAATTTTGGAGGAAAATTCATTTAGCTCTCGGAAGAGGGGCTTAAAGGGCAGTATTTTCCCTTATGCCTCACACAGGATCTCTTTTGAAGCAGTTCATTATGAGAGCAGACTCATCATCCACTTACTGAGCAATTTCCCAGGGAGAGGCAATTCTGTTGGGTAAGGTCCATGTCAAAACTGATGATCCAGTCTCCAAGACTTAGACAGGAGAAGGTGAGAGGACAAGGATCTCTCTTAAGTGTACAGACAGTGAACTTTCCTGAGTCAACAGTGATTGGAATCTGAGAGGCCAAAACAGCCAGTAAATGGAAAGTTACATCTGTTATCCTGGTTATAGCCTACCACATGATGTCAAATTGTTCAACATCTCAAGACATTATCATTCCTTGTAATATACTCACTACTATTCATTATTCACAGAGTTGTAAGAAAAAAATTGAGCTACTGACTTACAGTGATTACAATGGAAAAATATTTGTCCTCATGACCAACTCCAGTATTCAGCAAGAGAAGAAGAAACCACACATGGTTAGCATCTTCACAGAAAAATATCAAAAGTATCATAGACATGAGATGCTTTAGACATAGGCCCTAGTACCTGCTGAGAAGGGTAGATGGAAATCTTCAGAACAAAATGTTTCCTGCAGAGGTGTCTGCAGAGTTATTCCACTTTCATGCCATGATGATGGTTTGGGGCTAAAAAGGGCATGGGACTAGAAGGGCTTTTAGGTATATTGGGGAGCAGGATGGGAAGGGTCTAGCCTGCTCATCTAACATTTCAGCTTTGGGAATAAAGTTGAGAAAGACAAAATCGAGTGAACAGGTAATTCCTGGACAGTTACTGCCTGAGATCTCATTATTCATCATGACTGAGAGTGAAACTGGAAGGCCCTATGAGCATAAACATGAGAAGCACCATGAATGTAACAGAATCAAATATTCTGCAGCTCATTCCAGCATTAGGTTTGTTGGACAGAATTTTTATGATGTGTTCATTTGTATTGCATTTTACTCTTTCGCATGTAAGGCTTCTGCTCCCTTTGTTACATGAGCTTTTCCTATATTGGCTTCTTCTCATGTAGATTTCCATCCTGCTATTTTTCACTGTCATTTTCCTGTGCCACTCTATTCCTCCATTGTATTCTCTTTACTAATAGAATACTTGATGCATTTTCCAGTTTGGGCTTTCTAAAATATATTGCATAAAATGGCTATGTTTTTCACATTAATTTGATTAATCTAGTTATTTATTTTAGATTCATACAGAAAGTCTAGGTATGTAATTTGCTGGGATATATTTATTGTACATATCCCTGGCAGTGCCTTAAAAATTAATAATAGATTAACTAACAACCACCCACTTTCTGAGACAGATGCAGATAGTAGATAGTCAAGAAGTGAGATGATGGGATAACTTGCCAGATGACACATACTGATATCTAGGTTGTCACTATTAATAAGGTCTGCAGACTGAGCCTTGAAATTAGCCACAAATTTCTCTACACAGTATTAAAAAAACCTACATTTATTTGCATTTATCTCACATAACTCCTAGATATTAATGATAACACCATTTCAAATATCTCTAGCAGCAGCTGTTTTATGTGATTAAATTTTAGGGTCTGCAGTAAAGTATAGCTGTTCATTTTCCCAACTAGCAAAATCATCTGGGTCTGAATTACAGGCTTTGCTGTGGTAGAAGCACTCTGTAGACCTACCCAGAAAAGGCTGTACAGGGAGTAAAAGATTTTAATGATGTATGCATGCGTGAACTAATATGGCTGCCTGACATATACTCTAAATTTAAAAGAGTCCCTGTAATTATTACATTCTTGAAAAAACCAGCTTGCTCTTTCATGCCAGTGTGAACAGATATCACAGCACCTTCCCACCCATTGCACCAGTATTTACACTGTGAGGACATCCTGTGCAGCAATGAATGTCCTGGCTGACTGGCTGAGACTGGGAGAAGCTCTGAACATAAGCTCAGGTTTACCCTACCTTATCATGAAATCAGGGTGGCATGACTGATCCTCTGCCTTTGTTTGCAATTACACATGCAGTCCCTGCAAAGAAATAACATAGCAACAAAACAGGTCTCTAATTGCTAGTTGTCTCATAAGGCATCTGGGTTCTTGCTTGTCACAACTGCATACAGTGAAATTCTCAAAGTCATTTCCAAAGTGTGTCTTGATTGTGTCTGTGCTCCAGCTATTCTGGCATATGCTTTCCAGCTTCTCTTCTCCAGTATTTCCAGGCCAGAACCAATTTTATGTCACCGAGATACTCCAAGCTATTGTATGGTTTACAGGAATATTTAGGTTTGGTTACAGCTGTTTATTTTCTCCTAATTTGAATATAAGTGTTTTGCATCTCCCTGGTGGCCTGTTAAGACTGCCAAGACAGCCTTGTCTGAGGTAGCAATGAGCTATCTGGTCTTCTACTAATTGACTGAAATTTTCCCTGTTTGAGTCTTGGACTCATTAGCTCTGCTTTGTGGTGCTTTTCTGGCTGACATCATCAGGTATGATAGTTTTACCAGGCTATGGTAATACAAATGAATCAAGGTCTGCAGCATAGAATATGCAAGCCACTGGTTTTGCTATCTTATCTTGCACTATAAAAAAAAAAAAAAAAAAGTTAAAAAATTTAAGTATGTCTCAATAACCAGCTCCAATGGAGAGCAGAAGAGTGTGTGCTCTGCTGATTTAGGGAGTCTGAATTTATTTAGGATCCTGAGTAATTACTAGAACCTGAATATTGCGAATAACAGAGACAAGCACATCTAGCCTTTATGAACTTATTTAACTGTTTTGTGGATCACAGTTATTTTGACTTTCACCACATCTCCCAAGTTTCTCAATATGTTGCATAGGAATTTATTCTCTCCTGTTATCCATTACTTTCTGTTCTTTTCATCAGTAACCCCCAGTTCTTACATTTAAGACAGACTAGACAATCATTATTCAGGATAGGTCTGCACCATGGATTTATACAATGACATGATGATATTTTCTGTTTGGTCTTTTTTTTCTCTTTCTGGTTTTCCTAGGAAGGAAATGTAACACATTCATTGTAGACAGTCATTCTCCCAGTGTCTCATGGGAGCCTGTGATGTGCTGAAAAAGCATTCAGAGCTCTAACCCCAGTCACACTTACAGCTTCAGTGGTCACCTTCTCTGCTAAAACACAGTGAGCACATCCTATGACAGGTATTTCTAGACAACAAGAAACTGTCCTTTAATGAGTGAAAATGTAAGACACATGCTAATTTTAAATATTGCAGATGGCATTCCAGCTGAAAAAATAAATCCTTGAACCAGAGTTTATGAGGCTTTAATCAAAATTAGCATCTCTTGTGGAATAATTTCCAAGAACTGTAACTGTGAATTGTGTAATTATCACTGAGCTGATAATGTGTTACTGTATTCAACTTTGGCACTGTGCCAGTTTTTCCAGAGCTGGCTTTATCTTTTTTTTTATTTTCTCATCGACTTCTGTTGTACTTTGAAGGACATCTGTAAATTTCTAGTGTGTGCATCTTCTCATTTGAACACCCCATTTTATGTAGCCCTATTTTCTCACTACATTTTACTGTAGAGCTCCCAAGCACTTGAATTACAATCACACGTGGGAAGTCATCCTCCTAACACACTACCTAATGACTGGAACCTGACCATGGTAACATGCACTGTTATCTCCTGCTTTGTTGTTCTGTGTTTCAGTTCTGGGGCTTTGGAGTTATTTATTTTATTTTATTTGCACAGATGCCCTTCATTTATTTAACAGTTCACATCCCTGATGTTTGAGTCCTTGGAAAGATTATACAGGTCCAAGGACTTCAAAGGCAAGACTACAACAATTTTCAACGACCCTTTTTTTGTTTGCTAACTTCACTCAACAATCATCAACCACATTCTGTTAACACCAATTTGCCTTAACGTTTGTCCATTGAAAAACTAAGCCAAATCTTATCTTGCAGGAGGCTTGATTTCATTCCTGCCCTTTCCCCAGCCCAGCTGAGGATGCAGAGGCTATTCAGCAGTTCAGTCTACTTCTCCCTTTTGCTGACACCTTGTACCTCACAACTGCACACTCACAGCAGCCACTCAAAGCTTCTGATGGGCACCTGGGTGGACTGATAGCAGTTGGTGATTAGTTAAATCAGGATGGCTGAATTTACTGCTTCCTCAACTCTTGCTTCCATTCTCCTACAGGTGAGTTTCACCCCTGCTTGTACCACGATGTTACGTGCTCCTGAACCCTGACAGTTTCAGCCCACCAGACCAGCTCAAACTGAAAACAGGACTCATTTAGCTATAGCAACTCCTAAGCAAATAAAAAATCCCACAGCATCAATATAAAATTATTTCAGGATCCTACCAAGCTCTCTTGCTATAGCATGCATTTCCTTATAATTGACAGCAACATTGATAGTTCATCTCATTTTCTTTGCAATTCAAATTCATTAAATGATTCATCCATGTTTCAAGAAACCAACTTCATGAGTTCCTAGACAAAGCCATTTTTGTCAGTTAGGTCACTACTCTCAAGCATTCTCAGTGAAAAGAGATGCATAATACCAGTTGTTTCCTGAGAAATGAGATATATCTATAGATTTATGTCCATGTGTTTGCTGATAGACTAGTTGGCTTCTGCCTCTTAGAATGGATCAGAGAAGTGTTCCCCCAAGTAGAGGCTTCAATATATCATCCAGTCCTATCAGACTTCCAGGAAATTCACCTGCCAAATTTACTTGACCTTGAACAGCAACTTCCAGAGAAGTAAGTGAGGGACAGGCAGCACAAGCATATACATTTCAGTTCCTAATTAAAATATATATTAAAAGCATCTTCAACCAAAATAACCAGGATAAACAAAACTGATTAGAAGAATTAGTAACTACTACAAATGTTCCTGACCACAGATCAATGACAACTCCTGAACAGCATGCAGTGATTTAATTCCTGTTGAGTTTCTGTTACACAGCAGAGCTCTTAAGATACAAACTCCATGAACCCATCCATGCCTTGGATTCAGTTTCTTGGCTATACGGAATGTAAAGTAGAAAGAAGAAGAAGGACGTGTTGCAAGGTCATTGGAAAATTGCACAAATTAAGGTATAAATCAAAGCCAACACAAATAAGCTGCTATTCAGTTAGTAACTATGTGAGCATTTACTTGGTACAAATGGTTTACCTGGTTTACCTGGGAGGTGTGCACGAAGAGATTTACATTTAAGTAAAATGTAAGTCTCAAATGAGACTGCACACGTATCAGTTTGCACCTACACATGAATAGAAACTAACCAAGGTTGGAGTGTCTCTGGTTTCCTGTGTGCACAATGACTGTATTTCCACCTTCCAATAACTGAAATAAAACATGAAAATATGATAGATGTCTGAGTATTTGAACAAGCCACTGCACATGTGTTGCAACAGTTAACTGCCTAACAACTTCAGTTAAAATTTTCTCCAAGGCCAATTGCCTCACTGGCAGCATTCAGGCACCGTCTTCTGAAGGCAGAAAGTGCCTGACTCAGTCACATGCAACAACAGCTGGTCTCTGCCAGGCTGGGACTGAATCGAGCCAGCTCCATCCCACTGGTTCCTGCTTCTGGTTCCCACATAAAAGGGGTTATGACCGCCTCATGTGGGTAATTTGGTACAGACTTTCACCAAGGACAGAGGTACTCTACAAGTGGGTAGACGTAACGTAGGAGCACTGAGTAACTATTTGTTAGCTGATGCCCACAGCAGGCAGCTAGGGCTAACACACTGCTAGGCTGGGTGTTAATATGCCCTGCAGCAAAAAAGAGTGAGTGTCTGAGGAGCCAGTTGTCCTGGACAAGGCATCCTGTGCTGCTCCTTGCAGAAGTCTGACTCCCACTGCTGCTGAGCTGCTGTGTTCTGAGCCCCTGCTTCTGTTTTCTTCTTATGGTTTAAGGACGTCAGCAGACTTCCCCTTGAATCTCTCAGCTGCAGACTATTTCCATTGCCATAATCGCGCATGCCTGTGGTTTCCACTCATTTGTGTCATGGCTTTAGCTCAGGCACTTCCTCCCAGCTTCCTCTGGTAGAGGGAGCCCCATCAGGCCACAGCAAGAACCCAAGCTGAGCCCTGAGTCACAGGGAGATGAACCTCCCTGTGGAGGCTGTGCAAGCCGTATCCTAAGGGGTCATGCATGGATGAGAACATGCAGGTAGCTGCCCTCAGTCAGACTGTCCTCAGAAGGACAGAAGGACCTGGGTGAGCGATGTCAGGGGGTGGCAGCTGTCTCAGCAATGCTTTCCCACCCACTGTCAGGCCCCATTGTGGTGGCTAGGACCCTCTATCTCCCTCTCTCCACGCTTGCTGTCATGCTCTGGTGTCAAGGGAAAACTTAAGAGAGTGGCACAGCAATGCTCCAGGCTTAGGGCAGCATGGCTGGAAAGCTGTCGGGTGGAAAAGGGGTGCTGGTCAACAGCGATTGAACATGAGCCAGTGTGTGCCCAGATGGCCAAGAAGGCCAATGGCATCCTGGCCTGGATCAGAAACTGTGTGGCCAGCAGGACCAGGGCAGGGATTGTCCCCCTGTACTCAGCACTGGTGAGGCCACACCTTGAGAGCTGTGTCCAGTTCTGGGCCCCTCACTACAAGAAGGACACTGAGGGGCTGGAGTGTGTCCTGAGATAGACAGTGAAGCTGAAGAATGGTTTGGAGCATGAGTCTGATGAGGAGCAGCTGAGGGAGCTGGGGGTGTTCAGCCCCCCAAAAAAATAGGTTCAGGGGAGCTGTTATTGCTCACCACTACTCCTTGAAAGGAGGCTGTAGCCAGGCAGGGATTCTCCCAGCTAAGAAGCAACAGGATGAGATGAAATGGGCTTATGTTGCACCAGCAGAGGTTTAGATTGACTATTGGCAAAAATGTCTTTCACAGAAAAGGTGGGCAGGCACTGAAATAGACTGCCCAGGGCAGTGGTGGAGTCACCATTCCTAGAGGTGTTTACAAGACATGTAGGTGTGGCACTTAAGGACATGGTTTAGTGCTGGATAAAGGGTTGGGTTTGATGATCTTGGAGGCCTTTTCTATCCTAAACAAGTCTATGATTCTCTGTTGCCTCAGAGCTGGGCAGTGACTTCCACATTGGGCCTGTTTTTGCAGTGTTTTGTCTTTTTATTTAGTTTTGTGCATTTCGTAGATTTTTACTGCATTTTTAGCATAACGAGAGATTTTACTGCAGCACAGCGCGGCTCCTGGGCAGCCGGACAGAAATCGGGAGGTTTGTCCCAGATTAGACCCGGCGGAGGAGCAGAGGGAAGCGATTGCCCCCCCCGCCCCGCCGTCCGTCAGCCGCGGGATCAACCCAGGCTGCGCGCGCCGCCGCCCGCCTCCCC
>VZTR01008189.1:889-41008 GCA_013400775.1 Chaetops frenatus | reverse complement strand
CCGCGGGCACGGCCCGTAAACGTGGCCGTGTGCGCACCCGTGTCCTCCTGATGCGGGTTGCATAACTGCCCCTTAAATCCCTTAAACCTGTCTCAGTTACGCTGGAAACTAGAAACTACTTGCACGTACAAGAAACTTGTTGGGTTTGTTTGGGGTTCTTTATATGGAAGACTTCCTGTCTGTGGAGACTTCTAAACAAAACTCAGAAGATGGTGGAATAGGCTCCCCAAAAAGTGGTCACAGCACCAAGCCTGCCACAGTTCAAGAAGCAATTGGACAGCGCTCTCGGGCACATGGTGTGATTCTTTGGGCAGTCCTGTGCGAGGCCAGGAGCTGGACTCAATGATCCTTGAGTGGGTCCCATCCAAGTCGGGATATTCTGTGGTCAGACATATAGGTTTAGAGAAGAGATTATGTCTCTAAAAGAATCTACTGACTTTGAGATTTTCCTGTGAGGACTGTCAGGGTCTGATGGATGGCAGGGTGCCTACAAGATAGACAAATTGGCAGGGAAGGATGTACAGTATTAGCATGGGCATAGGGTAGGATAGTTCTGTGACACCAAGTTCTGAACCTTGAACAGGTTCTAGATAAGGTTTTGATACTGTTTCAAATTTCTTCCTTTACTGCAATGGCAGTGACATAAGGAAAATCTTCAAAGTGGTACAACATGAGCACTCCCTCTAAAGAAGGTAGTTCTCCGAGATGTATGTTAGTAAGCCCATTCCTATTTAGTGCAACACCCATAAAGTACCATCTGTTAGAGGCTTGAATCATGTTGATCCCTTGGGGCACAGCTGAGCTTTGTTCATGCATGCAGGCTTTGGTAAACAAGAGGAGCAGTTTAATTAAATTGAATCTGAGCACTTAGGTTAGTGTAGCCTGGGTGGAACTTCATGTTCCCCTGTCGTGGTCCTGCTTTGCTATTATCACGTCCTCAAGCAGAATCTTTATTTAATCAAGTACGTGAGCGGAATAGGGTGGTTTACATTGTCTCTTTGTCCAGAATTGTTCTAGAAGATGATTTTCTTTCCTGCTTGGAATTACTTGCAAGAAAATAGATATTAATTATCTGAAGGGCTCTGTACAGTTTCTGGTTTTTTTTCTTGTTTCACAGTGGGCCAATTTCAGTCCTCATTAAAGAACAACTGTAGTTGTAATCAAATTTCTACGATTAATGAATTAGTTCACAAATTAAGCATCACTCAATCAATGTTTTAGGGGAGTTGAGTGAATTGATGTATGACTATAGCATTCAACTGTGTTCTGTGTGAAAACTTTGAATGCTTCTGTTGAGTTTTCCCACACTAAAATGAGAGAGAAAAACATAGCAAATTAGATTAATTGACATTTACATCTTTATATTTTGGTGAACTACCAAACAGAACTGCAGTTTATAATTTCTTCGCAAATGTATAAATGTGAGAAAATATCAGACAAGTTTAATAAGTGTTCATCCTGAAACAGAGGTAAAAATGCATCATTATTTCTGTGCTGGTTTTTTTTTTCCAGCCTAGTAATCCGTGGTGAAAAGGATGAACATGCAGTGTTGTGCAGCAAAAATAAAACCTATGACATGAAAATAGCAGATACCTCAAATATGCTCCTCTTTGTTCCTGGTTGCAAAACTCCAGAGGAGCTGAATGCAGATCCGTCATCTTGTAACATTATTCATTCACAGGTATATCTTTCACGGGTTTTGTTTGCTTGCTTTAATTCTCTGCTTCCTTATTCTCTGTAATTCCTTGTATTTTGTCCAAGATGTGTATGTGAAACCCAGCTGGGATTCACTTGCCTAAACACAGGCTTCTAATGCCATCTTACATGCCCTGTGGTTTTGCTTAGCTGCTATTGGAGGCTGCCATTGGAGAAAGGAGATGAGTCTCCTGTAGCTGCTTTGTGTATTGACCAGTTCCAGGAGAATATCTTTATAAATGTGCTTTTTACACAGGGCCATGCTATGCCTTAGGGTGTCAAAAATGGCTTTAAGGTCCTTCTTCAGACAGCTGAACTTTCTCCATAATGTATGATTATTATTGTTTCCGAGAAGTTAAAACTTTGGTTTATTTTCAGTGCATAGTAATTACTTGTGGTAGGTATTAAAAGCTTGCAAAGAAACTATAATTTCTCAGTGTTAACAACTATTTTTAAAATAAGCTATTTACAGGCTGATTTCTAGGAGTGCTCTCCCCAAAATGTAGATTTTACTATGTTGTACCTGAATGCTCTTTTTAAAATACAGACGTATTCAAAGGTGGCTCTTTCAATTAGCATATCAAAACATATGTCAGAGTGAATGATTTTAGAGTTCTCAGTTTAGGGATTCATTGTTCTCTACCCTCCTGAAGCACAGTTAATAAAATTCTATTAAAAATAGCCAGGCAAATATTATTAGTTAATTATTTGCTGTAATGGACATAATGGCATACTTCAACATCAGTTCTTTCATGAGGTCTAATGAGCTAATGTAAAAAGTTAATTCAAGCTGAAGTAATCTAATGATAAGGTAATATTCTTCCATATACTTTTTTTTGTACATTTAATAATTTCACTACTCCTGTGAAGTTACACATAGAAATGTGATTCGCTTAGGAACTATTTTAAAAGTTTTAGATCTAAGAGCTCTCAAAATTATTTCAGAAATGTTAGATGGTTCATTGACAGTGCAAATTGTGAAACACAGCAAAAGATACTATGTGTAATCAGTACTTTGGGGCTCTCCTGCCTTTGGTGTTGATCTTTCTATCACTTGCATGGCTGATACAGCCAAAACATCTGCCATTTTAATCACCTCACACAGCCCAGCTCAGGTTATGAACTTTGAAATATTACTTAGAATTATTTATTTTCTTTTCTATGCAGAGTATCTTTGGTCAAAAAAAAAAGATCAAAAAACAACTTGGCAGGAAAAAAACTAGCATTTAAGTAAATGCTAATTGACCTGAAGCTTGGAAGTTTATCAGGAAATTGGTGTTTACCTGAAGTTTTTGCTGAGCCAGCTATGGAATAGATTAAAATGGAGAGATTTCTCTGTATTAGAATTTGCATAGGATTTCTTCTATATATAGGTGGTTTTGCTTATAGTTGATTTGAATGGAACATTATTTTAAAGTTTTAGTTGTTTGGGGTTTTTTTTAATGGAGGACTTCTAAACTACACCAAGTACTCTGGTAAAGCACTCTAGGGTATTTAAAAGTATTGTCTAGACGCTTTTTCATGGAAACTTTTTTAACATGGGAGTAGTGATTGGATCAGGACTCACTAAGCTGGAGCCTGTTTCCTGTGCCATTCTGTTCCCATTTCTGTCAGTTTGGTAAACAGCAGAAACGATGCTGAAAGGCCTCCAATAATAGTCTGTCCTCTTCAAAGAACCTTGCAGGAAGTCAAAGCTGTACCCCTCAGGATTACTCTGAAAGTAAAGCTTTAGTAAGTCAGTGTTGTTAAATCAAGAACACCTGAGCTTCCTGTTGCACACTCTTCATTAGTGTGTTGACTCAGGGCAAGGAATGGAGATTTCTTGTCAGTTGTGTGCAAGTCCTTGTTAATATCTGCTTTGCTTGAGCTTAGGGCTAAGATGACTCATTAAGGTGTAAAAAGACCATGAAGTAGATCCCAAGCATAGGAAGAAGTAGGGAAGATAGACACAGATTAATACAGAAGGGCTCTTATGGCAGTAATATAATTTACTGTTAAGACAAAAAGCAGTTTTGAGGGGAATTGTGCAGAAATACATCCCGTGGTGATTTCCTGTCATTTGTAATCAGAGTTGAGTTATTACCTTTGTCTTATGCATTACAAACATATTTTTTATCAATCAACAGTGGATTTTTATTTTTCATTGTCTGTAGTAAAATTTTTAATTGAAAACATTGCAATGATTGTTTTGTCTTTAAAGTAATTACCTTGTTAGTAGTTTCTTGTTTTCAGTGACTAGATTAACACTGCTTGCTGATAGCTTTTGGTAAGCAGCTTTGAATCCAGATGCTACATTAAAGTGCTGTTTTCTCTTGTAGATTGCTGGTTTTGCCAAGAACTATTGGGAATTAAGGAGATGTCGACCAAAACTGAAGAAACTGAGGAAGCTTTTAATGGAAGATCCATATGAAGGGCCTGATAGTCGGAAAGATCAGACTTCGACATTTTCAAAGGTAAATCAGCAGTGTAAATTGCTTTCTTGTAATTGGTAACGAGCAAATTAAAGTGAAGATACATTCTTAAGTAGAAAAATCCCTTTCCTCACATGATTCACAGTGCTTCTTTGAGTTGATTCTTTAACCCTTCTATTGTAAACAAGTTGGTTGTTGTTAGCACTTCCAGTGAGTACAGGTAAGCCAACCTTTTTATTAGTTAAAAGAGGAAAATGAAGGACACAGAAGGAGACTGGGCATTTCTCTTTTCCTGTGGGAAGTTTCTTGGAGGACAACCTTCAGAATTTTTTCTAAATTCTTTGAGAGTTACATGACTACTAAGGTATAATGCAGCCTTTCCTTCTTCATTGGTTTTGTCATGTATGAGGTCAGAGCATTGGTGATGACAAGGAGAAGAAGGGAGTTGAAGAGAATAACAGGGATGATACAAGACATGGAGTAAGACTGACACTACAAGAAGGGAAAACACAAATAAAATCCTGTCCTACTGTCTTACCATTTTTCCAGGAAATTCAGTTTGGCACCTAAAGAGTAATGGAGAGATCTGAACTGTGTAACATGTGATCTCAGATAAAAATTGTGGGGTTTTGTTAGTTTGGTTGGTTTTCCTTTTGACTTTAAAACCAAAAACAGTTGCTCCCAAGTATTTTATGCTGAGGCTTGATTGAAGCTGACACCAACAAACCATTTCCAGGTGCTTGGATGTGCAAACACAGACATGATGCCTCTCCTTGGATGATTAACAGACTGATTTCTGATCTGTTACAGAATCTTGCCCTCAGAATTGCTTACCTACTCAGATCTAGGCATAGAAGGACATACAGCAAAATAAGGTTGAAGGGCTTAAATTGTCCAAAAATTATAAGCATTGTCAAAGGCTAGCAACAGGAAAAAGGTTATATGAAATAATATTTATTCATAATATTGAGTATTATTAAAAAGATGTCAGTGTCTCCCAAACATTAATACCCGGTTTGAGGATTGATCACCATTTATTTTTGAAGAATGTATTTCCCCTATGAGCTTACTGGAGAACAACTTGATATATCTGGTAAATGTAGACAAGTCTTAACCTTGCCTCTGGTGGAACTCCTAAATGAATCTGAAAGCTTGCCAGGGGAAAGCCCTTTCCTGTGGGACTAATTCTCACTGAAATCACAAACAATGTATGTGTAGTAATGATTTCCACAGTTTTGTTTGCTTACACTTATATTTATCATGTGCTGGCAACTCATAGGCCACCTTTAATCTGTTTGGAAACCAATTACTTTCTTTTGGTTTTTTACGGTAAGCTTCTCATGATTTTCAGGACTGTATCATACACAGAGAGCCCCAGCAAAAGAGCCATAAAGATCTATGGCACTGTAGGGAACCTGTTGCTTAGTGAAATGATTTAGCAAACTGAAAGAAAGCTTATAAATAGATAGGCTAGAATTTTACAGTGAAATGACAGGGCATACTCTGATGACCATAGACACCTGATAAGAATAAGGATAAGAACCATATTAAATACATTATCTGGAAGTTGCTGGTGTGGACATGGTGCAAGTCATTCCATTTTATGTTTGCAAGGGCCCTGCAGCTGAAAATAAAAGCTGCTGCTTTTATAAGCATCAGAGCTGAGAGCAGTGATATTTTCAAAAAAGCTGTTTGGATTGCTAGGCTGGCCTCAAAGCAGAAACATGCCAAGGACTTCTGTGCAAGCCATCTGAATGGCAGTGCTAAACTTCAAACACACATATTGATTTGGGGATATGTTTCCTCTCAGTTGCTAGCAGTGAGTTGTTTTTAAAGTACTGTATAATAGGGTCATCCCTCATTGGCATACTGATAAGTGATGCCTTAACTTGTGCACTTAAAATAAAAGCTAAACACGGTTAGAGAGGAACAAGGGGTTTACCTTGGTATTTATTAAGGATCTTTGGATGCACCCTAGGAGAGTGCACCAGCAAAATGCCCCGACCAAACGCCCCGTGTATACAATTACAGAACTCTGCACATCAGCATATCACAGGTTCCCCAATGGGAGGCTCAAGAGAAGCCCCCTATTGAGGATTGTCCCCCCCTGCATGAGTCTGTCTTAGTTTACAGAATGTGTTCTGGAGAGGACCTTGGTGTCTGGGGCGTTTTGACCCCCAACTCCAATGTTTAGTCTTTTGACTTAACAGAACTTTGGGTCTAAGCTACTTATCAGGTTTAGGGAATTACAAGAATGTGGGTTAAAAGTATTAGGGATACATAAAAGCTGTATAAAAGTGTATAGCAAGAGGAATATGAGAGGGATATATGAAAAAGCAAAAATCATAATGGCATCAATAGGAACTTGGCCTGATGATATTTCAACATACTCTGACAGGAGTAGCATAGCAGGATGTGGAGGCCTTTCTGTATTTATTAAATGGTTTTTTAAAAAGTGGATGTTCCAAACTTAGTGTTCGTTTGTTCCATTTGTGTCCCCATAGTCTGATAGATCTCAATCCAATACTTTATCCAGTGTTTTTCTTTCTGATAAGAAATATTCTTAAGCTATAATCAACAGAACTTTAATATTAGAGTTGATTAAATAGGCTGTAATGTGAATAAAGAAATTGATGTCCTATTTCCTGGGGATTGAAGTCTGGTATTTCTTCCATTTACTTCACTCCTCATGATACCTTCTGTTCCACCCGTGTCTCTATCACATTATCCCACAGCACCTTCCCATCTCACCACGTAACTCTTCTGCAGGGAGGTGTTTGTGTTGTGTTTGGGTCTGTGCTCTGTGTGTGCCAATTGGTTTGCAGACACTAAAACACAGCGTGTCGCTGTTGAGGTCATGGTGGAGGAGGCTTTCCCTTAGTGGAGGTTCTAAGCTCAGGCTCTGACTTCTGTCCAAAAGTGATAAGTGATTTTTGCTTTGCCTTTTCTTTGTATCTCACAGATTAAAATATGTGATTTCAGGAAAGCCAGAACACATTCACTTTTCATTCTTTCTGGGATACTTTACTTACAATGTTTAAGTGTGCTAGTTTGACATTCTGGGAATACAGGTATATTACTTATGCCTAGTACAAAGACTTTACTATAGTTAGACCCAGTTTTATACTGAATAACCCTTTGAGAAAATGTTTTAAGTTACAGGAAAAGTTTCAGAGAGTGTGGCAAACTTTAGAAAATTCAGAGTCTGGGGGAAAAAACATCTATCTCAAGTCTTTCCTTCATTATAGCTTATAATGCATTTAAATGGTCACTGAAACAAAGAAGGAGTCAGAATAACCTCTTTTATTTCCTTCTTTTTTTCCCTTGTTGCAGTATACAACAGAAGATTTGTTAAGTCTGATTCAAGCAAGTGAAGAAGAAATACTCCACCAATTGCAGGTTATAGATGCCTGCAAAATTGAAGGTATTTGTATCTAAAGAATATTCTAACCTATGAGGAAATAATGCTGCTATTTTTTCAAAAATATATGTCTCCTTTTTCTAAGGCCCATTCCATATCCTGGCCCTTCAAGGTGCAAGTTACTTCAAAGTTCTAAGACTTGTCTCCATAGACTTATGTCCTCTGCTGCTATTAATCTGATCAGAAGAGTAATGCTGAGCATGCACTGCCAGTCTCTTCTTTCCAGGATAATTCCTTCTGTGCTGTTACAAACACTGGCATCAGAGTATCCCACCCACAACATGACTATTTTTCAGCTGGTCATCCATCATGAATGAGTGGGTACTGCTTTTTGTAGTTCTAGAGGCAAAACCAGCTGATTCTTAGATAACCCCATTCTTTCCATAGTCCTTTCTTCCTCCCAGACTGGATTTATCTCAGTGTCTTCCTACCATGTGAGGCAAGGCTTGAGCAAGTACCTCACCTTGGGATAGGTCCTACTCATCCTTTACTTGGCCATGCCCAAACCCTCACCGGAACACAGGGTGGTGGCAGTCTTAGAGTCATCTGGATTGTGGATTTAAAATAAACAGAGATTAAAAATAAACAGAGATTAATTTCACATTTCTACAAAAATTACCACAGCATTGGGCATTTCTAGTGACCCTTCAGTTTTTACAAGCTTTATTGTCTCCCAGAGTCTGAATTTACACACTTCTCTGCAGCAGTGGAAATAGATTCTTAAAACTTTTCATATCAAGTATAGTGCTTTTACAGCATTAGGCTTGAAAAGCATGACTTCAGCTGAACTGAAGTGGCTCAAGAAGGCAACGTGTTTGGACTCTTTTGTTTTAGACAGCAAGTGCGTTTGCATATTAGAGCTGTGACATGAGCAACTGCACAGCTCACCAGCACACAGCTGGTGGTGGGTTTGAGTCCTCAGACGTGGGAGAGGGTGAGCTGGAAATGACTGCTCAGGGTATAATTTGTTTGGTTTGTTGGTTTTTTTTTTCACCTTGGGATAGGTCCTACTCATCCTTTACTTGGCCATGCCCAAACCCTCACCGGAACACAGGGTGGTGGCAGTCTTAGAGTCATGTGGATTTGTGGATTTTTGTGAACTTCTCTGGACCTGACCTGTTGCATTGTAGGGCCAATGCAGCCAGTTCTGTTCATGCAGCTCTGTTCCTGAACTAATTATTAGTTTTTTCACATCTGATTTATGATATCTGTAGTGTCTTTGTACCTGTGGCAGTTAAAGAATTACAAACAATTGAGATATTTACGTTTCGTTCTCCTTTACATTTGCTCTTATTTAGTTCCTTTTCTCAGCTTGTAATCCTGAAAAAGACACAATGCTGCTGCGTTTTGTAAAGGTGTGACCTAAATGTCCAGACTCCGGTAGTGTATCTTTAAGGCAATAGAATTAAGGTGTTAATGTTTTTCTTCTAACTCTGTTTTGTGGTGTTCTGTTTGGCAGGATATTGGAGAATTCTAGACTTTGACTATGAGATGAAACTCTTGAATCACGTGACTCAGCTAATAGACTCAGAGTCCTGGCCTTTGAGTAAGGTTCCTCTGTGTGCCTGCCTTGAAGAGCTTGGATCTCTAGAACCCAGGTAAACAATTATTTTTATTACTTAAAATTGCCTACATTCATTATTAACTATTATTAATTACAGTGCTTGTTAAATGTTTATTAGACTTACAGTCTTGCAAATCTAGATTCTAGTTACCATGGTGTAAATGATAGATATTTTTTTTTTTTGCTTCTAAAAATATACAAGCGAATTTTTAGATAGATAGGCTAGTAGACCGATTTTAGTATTTATTGATAGTATTTCCATTGATTCATAGTAGAAACATCACTGCTGAGTTGTAAATGATGGAAGTAGCATGTGCTTAAGTTGTAAATTGTTGAGCATCTTGAAATACCTGTTCTGAAGCTATAGCTAGCCAGAAATGTTTGGTTTACCTGTTGCATGGTAGCTGAGATGTGCGTGTGTTTTCTGGTGTAATTCAAGATTACCATTCAAAGAAAGTCTTAAGTTTACAATATGTTGCATTTTCCATTTATTTGGCTTTTGGCTCAAAAAGATACCTTGCTTTAGTGTCTGCAGTTAGGCTATAATTTTATGCTAGAGTTTCAGAGAAGTGCCTATTACTCAGTAAGGGATAATTAATTGCCAAATTTTTGACTTGCATCATAGGATCATTCAGACTGGTAAAAGCATTAAGATCACTGAGTCCAACCATTAACTGGGCACTGGCAAGTCCAGTACTGAACCATGTCCCTAAGTGCCACATCTGCATGTCTTTTAAATACCTCCAGAGATGGTTTCTCCAGCACTTCCCTGGGCAGCCTGTTTCAGTGCTTGACAATGCTTTCCATGAAGAAATTTTTCTTATATCCAATCTAAATCTCTGGCCATTTCCTCTCATCCTGTCGCTTGTTGCCTGGGAGAAGAGTCCCAATCCCCACCTGGCTACATCCTTGTCTCAGGGAGTTGTAGAGAGGGACAAGGTCTCCCCAGAGCCTCCTTTTCTCCAGGCTAAACATCCCCAGCTCCCTCAGCTGCTCCTCACTTGACTTGTGCTCCAGACTCTTCCCCAGCTCCACTGCCCTTCTCTGGACACACTTCAGCACCTCAAGTGACTTTCTTGAAGCAAGGGGCCCAGAACTGGACACAGGATTTGAGATGCAGCCTCAGCAGTGCCAAGTACAGGGGGACAGTTGCTGCCCTGGTCCTGCTGACCACACAGTTTCTGATACAATTCTTTCTCATTGGAAATAAGTGATATTGCAAGAGTCTCTCTTCCGTATTTTCCTTAGCATTGTAGTCTTTGCTAGTTGTAACTAGAAAGTGAAGGAGACCTTTAGGGTTGACAGGCTAAATCAGCTCCCACCTGTTATTTGTCCCCTATTGTTCTTTCTTTTACTTCTATTTTTTTACCAGTTTCTCATTTTACCCACAGAAATGTATTTCATAATCTATTTGCTTAGATTTTTTTTTCTCCATACCTGTTTCTTAATCTTTTTTTTTTTTGGTAACTGTTTTAGTAGTGTCCTGATGAACAGTGTTAGAGATTGATTTCTGATTTTTTTTTTTTCCAGAGAGATGATAGAACACATTCTTTTAAGCTATGGCAGGAAATATGTTGATGATGGTAAGTTTTAACTTGGCATAAAAGAAATAGTTATTAATGAGGAAATGTAAATTTAGTGAAAGATGGCCTAAACAAATGAGTTTGCTGCAGTGCCAGTAAATGGATGGAGCAAACTGGGCAAAAAATCAGTATAATCGTTAAAGGAAGTTTCATAGGAAAAAAGGCTATTGAACTGTACAAGACACTAGACAATTAAACCATACAAGACAATTGTGAACAGAGATGCTGGAAGTGATTTATTAGGTGTCTACAAGCCATAACTTTGTGACTAAAGACAGGTCACTTGTAAAATTTAGATGACATCTGTCTTTAGATACCCTAGAAGGTCTCAGATATTTAAGCAATTAATTGTGCTATTGTGAATAGTCAATGGCATGACTTCAGCTTGCCTGAAGTAGGTTATCTGCCTTTCATCTCTTGAACTGCACCACAAGATCCACTGGTTGTATTGATTAGATTTCCATTGTCCATCTCAGACACAGATGTAATACTGCACTGCCTTAATCTCAGTCTGAATTCTTCCCCACAGTTGCTTTCATCTCACCTTCAGCTGAAGTAGGAGTTGCACTCAACCTTAAAGGGCATAGGAAAATAATTGGAGTGACAACAGACTCTTGTGTTAATATATTTAGGCAGGTTGCACAAGTAGCAAGTCTGAATTATAGACAGGTGGCTGAAACAATAGAAGGAAGTGTTTATACCTGATTTGGTTTAGGGAACTTTAGCCAAATCAGTGTGAGAGAAAATGAAGCCTCATCCCTTCATCTCGTAAGGGTGATTAAAGAAGTGAAAGTTTTGTTATTTGTTTAAGAAAATGCTTTAAATACAAGCCATTCAGAAATAGGAATGAAAGCTGTAGGAGAATGGTACACTGTGAAAGGGGAAAACACGGAGGGAAAATACATTTATTGATGTGAATTAATATGGTAGTTGGTACAGTGCTGCTGTATTCTGCATAATTTGTTCTTGAGAATTAGAAGATACCATAATTTATCCAAATTAATACCAAGTCAGATTACATCCCAAGGAAAAGAAAAAAGAGGATACTTGGTGTATAGAAGACTGCAGAACAGAATGAAAATACAAGGCTGTTCTCTGTTCTTTTATCAAAAGGCAAGAACCTAACATAACCTAGTTTTTGCTTCTCAGCAGGTGAGGTTTTCTTTGAAATGCGTGAAGATAAAATATGCAGAGCTATAGCACAAATGCTTTTGCAAAATGCAGTTAAATTCAATCTATCAGAGTTTGAAGAAGTCTGGCAACAGAGTGTCCCTGAAGGGATGACAACAAGGCTTGATCAGCTTCAGGTAAACACATAAAGTAGTATGGACTATTTTGTGAGTAGGCTGTGTCATATATAGATTTTATCTATTATTGGGTATTACATTGTTTCTGTCAGCTTTTGAGTTCAAGTATGCTTTATGATATCCTCTATGAGCACCAGTAGTCTGGAATCATGGTAATTCAGGATTCTATAACTCAGGCACATTTCACTGTTTGAAGAAGGGTTGCAGCTGTGCAGTTACTACTTGTAAATGTGCCTAGAACTGAAGCTGAAGCTGTTGTTGAACAGATTGTAGTGACAGCCAGTAGAGTAGCAAGCAGTATGGGAATCCTTTTGCTCAAAGAAGGCAGAGAGATGTTGGAATGCAATGGATTCTCTGTTCCTTCTTGTCATAAACAAAATTATAAATGCTGCCTGTAAAACAGTGCCTTTATGAGACTACTTCACTTTGCCTTTGGTAGTGCGGTTCCGGAAGGCTTTGGATCTGCAAAGAGCAACTTGTATGGAATATTGTCAGAAAGAAGGAAGTTTAATTGATTTGTCTGTACTTAACATTTTCTTTCTGATGCTGATATACAGGGCTTGGCTCTTGTGGATAAAAGTTCAAGACCAGAAACCATCTTTCTGCTAAAAGTAGAAGATTTACCTGAAGACAATCAGGAAAGATTCAACAGCTTATTTGGCATACGGGAAAAGTGGACAGAAGTGGATATTACCCCTTATATACAGTAAGGATGTATTTATTTTTATTAAAATATAACTAGTATTATATTCTTCCCTTTTTGGATAGCTGGCTTCTGATGAGCTATCACTGCTTCAGCTACTACACTTTGCATTTTAAATGAATATGGGTTATATATGAATAGAACACCCACCTCTGGGATCTGTACCTCTCTTTTTTGGATTAAATGTGTGTGAAAAGCTGATCCTACTGGGTTTAAATGGGTGATAACTCTCATTTGATTAAGGCAGACTCAATTCTAAGGCTAAACGTCCTGACATTCACAATCAGTCTCTATATTTATGACACTAGAATTATAGAGCAGTAGTGCTTCCTGTACTGCATCCTTTGGTGGTTAAGACTTAAGTGGTTAGAGTACTGCACTATTTGGAATGCCCAGCTGTCATATATGTGAGCAGATACTGATGCTAATCCAGAAGTAACTGCATCAACGCTTTATGAGTGGCTCTAAATTTACTGTAATATAACTGTTTTGCTACACTGAAAACTCTATTAGAGAATAGTAGTAATAAAAACTTGCCCTAGACCCCAAAATTCTTGTTTCTGAAGTAGCTTTGCCTATTGCTTAAATGTCAAAGTAAGTTCTAAACTTCAGGTAATTTAAAGCATTATGCAATAGTTTCAGTAGTTTGGGGGTTTTTTCCTAGTATCCTAGTCCAATTTATTGTTGTATTTTACAATATGTATTATACAAGTATTTTACAGATTCATTTTGTGTGAGAATATCTCTTAATGTCAATGTCACGTGCTTTATTTCCTCTTTAGAGACTTGTGTGCAGAGAAGCAGACCGTTGGTGCTCTTCTGACAAAATATGCTCGCTCCTCAATGCTGAATGGTGTTAAAGTTTATAATTCTAGAAGACCCACCTCGTAACAAGTATTGTTTGAAGAACTGAGGATACTGAGTGTAGTAACAGTGAAATGTAACTTGCTGCTGCTGCCTTCTGGGGAAGAGTTGCCAACTGACATTATACAGTGTACTGGACTTTAAGCAGCTAAGCTGCTTGAACAAGTTGTGTCTTCTGCTCAGCTAAAGAGAGTGTGAGGGCGCCTGTGGCCTCTAAGGAATGATACTTCAGCTCACCTTCCTTCACCAACCTTCCTTTGCCCAACTTCTTTTTCTTTTGTATCTAGTTAAGCCAGGAGCCAAGCTACTTCTTGAATACACTCAATCTGTTTATCCCTAAGTCTGAAATGAAAATTTAAAACCTCCTTGATAAGAATTCAATCAACTGAATTGATTTGAATAGCAAAATGGAATGTTTAGTCTTCTGCCCATTAGTGGCCATTCTTAAGTTTCATTGCAGTATTCACATTTTTAAATAGCACAGAGCTCATCAAGCTCATGAATAAATCATTCCCCATTGAGACTACACCAGTGTTAATTTTGAAAAGTGATTCTTTTTAAGGTCATGTCTATGAACACCCATCAGCACAAGCACCTGACACTTTAATACTTGGCAGAATGGCCTTATATATATTACAAAAAACCCAAATTGTAGTGAAGTGTGAATATAATGGAGAGTAGTTGGACATTGTGTTACAAATTTCCTATACACGGTCATTAAAATATAGCTGGAGTAAAACTAATGCTTTACAGAAAAGTACTCTGCTTTCTGAAAAAGAACCTACAAAACTTTGTAGTACAATTTTTTTTAAATATTGTTATGGCAAATAAGTGCACATAGAAACTGTGCCTTGAAACCTTACAGTATAATATTGTTGTGTAGAGCAATGAAACAGGATGTTTTTATGATACTGCCATGAAGTGATGTGCTTGAGATGGTTATTTTATAATCACTAAAAAGGATTGTTTGCATGTCAGTAAACCAGAGTTTAATATTGGATAGTTTTCCAATTTATATTTTAAACCTAACAGTTGTAGGTTATTTGATACAAAAAGCATTTTTTCCATCAGACTCAGATGTGAGGTATAAAATACCTTGGAACTGCCAGTATTATAGCTGTAGAGCAAGTGGGGAGAGAAGAGAAACTACTTCTAAATCAAATGTAACTCTTAAGATGCAGGCTCTGTGTACTTGGAATTTGGTAGAGATAAAAAGCTGAATAAAAGCTACTTCCTGAGCTCTGTTTATTGTTGCCCAGTGCTGCAAGGTCAGTGCCCTGTGCTCCACATTGCTGATGCAGGGGTGTGGTGTTTGACCAGCTGTGTAGAGAGGTACAGTGGCTCTCTGCAGGCAGAACTGCCTTGTTTGCTGTCTCCTTCCAACAGCCGCGGTCCTCCAACAGCACCAGAAGGGGTCACTCCCAGAGATCCATGGTAATATGAACGGAAAAGCCTTGGAAATTCCTTCCATTGCATCGCAGGAGGCTCCTCAGTTGAAATACACAGCACAATTGATACTTCTGTGGTCCAGGTTTCTATTTACATAGGGGTTTCTTTGTAAAACAAAAAAGAAATAACGTATTTCATGAATAGTGCTTTATTAGAGCCCTGAGTCCCACCGCCCCTCTCTGGCTTCCCCAGGCCCAGCCCGGCCGCGCCTGCGCGAGCTGCAGCGCCTGCGCACTGGGACACGGCGCGGCGCCTTTCCCGGCTTTTGGATTTTTTGGGCGAATTTTTTTTCTTTTTTTTTTTTTTTTTTTTTTTCTGCCACTGCGCCGCTCTTCTGTAAAAAGCAAGACTCCACAAGCCTTTCCCGCTAAAGCGATAGAGCTCCGTTAATCGGGCCGTGACCTCTCACCCGCGGGGTCGGAGGTGACCGGCAAGATGGCGGCGGCTGCGGAAGGGCCGCGGCGGGCGCGCTGCTGAGGGAGACCCGCGGGGCCGCCCCTGTCCTGGGCCCGCCACCGCCCGGCCCGCTCGACCCTCCGCACCTTTCCCGGCTCCCAGCGGACAGCGCTGCCTCAGCCGGCGCTTCCACGAGCGCGGACCCCGGTGAGTGCCCGGCCGTCCTGGCCGCGGCCCTCCTGATTCCGTCGCTCCCCGGCGCCACTGCCCGCTGAGTCGGTTGTTTTCCGTAGTCCCCGCGGAGAGGAAGCGCCTCTGGACTGGTTCTGTAGCCCCAGCGGACAGAGGGGCTGCGTGTGCACCCCTAGAAGGTTATGTGCAAACACTGCTTGTTGGTGGTGCTGTAACGATGGTGCTCACTAGAGCTGAAGATTCCTGACTGCTGGGGGTCACACATCCGCTGAGGAGATGAGTGATCAAATACGACGTGGCACGGGGAAAAATCGAAGGACCCGTTGAGCGAGGATGATGTTGATGCCAGTCTGACGGTCAGCAGTGTGTGTTTAGTGCTGCGGTTCAGGATGAATAGGAAGAAAGGAGACAAAGGATTTGAAAGCCCAAGACCCTATAAATTATAAGTATCCATTTTTTTAAACTGCTATACTTGAAACCAATGCACACTAAATCAGGCCGCAGGCTGATTAATAATGATTTACTTAAGAAGGTTGGAGCTGTTGCTCGTAGTGTAGCTTGAATTCAGAAAATGTGTGTTGTAGATGGATCTTTAATGTGTAAATGGACTTACTCATGGGCAATGAGTCTGTCAACCATTCAGTTTCACGGAGATATTTACATTATGCTGTTCAAACCTTGGACATTTCTCCACACAGTGTCAGTACTAAAGACCTTATTACGATATTCCATATTTACTGCTGTGTCAAAAAGCTCTTTTGACTTAAGGGCTTTTTATGTATTAAAAAATGCTTGCCTTCACAGCAAGTAGCTTTATTAAGCAAATTGTCATTTTTACACATCCAGTATTGGGGTTGTGACCAACCTACGAAGCAGTTGGTGGTGGATTTCAGTGCATTTTTATAGATTTGTCGTTTTACTTCCATGGTTCTTTTATAAATCTGTTACACAAATGTATTTCTACAAATGTGTAGAATCAGTCTTCTTATACACACTTAAATATAGGTAAAGTCTGAATCCATTTTGAGGTGTAATTCTCTTGTAGGAATTTTTATCAAATTTTATGTCATCTGAAGCAATGTCACTTCGTAATGCACAGGATATGCGCAGACAAAGTATGATGTGCCATAAAAGTTGAATTATTTCAAGGTTTTATCTTGAGTCATGAAATGCACTTCTGTGAAGATGACACCTACTATAGAATTATTTTGTCTCCCACCTTTTAAATCACAGTTTTAATATGTGATTCAAAATTTAAGAAAATGCATTTGACTAGTATAAAACACCCATCTTGATTAATATATTACCATTATTTTAAATAATAAATTCTTATGGCATGCTGATTGTAAAGCACATACTGTATCTTTTAATGTGCAATACCTGCTTATATAAATTATGTATGAGTGTCAGCTCTCCAGGTAAACTTTCCACAGGTCTCTGATTGCAAGTGTTATGGCTCATGCCATTATGATACTGCTCATCACTACGGTGTTCGACCTTGACACTGCCATTAGTAATTCTTTATATTTACTTACAGATAAGTGCTGTTCAAAAATTATGTTGTCTTCCTGTTTTACTAGTAATGTTCATACTGGTATGATACTATGTTTGATTTTTTGGGGAACTTTCCTGACATTATGAGTAACTTCTATTCATTATTTGGTTTAGACCTTATAAAACATGGTTGAAACAATCATCATTAATTATTTTTATCTAAGAATATTCTATTTGTGATATTTTATCTATATGTACATATATCCTATGTGGCTTTCTGTTAAATTGCGTTAAAGTATTATTTTAAATGCTGGCATTTGTGCAAAACCTTACTTTTTTTTTTTTTTTCCTTTCAGCACAACTCATCAGGTAGTTTGTATCAACAACATAAATTTTCAGAGAAAGTCTGTTGTAGTAAGTATTTTTTAATAAATTGTGAAGTATAAGTCAAATGTCTGGATTTTCTTCATGCTTTTAGAGGAAAAAACCACATTCACAGCTAATTATGCTTTTTTGCTACTTCATATGTTATACTTTCTAATCTGGTGCTTCACATAAGTCTGTCATTGCTTGAGATCAAATAAAATACCTTCTAATTGTGAACACTTTTAGAAAAAGATTTCTAAATGAAGGCTGCAACATTGTAAATATCACAGAGCAATTTGCAGTTCAGAATTCATGCTCACACAGTGTTAGCTGATGCTGAGGATAGGCTTACAGAGTTTTCTGCCGTGTATGTGAGTACACTTGAGCTGAGCTTTGAAGACACTCATCATTTCAGACCTAAAGTCTCCAAGAGTCTTTGTCAATTTACATATCTGCCTAAATGGATTCGGCTTATGTTTTAAGAATCCTTGTCTCAAGTTCAGATACCAAAACATACAACATAGTGATGCTAATAACTTGAAACCTAATCAATAGAGGCAGATTTTTTCCAGTAAAACGAGCATCACTGTCAGTCACATAGAATTTTTTTTGTTTTCTTTCATTTACAGCTGCTAAAATGCACCTGTTGAATGGCATGAAAGAAAATGTAGAAAATCTAGGGGGCAAATAATTTTGCTTTTTAAATATGAAAATATCATCTTTGTACCAGTGATTTTCTTTGAATTGTATTAATAATAATTTTTTTTACATCTCTCTAGTATTTGAGTTGATAAAGATTCTACAGAAGATTTTGATTTATGTTTTCATAGGGTTATGTGGAACTGACAATATTTCCCACAGTTGCAAACCTGAACAGAATCAAGCTGAACAGTAAACAGTGCCGGATTTACAGAGTGAGAGTCAATGATTTAGAAGCAGCTTTCATCTATAACGATCCAACACTGGAGGTCTGTCACCATGAGTCAAAGCAGTAAGTGCTGTGTTTAAGACTCTGCAGATGTAGTGTTTTCTGTTGCTCTTAAGTATAACCTATTCTATTTTACTGTCAGGTTTTACCTGATAATTTCCTAATGGTAACTTTTGGTATGATGCCCTAATTTTGGGAGAGTATTTTGGCAATAATTTTGACTCTTGCACTAGTGTTCTTTAGAATGTCTTGTGTTAATATATCTTCCTATTGTTTTGTGAAAGAATCAAAAAAATTTTTATAAAGTACTTTATGGGGGAAAAAGGCCTTGGATTTGAACTGTGTACTTGAGACAGACACTGTGTATTCCTTTATTCATCAGTTATGCAAGAGCTTCAATAATTCAGTTTGCAGATGCAATGTTCATTTATATAGGACACCAAATTTGTTATCAGAGTTATGAAATTTTCTTTGAGTCTTGATACTGAACCACCGGAGTATATTAATTCTGTGATTTTTTTTTTTGCTTTGTGACTTGATTTTTTTGTTATTGATGCTGTTGCTCATTATGTCAAAAATTCAGAATCATCATTGCAGGGATTCTAGATTGTTATGAAGAGCTAGAAAGTAAAGTTTTTGGCCTTTCCTGAGGAATCAAACTTTGGTTATTTATTGTTGTAGATAACAGTATAAGTCCTAGAATGTTACCTGAACTAACTTTAAAATTTCAAAGGAAAAGTTTCACATTTCTTGATCATCTCATATTGAAGAGTAAGTTTAAAATCATGTGGCATCCTGCATGTTCTGGGGGATCTAATATGGGAAGGGACCTCAGCAAAAAATCTTGTAGCCACTTCATTTTTGGTAAGAGCATGATGGGCAAATGTTTTCTCTCAGTATGCTCTTTTGATTTGGTGGAACCTTCATATTCTCACACCTTCTTTTGGCTGGCTTGGTTGAATTTACAGTTTGCTGAATTGTTAAAAATCTTCTAGTGTAAGTGTTGTACATGTTTAACAACAGATTATGAATATGAATATATAAAATATGAATGTATAAAATACAAAATCACAGAGTCCTTTAGGCTGGAAAAGACTGACTGAAATCACCTATTCCAACTCCCCTGCTCACACATGGTCAGGTAGAGCAGGTTGCAGGGCTGTGTCTGTTTGGGTTTTGAGTATCTTCCAGGATGGAATCTCTGCAGTCTCTCCAGGCAACCTACTTCAGTATTGATAAACCTCACAGTAGAAAGCATTTTCTTATATTCTGATAGAATTTCATGTGTTTTAACTTACATCCACTGACAGGAGCAGACACAGTGGGCACAAACTGAGACATAGGAGGTTTCCTCTAAACATCAAGAAATAGTTTTTACTGTGAGGGTGAGTGAACACTGAGACAGTTTACTCAGAGAGACTGTGGAGTCTCTGTCCTTGCAAATATTTGAGTCATCTGGACATGCTCCTGAGCAGCTGGTTGTAGGTGACCCTGCTGGAGCTGAGGGGTTGAACCAGAAGACCTTCAGAAATCGCTTCCAACCTCAGCCAGTCTGTGACTCTCTAATAGCTGGAATCCTGCCTAACTCCTGGAAGATGTGAGAAAGAAGCAGTGTTTAAAATTATCAAAGTGAGTACTCCAATATGTTAAAAAAGGGATTAGGACAGAGAATTCTGTTATTTTGTGGAGAAGGTGAGGATTTTTTTGTTCAAACTATTCAAACTTAATAGAAAATCCTCTGTATTTCATAACTCCTATGTTATTCATAGTAATGAAAGACAGAGGTCACCAAATATTCATAACAAAAAACTGGTATGCCTCTTTCTGTATCTCAGAAGTTAAAGGCAACATGAGTTACAAAGTATTAGATGAAGTTAGACGTATTTTTCCGTTGAAATACCTGGTCACAATTGGGTAGTTAAATAAAGCATCTCTGCTTTTTAGGCAGGATTGCAAACAGAAATACTAGTAATCTAAAAACTGTAGAATTAGTACCTCAAAAAATCATCAGTGTGTTTCCTCTGCCCTTGTTTACAAAGAACTGCTTCTAGAAACAGTGGTTTGTAGTAGTCTTTATATCTAATCATCTGGGCATCTCTTCCAAGTTTTCATTTGTTACAGCAAGTTAGTGGTGATGTCCTTTGTACCTTTGCAGCTGAACTAGCTGCAGCAATTATCTTGAACGGGACACAGATTGAACATGATGACTTGTTTCTGATGTTACAGGTATAGTTACCTTTTGCACAGTTTTCTTAAGTAGCCTGTTGAACCAGTAAATTTGAAATTAAGATGGTTCTTGGCAACCTGTTTATTTAGAATGCTTTGTTTTCAATTTTTACTCGTCCCTGTGGTGTGTAGCAAATAAATTCAAGTTAAAAGATTGTATATACAAACGTTTTGTTTTGATAATGCTTTTAGTTTCTTAGGTGTTGTTTTCTAAAAGAACACTTAAAACCGTAGAGGTGTTGAAGTTGGAGAAGACCTATAAGATCATCAAGTCCAGCTGTCAACTCAGCACCACCATGACCATTAAATCATGTCTTCAGGTGCCATGTCCACATGTTTTTTGAACACTTCCAGGAATGGTGACTCCACCATTTCCCTGGACAGTCTATTCTAACCTTTACAGTCTTTTCAGTGAAGAATATTTTTCCAAATAGCTAATCTGGGACATAAGTATTTAGAAAAGTTGTCAATTTAATAGACACTTTCCTACCTTTTTATCAGAGTTAAAATAATTTGAGGACTTCTTGCTCCCTTAGTTAGCAACAGAATTTTATTTAAAATAGAAAACTCTGTATGGAGTAAAGATTAGAAAACATTCTACAGCATCTCTGACTTGAAAGATTATGTTTGCTGATAGGAGATTAAGGGAAATGGCTCACTATTATGTTGTGCAAATTTTGGCATGCAAGAAAACAGAAGAGGGTTGAGAAATTCAGCTTTATGTATGACAATTGTGTTTGTCTCACTATGCTGTTCTTTGCTACTTCTTGGTGAGTTTTGTGAGATCACCACCTTGTGGTATGAATTGAAATATTCAACTTGTTTTCAGTTCAGATAGTACTACTGGATTTTAGCATCTTTGAAAAAATCATTGACACATGGTCTCTGTCATTTCACATTTTCAGTGTTGCAGAAGGTGAAACAATTTTTTTCAGTTGTGTATATTTTCAGTTCTCCTGAATATCAGAAAAACCCTCACTAAAAAGGTAATTAAAAATTGATAAAATTTGTAGGAAAGGTTAGAAACCATTAATTAGCACATTAAGTGTATTTTTAGCTTTGATGCCATTGCCAGTTTATCCATTAGTCCCAAACCATAATTTCAGGCATCAAGTGAGAGAGTGTTAAAAGGTTTGTCTAGAATGGACTTCTGTCTTGTAATTTCCTCTGGAGGCTTCATGACAACATGGCTTTTTCATATCAGAATAGATCGATGAACTTAGATAATGGAGTAATTTCCTTCCTGACTGAGCAAACACCTGAACAGTGGTGTAAGGTGTGAAATAGTTCACATTGCTTTACTGTGTATACACAAGATGACAGAGAGTTCCATTTTGCTTGTGCTTTTGAGAAGAGTTTCAAATCTTGTGAAGACTGCAGATAGTGTTGGAAAATAACTATTTGGGTCATGTTTTAGGGCTGCTGTTTTTGAGTGTTACAGCTGTCTATTCTCCTCATATTTCTTTTTCTTGTAAATTATTGCTTTCTTGATTCTGTCGATATAAGTGAAATGAGTTTGCTTTTTCTGGGCTATCCTATATTCTATGTAAAAGTCCCAGTGCGTATTCTGAATACTGAGACAACTGCTTGTATGTCAGCCCTATTTATTTAAAACTGGCAAAGGAGATATTTTTTTCTTAATCTTATGGTTGAGATTGTAAACTGTTAAATAGGTGCAGCAGAAGTTCAGAGTTTGGATGCAGTGGTTTGATCTGTGGTAAGTGAAGTTTTTGATGATCCTGCTGTGCCTGCTTATGTGCTTCAGGTTTGTGGAATAAGGAGGATGCCAGGCTGAGAAGCTGTTGCATTTTATTGTTATTTCTGTATCATGGAAGCTATGTTTTTGTATAGCTAGCTAATGTGTGTATTAGTGCTTTCCTGTGCAATGCTGGTTCATTTGTCTTTTTTTAGCTTGAAGCCTGTAGTATTTAAACATTACAAATATGAAGATATTTTTATATTCTCTGACTTCACTGTTGCTTCAGTTACAAGCAGCAGCAAGCTGTGAGAGAGAGCAATGTGATAGCCTTCAGGGCATGTCTGTCTTGCAATATTTGTTCTTCTGAGAAGTCAGTGATCAAGCCTTTAGCCTTTGCACAAAATTGAAAAATTTCTGGTCTATTAAGCATGTGTTGCCTTGCTGCAATAAATAGTCTTTATTTCCACTGATATGATGCTTGTGCAATTGCAAATTCATGATAGATTTTGTTAGAAATAAACAGAACAGGGTTAATTTTTCAGTAGTCAGGAGCGGGCAAGGCTAAGACCTGGAGATTATTCTATACCACCTCACATCATTTTCCAGGGATGGGCGAAGGGCTCGCTTTGGGGTCACGTGGTGTGGCATAGGAAGCAGTCAGGTATTTTCAGGGAGGGTGTGTTCTGCAGGGTGAGCAATAATTGTTTGCCTTTTTTCTTCTACATTGTCATTAGTATTGTTGTTGTTACTGTACTCTTACTTCTTTGCTGTTTCCGGTAAATTATCTCAACCTGTGGTCTTTACCTTTTGTGCATCCAGTTCTCCTCTCCCGACCCCCACAGGGGAAGGGGGTGGGGCCAGTGATCAAGCTGCCTGAGGTTTGGAGTTGTTTCAGTGGCAACATTAAATGGGGAAGTACCATTTCTAAGCCAGGGCAGCCTTATTTGAGGCTCAAGTTGGGCATGAAGGGTTGAGATAACAGCAGATCTGCCCAGAGCAGGTTGGAAACGAATTTCATACAAACATTTGTTGTAATAGGTAGAGAGCCACTGGTCACTCTGTGTCTTAGTCTGTTCAAGTGGTTGTGCCATCTAGCCTTGTATATGTTTCTGTATATGCACTATGTGTCCATCATGGTGCTCTTTTTCAGAGTGGGGAGAGGAATCAGGATTGCTTTGTTGACGTACTGTGGGATAAGTTATGATATGATAACATCAAGGACAAGGAGGGTTATTTGGGATGTGTGTTCAGTGTTGTTCTCCTACCCTTACCTCAGGTACTACCTTTGGGAGTCCATTAATAAATGTACCCAGTCTGTGGGGAGAATAGGGGTGGATGATTTCCCCCAGCTTTTCACCCCATCTTCCTCCTTCATGCCTTACAACAGCTTTTGAGAATTTGGAACTTCCTTTGGATGTTAAGGAAAGCAGACCAACAGGCACTGGGGCCACTCAAAGTGCAGCTGAACCAGAGGAACAACCCATGCCGGTACCATTCACCCCTATACAGAAGAAGAAATCCTAGACAAAATCAGTTCTTTTAGTTAGGGATGAAGAGGAATTAGGGCCCTTGCAACAGGAGGAAGAGGCAGGGCCAGAGATAATCCCCTGATGTTCAAAGGGAAAGTTCCTGCAACACATCATGGCGCTGATGCTATGCAGAGTAAGTGGGTTGCACTGATCGAACAGCAAGCTCAAATAGGAAACCCCAAACCCTCAGGGATCTTGGAAATCATCACAAACTGGCCTGAGGGTGAAAATTGCAGACTGTCGTCAATTATCAGAGGAGGAAAAGGTGACATCTCTGAGGAGGCCCCATATAGTGAGCTAGCAGAAAATGAAAAGCAACACACTCTCTTTACTGACTGTTCCTGTTGTATCATTGGGCTGCATCACAAACTGAAAGCTGCTGTTTCGAGTCCTATGCAGTGAGCCACAGAAGCTGTTGAGGGACAAGGTGGATCAAGTCAGGTTGCAGAGCTGAAAGCCATCCAAGTGGCTTTGGGCATCACTGAGTGAAAGAGGTAGCCAACATTCCACCTCTACACTGAATCGTGGATGGTAGCAAATGCTCTGTGTGGGGGTGGCTGGAACAATGGAAAAAGACCAATTGGCAGCACAGAGGCAAACCCATCTGGGCTGCTCGACTGTGGTAAGATATCGCTGCCAGGGCAGAGAAGTTTGCTGCAAAAGTACGTTATGTACATGTACCCAGGAGTTGGGCTACTGAGGAACATCTCAATGAGCAGGTGGATCGAGCTGCCAAGATTAAAGTGTCTCAGGTAGGTCTGGATTGGCAACATAAGGATGACTTATTTCTGACTGAATGGGCCCATGATGCCACAGGTCATCTGGGAGGAGGTGCAATATACAGATGGCCTCATAATTGAGGGAGGGATGGACCTAACCGTGGTTATCCGTAACTGTGAAACACACGCTGCAGTTAAGTAGGCCAAGTGGGTAAAGCCTCTGTGAAGTGGTGGATGATGGTCAAAATGTAAACATGGGGAGGCCTGGCAGATTGATCCCATCATGTGCCACAAATGTGCCAAGGCAAGCACTACATGCTGAGAATGATAAAAGCAACCACTGTATGGCTGGAGGTGTATCCTGTGCCTCACGCTGCTGCCTGGAACACCATCATGGGCCTTGAAAAACAAGTCCTGTAGTGACACGGCATCCCTGAAAGAATTGATTGGACAATGGGACTCATTTCAGAAATAGCCTCATAGACACCTTGGCTAGAGAACATGGTATTGAGAGGGTGTATCATATTCCCTGTCACAGTCTCTGGGAAATTTGAGTGGTGCAATGGACTGTTTAAAGCCACATTGAAAGCAACTGGTAGTGGAACCTCCACCTTCCTACATTTGGTGCAGGCCACCTGCTTAGTTAACACTGGATACTCTAACAATCAAGCCAGCCTTGCCCAGTGAAAATTTCCATGTACTATACAAAGGGATAAAGTCCCTGTGGTGCATATGGGAAATGTGTTAGGGAAGACAACTTGGATAAGTCCTGCCTCAAGAAAAGGCTAAGCTATCTATGGATTGTTTTTGCTCAAGGACTTAGGTGCACTTAATGGATGGTGCAGAAGGGACAGGGAAGCACGATGTGCACCTCAAGGGGATATAATTTTGTGTAAGAACAGCCTGAAATGTTGAATTGTATAATCCTGATTCCTGAATGACACTGCCACTGTATGTAATAACCACCATGGAAAATGAGTATGGACTGGTCCAGTTACATTAGTCCTTAGTGGCTGATGCAGCTTGCAACCAGCTGACATCACAGTAGCTCTCCTGCCCTGGAAGATACCTAGGATGGATAGAACATACATGGACTAAATTAACTCAACAGACATGTTGGAGGGATCGTCACTGTCGAAATTTTGGGGTTTTTTTGTTTTTGGTTTTTTTTTTTTTTTTAAATTTATGTATATATGTATATATATGTATATATATGTGTGTATATATAGTTGAAAGGTGTAGAGTTTGAGCATGATGTAGACAATATAGGATAAGAGGTAGATAATGTCCCGGTTCTGGACAGGATAGGTTTAATTTTTGCAGTAGTCAGGAGGAGGCAGGGCTAGGGCCTGGAGATTATTCTATACCACCTCACCTCATTTTCCCGGGGTGGGAAAAAGGCTTGCTTCCAGGTCCCATAGCATGGCAGAGGGGTCAGGTGTTTTCAGGAGTTCTCGCCAGGGTGAGCAATACCATGTGAATTGTTCACCTCTTTTCTCATACACATGATCATTGGTGGTGTTGCTGTTACTGTTGTCTTATTTCATTGTTTTCTCCAGTAAATTGTTCTTATCTCAATCCATAATCTTTACCTTTTGTGGCTCCAGTTCTCCTCTCCAGCCCACCACAGGGGCAGGGTGCAGAGATCAAGTGGCACGTGGTTTGAAGTAGTTTCAGTGGGAGACCTCCTAAACCACAGCATAATGGTGCAGAGAACTTTTGAAAAGAGATGACACAGCCCTTAAACTTGGTCAGGAATGAAAGTCAGGTTTTTCAGCATGACAAAGATTCAAATCATTGCCCTATTGATAAATCACCTATATGTGCATGTATTATGTATTTTAAATGGTATATCATGTATGTACTCCAGTATCAAGTGCTTATTCTATATGGGAAGCAAAGTAAAATATGAATAAATGAATTACAGATAGAGCAAAGAACTTCCTTTGCCAAGTTGATGTTAAGTACTGTAGGAAAACAGTGGTTTATAGACTATATGTTTGACATATATATATATACTGGGAAAAGACCATGAAAAAATATTTGTTTTCATTGTCAGTCTGCCCTTATCATTAGAAAACTTTATTATTGTTCCTTGGGCTGTAACTTTTGGCATGTGCTCTGTTTTTCTTAAAATGGCTATATCCCGTTTATTTAGAATAATTCAACCTATGAAAAGATTAATCTTTAGTACTAAGCCTTTCATGGATTCCTTTTACAATGAATCACGCATTTGAATTGGAACACTTGACAAAAATAGAAATATAAGAATAGACTTGTTTTCCATAAAATGTTAAGCTCTGGAGTCTACCTTCTTTTCTGTAAAATCATAACCTTTTCCTGTCTGTGACGTTTAAAGCATAGCCACAAGCTCATCACAGTCCTCAAAGTTTGAACAAATTCTCACTGATGTGTAGGAAAGGGATCCCCTATCAGTAACAGTCTATTTTCAAAACCAGCTTGGAGTAAAATTAAACACTTTAGACTTTTCAGTCTAACAGAATGTTACTGTGGTTTTCTGTTGCTAGCTTTTTTGATTACTAACAGTTCTTAGTCATGCAGTCTCTTTTTAATAAGAGTTTTTCCAATGGTATTTGTTTACCTTTCTAGGATGCCGTTTGAAGGATAGCTTTAAGCAACTAAGGGGTTGTTAAGGGCTTCTTTGAACCCTCAGTATGACAGATCAAAGAAGTAAACTAACTAAAAGCTGCCTGATTAGAAAAAAGGACTTATTTTCCCATTTGACACTTTCAGCTGCATCCCTACAAGGTCAGATGAACAGTAGTCTCCCTAGTGAGTGAGGTAGTAGGACTGTGTGAATGAAACTAGGAGACAGCACGTGAGCTGGAGTTTAAGTGAGTTGTAATTTTTCTGGAGCCATACCTGAAGTTATACAATATTATTCCAGGGTACAAACTCAAACTTCTCCTTTTAAAACTTGTTGGCATTATATCTTACCTTCAGGTACACTTAGCTGTGAAAAAGAAAAATATAGTACAACTTGAGATTTGTGTGTTTCTGTACTGAAATGGTCCCATATGCTATTCATGTCTGATTTTCAGAAGCTTCCAGGCAAAGTGGACAAGTTTACTGCTCCTGACATTCTCAGTCTTGGTAGTGGTGCCAGGGAATTTGTGCACTATTATTGCTAAAGATGAAGAACTACATGAAAATATGTTCTCAATATATTTCCGTGTTTTAACAAAGTTTTTAATATGTGGAGGACTAGGAATATTAAGTGCAGTGTTTGACATACCTAGACTTACAGAATGATGCTGGTGGCATGGTTAATTACACTTCATTCTTCCAAGTAAGATACTGTAATTTGGGTTTTCTCTCTGTGGATGGTGAATAGAGAATGGTTAGATGAGAGCAAATCCTGAAATGAGGTCATGTCTGCTTTGTGTGGATTTCAGATTCCATGGAAGGTGGAGTCCCCAGCCAAAAGTTAATTTACTCCATCTTGGTGCAGTAATCCTACACCTGGGTCAGGACAACCCCCAGTATCAGTACAGACTGGGGGATGAAGGGATTGCAGGCAGCCCTGTGGAGAAAAACTTCAGGGTGCCGACGGATGGGAGGCACAGCATGAGCTGGCAATGCACGTTTGTACCTCAAAAAACCAGCCATGTCCAGGGCTGCATCACCAGCAGTGTGGGCAGCAAGGCGAGGGAGGGGACTCTGCCCCCTCCACTCAGCCCTTGTGAGATCCCACCTGCAGTGCTGCATCCAGCTCTGAGGTCCTCAGCACAGAAGGACTTGGACTTGTTGGAGCAGACCCAGAGGAGGCCACCAGGGTGATAAGAGGAATGGAACACCAGTCTGTGGTGAAAGGCTGGGAGAGTTGTTCAGCCTGGAGAAGATACGGCTCTGGGAAGATCTTATTGCAACCTTTCAATACTTAGGGGGGGCTTATAAGAAGGATGGGGCAGACTTTTTAGTAGGGCCTGTTCCAGTAGGACAAAGGGTAATGGTTTTAAACTAAAAGAGCGTAGATTTCAACTAGATACAAAGAAAAACTCTTTTACTGTGAGGGCAGTGAAACCCTGGAACTTGTTTCCCAGGGAGGTGGTAGATGCCCCATCTCCTGGGAAACACTGGAGGTCTGGTTGGAGAGGGCTCTGAGCCACTACATGCAAGATGTCCCTGTCCTCCCCAGAAAAGTTGGACTAGATAACCTTGGAGGGTCCCTTCCAACCCAGAGTGTTCTGTGGCTCTGGGATTCTGTGACTGCTTTATGCTTGATTGTGTCTTGGTTCCACAGTGCTTGGATTCATCAGCTGCACCTATATTCTGTGGAAAATGTGATTAAGTTAGTCAAACACTTTCTCTTAGATATAGAGTTGAGCAAGCTTTTGAAAAACTGTATACTTGTGAATTAAAATTAAGAAAGATTTTGCTCCCATGCTTTAAACAGTTTAGAAATCCATTTTGAAAAAGTATAAAAGCTATCACATAAGGCTGTAAAAGCAGGGTTATTTTTGAACTGAACTGGTCATACTCCAGTAGCTAAATATAATCACATTAAATAATAAGGTAACATCCTGCTCATAAGTGCTTTAACAGGAGACATATGCTTGTTCCTGCTCATTTCAGTAGAAAACAATTAATTGAAGTCATAAATGAAGTCATGATATGACTTTGTAATGAAGTGAGTAGTTAATGAGCAGCTGATACATAGTTGCTCAAACCTGATTACAAATAACTGAGTTTGCATCTTAAATAAATTATTGTACACTTTAAAAAAAGAAGAATGTTTCTAATATAACTTGAAACTAAAAAGCGTAGCATATATTTCTGTGTTGGTGTATTAAGGCCAAAACTCTTAACATATAATATTTTATGTTTACAAGTGTATTAAAAAAAACCCTCTTCCTATCCATCAAGCTAAAGGGGAAAAATACCATTGCCAAGCTAAAATCTTACATTTAGAAGAGCAAGATAAGAGCAAAACTGCAATATATGAGGGCACAGATCTTCAAGACAGAGCTTCAGAATAAAGATACAAACTTCATCCAAAATAAAAACAAGAATTTTTAATTTCTGTTCCAATAAATGTGGCTATTACTCTTATTGGCAAGAAAACAACACTGAGTATTTCTCAATTTTTTTGGGAGTTATTACTGCTTAAGTCTTTTTGATCACAGATCACTTCTGCAAGAGTGATATTTTAAGTTCTGGTTGTTGAAATCTAATCTTTACTCCTCTTCCACTCCTTTAAAAACAAAAAAACCAAAACACTTGGTTGTACATGCACCTTGAAATTCAGTATAGAAATTGTCTTAACTTCCAAAGTTGTTTTTTGTGGTTCAGCACAACTGTACTTGAAGAATTAACTGGGTATTTCTGACAGGAGGAATCTCAACTATTTCTCCAATGCCTATGCTGCTGCTGTCAGTGCTGTGGACCCAGATGCTGGAAATGGAGAACTCTGCATTAAGGTTCCCTCAGAGCTGTGGAAACATGTTGATGGTAAAGAGACCATACTGAAAGCTTAATTTAAGATGTCAGAGTTGTCAGCTACAAGTTTGCTTAGGAAGATAGTAGCTTTGAAGAAATGGAAGTAGTGTTACATTATTCTATGAATTTATGAATACTGTTTCCTTTTTCCTCTCCACTTGAACTCTGAAAAATACTTTCACTTTTTGGTAATATGGAGAAGTGTTGCTTAGGAAGATAGTAGCTTTGAAGAAATGGAAGTAGTGTTACATTATTCTATGAATTTATGAATACTGTTTCCTTTTTCCTCTCCACTTGAACTCTGAAAAATACTTTCACTTTTTGGTAATATGGAGAAGTGTTGCAAGGTTTCTTGACACTATGTACACACATACTCTTGGGTGGTCATGATCCCAGAAGAATACTCAAGGAAGTGGGAATAATTGAGTGTACTGGGTGCTAAATTGTAATTTTGAAGCTACTTACAATATATATGATCCAACAAAGAAATTAATTTATAAGGATATAGTTATATACATCTTTCTACAAAGCTCTATTGATTTTATGCCATCTCACATCAAGGAATGGTCATTTTAAAATTGATTTGGTAGTAAAAGTAAATTCCTTTATAAACTGGTGTACTAGGTCCTGGAATAAGTAACTGTTTTAGTAAGTTACTTTTCAGTGTTGCTTATTTTCTTACAGGGATCTTACTAGTTTATTATTTCTTGCATGGTTTTATTAATTTTTCACATGGATTTATGAGACCTCTGAGAGAATAATAACAACTGTATCGTGAGGCTGACTCATGCAGTATTGTCAGATGCACCTTAATGGGAAAGACACTTTTGTTAAATTTTTGTTTAAGTTCCTGTTGCCTTATGTGTGTGCCCAGAAGGGAAAATATTAAACATACATAATTTCACTTTTCAAAGTTTGAGTACCAAAATATGGTGATACTTATAGGATAAATTTCAGCATATGCTTGAATTTCTTTTCTTGCCAATTTATCATAAGTGAGATTTATGTGAAACTAAACCAAAGCAAAGACACTTAAGTTACAGGAAAAGCATTAACTATAATAAGAGATTTTAAGCAACTGTAAATTACAATAATATGTCCTTGCTTCATGGAGTTTTGTAGAAAATGTTTTCAGCAAGGTGCCAAGGAGATCATGGTTAGGGTACAGTTTGTATATAGATGCTTTACTGTTGGGGAAGTGGAAGATGAAATGTGATTCCAACTGCAGTTTTTATTAACAAGTAAAGATTCTCATAAATTCATCTCCTGTAAGTTGTGCTTAGGGAGGTCTCAGTTTTGTAAGCTTTGAGCTGTACATTGTAAGTGGACCAGGAAGTCCATGAGAATGAAGTTATCCCATAATCTTCAAAGACCTAGAGTCCAAAACTGAATTACTATTCTGAAATAACTTTCATGTAAGTTGTATATACTTACTCCTGTTTTGGTCATTCTGCTGCAGAGTTAAAAGTCCTGAAGGTGCATATAAACTTTTCTCTGGACCAGCCAAAAGGAGGCCTTCATTTTGTGGTACCCAACATGGAGGGCAACATGGCAGAAAGAGGGGCTCATGTCTTCTCCTGTGGTTATCAAAATTCTACAAGGTAAGGAAACGGTCTTTGAATGTTAGATTTGTATTTCCTATTTATTCTCAAAGTGTAGGAAATACACATAATTTCTTCTAATTCTAGTCTTTCTAGCTCAGCAGGAGGTAAAGACAAAAAAATTTCTAAAGCTTTATAAAGTTCACGTATTGTAGGAGTCAGTATGTCAACATTCATATATTCTAAAAGTATTTAGGGTTATAGTTTAGAACTTGAAAGAAAAATCACCTGTGAAAAAGAGTATAGTTGTTAAGTATAATTGTTAACCTTTTTCCCCCCAATCCTAACTTTCCTAGATTTTGGTTTCCTTGTGTGGATTCATATTCTGAGTTATGTACCTGGAAACTTGAGTATACTGTAGATGCTGCAATGGTGGCTGTTTCAAATGGAGATTTGGTGGAAACTGTATACACCCATGATATGAGAAAGAAGACTTTTCATTACATGTTGACTATTCCAACTGCAGCTTCTAACATCTCCTTGGCAATTGGACCTTTTGAAATCCTTGTTGATCCATACATGCATGAGGTAATAATCTTCATCATAGAAGCCTCTTTTTTTCCTAAAGAATTACTGATGTTTTATGTTGCACTCAATATATATTAGTCAAAAAATTGATAGGTTTAGGTCAGCCTTCATCAGTACAGTCATATGATAAAGCTTGTCTAGTAATGCCTGTATTTAAATTTATCCCCAAAAAAAGCCTTTAAATAAGCAGTAATTCCATTTATGTCTGAATTTATGGAGCGAATTTAGTTGAAATTGGGTTTCTTCCCTGATATGTAATATACTTGCTATTTATGTATTTCAGTATATTCATAGGTCTTGTGACAAATTTTCCTTTGTTTGTAGGTGACTCACTTTTGCTTACCACAACTTCTCCCATTGCTCAAACATACCACGTCATACCTTCATGAGGTATTTGAATTTTATGAGGAGATTCTTACCTGCCGCTATCCTTACTCCTGTTTCAAGACTGTTTTTATAGATGAAGCTTATGTTGAAGTAGCTGCTTATGCATCCATGAGTATTTTCAGGTTAGTATTTGAGAAAAATACACCTTCTAAATCCACAGGCCTAGAAGCTCTAGATCCAAGACTGTTGAGAAATCTGTGACTCTAGTTATTTTTGTAGCCTGAGTTTTGGGCTTTCTAGTTTGAAAGAGCTTGTTTTTATTGACAGTACAGGCTTTTAACACCATTTCCATTTTTATCTGTTATAAAGATGTTGGATTTTCTTTAAGAAAAAACTGGCAGTGATTTTCCTTCTGAATTAGAAGTGCCATGCATGAAGTATTTAATCTCAAATTAAGTGCAGAAGTTTGACTGTATTTCATTTTTCTCCAGCTGGAATAGGGTATCAGGAATCCAAGAGAGTTTCACCAGTTAAACTACTCTCTCTACACAGAGTTGTATATAGATGATAATAGCAGGAGATCTGTCTGCATTAAGATTATTAAAAAAAGATGTTACTATCTCACTGGAAAAACAGTGAAGAAATAATTTTACTTGTTTTGGTTTTTAAGGCAAGGTCTATTGTGTTTCTTTGGAGCTGGTGCTTACGTTGTGTTACTTTGTTTTTATGGGGGTCCAGCACAAATCTCTTGCACAGCGCCATGATTATAGATGAAACTCCACTGACAAGGAGGTGCTTGGCACAGGCCCTGGCCCAGCAATTCTTTGGATGTTTCATATCCAGAATGTCCTGGTAAGTAATTTTACCATAGTATTCTCCAGAAAATGGGGAGGATCTAGGAAGCTCAAATTTTAATTTGAAAATTGCATTTTATCAGAAAAGTAAGTGAACCAGCAATTGTAGAAGAAAGCAAAAACAGGAAAAAAGTAAGAATAATAAACCCAGCTCAATAAATGAAAATTTATTAGTATTCTTTGTTGTCTTGAAAAGAGAGTATGAGAGGTGAAAGTTTGAAAGATAGTACAGATTGAATACATCTTCCTGAATGTTGTAGTGTGCTTTGGCTCCTGAAAATTTTAGAATGGTAACTCTTTCACATTATCAGTCAATTTCTGTTAGATATTTTGGATGATGAGATATAGCCTGCATGAATAGTACTTCTGGAGTGCAGAACTAATACATTAAGAAGTTGTTAAGGAAGGGTAATGCAGAAATTATTGCCAAATGGGAAAATTCTTGCTCAGGTAGCTATTACTCCATGTCTCAGAAGACCTCCCCCAAAAGCTCTTGCAGTTCTGAACAGTGTTTCTGTTAAATCCTTTTGCACATGCTTTATTTATTGGGGACAGGTAGCCCATTACTTTTTTTAATGGCAAAAGTGTATGTCCTAGAGCATCCTTGTCTTAAAAACAAGGGAAATCAACATGTTTCTACTGTTGTAATTGATGTTTCTACCCTTGTAATTTCTCTTGGTCTCCTTTATTTCTAGCCTACTTCAGTGGTGAGGACAATTTTTTGCATCCTTCATAATTAATCCATTTTCATATGTTCTTGTTCTGTTTACTTTATTGTACCCTGTGTACAATGTCATTCTTCTGTTTAAGATTCTAGGTCATTATCAATTTTTGTCCATTTTTTCTCTTTTAGAACATAACTCACAGAAGATGTGTTTAAAAGACTGTCCACCAAATTGTGAGATAGGCATTTTGTTTATTTACTGTCCAAATCTGCACTGCATTCAGATGTTTATCAAGAAATTAAGATCATATAGATTAGCAGTTGCTTTAATTTTGGTGTCCATTTCCACCTGTTTATTATTATTTCAGCTAAAATAGTTTGGTTTTATATTTTAATCTGGATTTATGTGGTAGAAGTTCAATTTTCACTGACTTTTCAGTTTCATTGGTCCCATCCATGTGCCAAGTTCCATAAATTGGTTCACAGCTCATCAGACTTCTGTTGACTTAGAAAGTTATACAACCTCTTGAAATTTGTTACTATTTTTGAGCTGGTCAAAAATACCATCCCTTACAAAACATCCTCTGGAGTGATATAATTCATATTTCTTTCTTATAATAGGTCAGATGAATGGGTGCTAAAGGGAATCTCTGGTTACATTTATGGCCTTTGGATGAAAAAAACCTTTGGTGTTAATGAATATCGCCACTGGATTAAACAGGTAACATCATAGCACTTTCTATACCTTTCAGACATTTTGCATCAAAGAAGATACAGTATAAAACCAGAATATAATACAGCTTTGCATTGCAGTCTAAAGATCTTTTTAGTAGAGACTAAAATATTTTTGCCACTCGCTGCAAGGAAGAACACCGAACATACAAACCAAAATAGATTTTTGTGAGTGCCATATGAATAATGAAAAATAATTGTTGTCTCTTCATGCAATTAGTTTTCCTCTTTTTGTTTGGACTCTCGAACCAAAAAAAGAGTCAAAAAAGATACTACTTTTGGAATACTTAGAATAGAATACAGGATTCATAAGGATTTGTATTTGGTAAATTTATTATGCTGTGATGGCTATCCATATAGCTCAGAAAGGCCCTAGTATTAGCTTGCATCAGTGGTGGTTCAGGTATCCTTTAGTGTCACTGAAGTACTAAATGGAATAATGAAGCAGTTTAAAAATCCCTGATTGAAGGGCTTTCTTTTCTTGGAAAATAAATTTCTGTCTATAGCTTACATTTTCAAATGTGGTCTTTGAGACAGGTACTTTCTAGTGATAGCAGCAGTGACTCCTCTTTCTTTGCCAGTAACATTTATTCACAAAAATATACATATCTTCTTTCTCTCATCATATTCTTTTACTGTCCCTATTCCAAAAAGTAAATCCTAACCCCACTTGCTCTGTTTACATTCCTTACTCACAGAGGGACCCAGTACCACATCGTTCTCTGCCTAATGCTCATTCAGTTCACCATTCTTGAGTTGTTGGTGCTAAAGGTGTGGGTGTTGCAAGATATATTGCAAGAGTTCACGGCTGTCTGCAGCAGAAGTTGCTTGTGTTGCTCCCCTTCTGTCCACACTAAACTAAAGGTGTCCACTTAGAACTGAGAGGTGCTGCTGTCACAGCCTCCAGTTCTGCCCTATTTCTAATGTATTACCAATACATGAAAGTGTGTAATTTTATATACGTCAATAAATCTCAATACATATAAACATTTGGAAAATCTTTAACATTGAGTTGCAGACAGACATCAGTTTCCATTTCCTGTGCCTAAGCTGATGCAATTTGATTCATGTTGATTTTTGGGTGACAGTGAGCCCTTACAAACATCCTGCCTCAAAGTGTGCTTGTTAACCTGGGCACAGCATTGCACAAGTTCAGACTCAGTGCAGAGCTTGGGCCAGATATAAATATTTTTTGTTTCTTTATTTATATCTATATTTAATACCTTATATTTATTTGTGTGTGTGTATCTGTAGTTGTTTTCCATTGCGTGAAATGCTGATCACATTTACTTCTTTTGGTCAAAGACAACTTATTTATTAAATAATAATACTCTTTGGTTATAATGTAGTTCAGTATTGTTGGGGTTAACCCCCTGCTCAGCCCCTGAACAAGTATAAACTGCTAATTTCTACTGTTATGTTATTGTTTGTCATTTGAGGAACATCTCTGATTTTAAAATATTTCTCCCTTTGTAAACAAGCTTATTAGGACGTATGGCTTGATCAATATTAAAAGCTTTCGTGTCTTCTTTAAATAATTTTTCTGCTCTTCAAAATGATGCTTACTTATGTATGTTGTTCTTCTTAGGAGTTAGATCAGATCGTGGCATATGAACTGAGGACTGGTGGAGTTCTACTGCATCCAATATTTGGAGGAGGAAAAGAAAAAGACAAGTATGTTTATTTAAGCTGCAAGTCATTGCAGGGTATGTTTTTATGGGGCTGATAATATATGCTTTGGGTGTGTTGTGTAGCACAAGGCCAAAGGCTGAAGATCTCGAGCTGCCCAAGGCGTGTATAACCAGTCTCATAAAGTACATCTTGAGCATATTGTAATACCTGTTGTTTTATTTTTCTTTCAATTTGAATCTCAAAGGAAATTAAGTATAATGAATATTTTTAATGCTGTTATGAAACTGCTTTTTAGTAAGAGGATAAGAGATGAAGCCAGAATTTTGACGTGAGCTACTTCTGGAGTGGTTAGTAATTTTCAGGCTTTCTTATGGTATCATCAGCTTTCTGTTTCTTTGCTCTTTTTTCTTTGGGCTCTCAGATGTCACCTTGTAGTCTTAGACTGAGATTTCTTAGTATATTGGGGCTAAAAAAGTATTAGATCCGTCATCTGTGAAGTACCATTAGTTACCAGTGTAAACTGACTGGGTTTTTATTTTCCCTGTAACTGGAGCTTTAGTATGTCTAGTTTAGAATGATTCCTCTTCCCACTCTTGTAGTACTCCAGTACTACCCACTGAGTAGTACTAACCACTAGAGGTACAAAAATATTGCTACATGTCAGATCAGTAAATTGATCTGGGTTCCAGTGGCAAGTTTTTGCTGTATTTTACTTTTCTTGCATAAATTGATCTCCTTATGACACAGCCTCTCAAGGAGTTACTTTTTGGAAAGACAAAAAGCAGCATGTGCACGACTGCAAGGCTGAGCCTGTGCAGGTAGACTACTATGTCAGCTTCTGTTCTTTACTGCAGCAGAAGCCCCTATATTATGAAAATGCAACCAAAACTGCATATAAAATCGGTTCTTTTGCATTTGATTCCGTGGAAATCCAGATTTTGTTCATATGAAGTTAAAATTTTGGATTTGGAACTGAATAAGTTATGAAAATCACTAAATTCACAGTAATAAGATCAGATGAAAACTAGATATAAGGTGCATGTGTAAAGAAGGAAATACACTAAAATCAAAATCTCATTGTAACTGTTTATTTTATTAGTTTCACTATATTTGTTCTAGAATTGGACACAAATAATTCACAAAATCTTGTCCTAATGCTCTTAAAGATGTGTTTCCTTGCTATGATGTATTGTTGGAAACTCTTTCTACAGTTATTTTACTCCTTCATTGTATTATAGCTTGTTAGTAATAACCACAACATTACTTAAATATGAATTACAACTTGCTGTTCTTTGTAGATTGTAGAGTTCCCTTGTATGTAAATGATGGATTTGTTCCTGACTCTGGGAGATAATTTATATTTAAGGAAAGTATTTTCATAATAGAGTCTAGAACATTTTTCTCCAGTATATTCTATACATTTCATTTCTTTGTTCTGCTTGTTATGATACAGTTTCCTGCAAAACATATTTGCAGCACAGCAGTTCCAATTATTAATAATGATAATATGAAGAAGATTTGTGTTAAATAATAATCTCGTATTTCAGCTAAATTAGAAGTAAAATATCGTAATAAATCATTGAGGGGTAAAAAAAACCAAAACCCCAACTTTTTCAGACACATGAATTATTTTGCATGCAAAGCAGAGGTCTCAGATTTCTCCTGTTTATGTCTGGTGTGGCACCAACACTGCACTCCAGAGAGCTTATTCTAAAAGACAAAATCCCAGAGCCTGGGAAAATGAAGGAAAGAAAACTGCAGATTAAGTGCTGTATGGATGAAAGCTTCAGAACAGAGCTTTGTGTGTAACCTTTTGATTTTGTGTCCTCTTCTCTCAGACTTTGGTTCTCTTCAACCTTTGATAGTGCTGGTGCTACCCTGCTGTAAAAATTAAAAACTTCTAGAAATTTATAAGATAAATTTCTTATAGAAGAAGTTTACTAACCAGGTTTTCATTGAATGACTGATAAGTTTCTGTGGAAAAGCTGGTTCACTTTCTACTGCAACAAAGGTTCCAGGTAGACATTGTTAATTTTAACACTCTTTTGGTGCCAATTCAGTAAAAACTGTAGAATTATAATGATTGATGAAAAATATAACCTGAAGAAATGTACTAATATTGAGTGAACTGCAAAATGTAACTGTCAAATGCAAACTTGTCTCAGTTTGTTTTACAGTTAAATAATGTAACCAGTACCAAAATCAATCAACACTTGGTAAATTTTAAAAGGCCAGAACTATGGGTCCTGGCTCGATTGTAAATTGCAACAGAAGAATTTTACAAAAGTCAATCAACTGTGTAATTTGAAGCTGGATAAGTAGTTTTTATTCTGAGACCAAATTATTATATAATGTCTGAGCCACAACCTCAGTTTCCTCCTTGAATTTCAAGTCTTTCATGGTTGCTAAGCCTTCCTTACCTCAGAATAGAGAAGTATCCAGAATAAAAGGAGAATTGTGATAAAGGGAACTTCAGCAGCTGCTTATCAGCTAGGAACAATGAGTTAACCTACATACTTCTTTTTCACAAAATTACTGTACCTAAGAAGGGTAATACTTGCTTAAATTTAGAAATACTTCTTTTTGTATCTTCTTAAGATGTTTAAACAGATACTCATGAGCAAAGTCAAGGAATTCTCCCAGTAAATAGAAGGATGGAAAAGTTATTAAGGTATTGCTGTTACCTTGATTCTTGCTGTCTGAAATCTTAAGGGCTGCAGATAAGGAGCTAAGGGCTAGTACTTAGAACACTTGCTAGCAAACCTCAGCAAACCTGGTTTCTTCAGATGTTTGTTATTCATTCATGGAAAACTCAAATGTCCTGTGAAAGAAACTAAAAGAAAAAAAATAGCAAAGCAACATACATTTGCCACTGACTTGGTTCATCAATAAAATTAAGTCAGACTGTTAATTATTTCTATTTCTCAAATAAGAGAAATAGTCTCCTTAAAAGGAGGCAAAAAAGTCTTATTTTTCTCAAGGATTAAATATTACCTGCCCAGTCTTCTTTGGCATGTTATCTGATTTAGAAGATATCAAGTTTGCTAAAATATTGAAAGANGACTCAGTCACAGGTTCCTTGCTCAGTTTGCTGGTGCTTCCACTGTCTCTACAGCACTTCACAGCAGCTACCATGTGCTATTAATCTCTAGACAGTATTTGCTGGATGCCAGGTACATACACCCTTGTCACCTCTGGAAAAATGAGTGGTCATTTTAAGTGTGCATAATTTGGGACTAAAGCAGTATAAGAAATCTCAAGTAATTGTTGGTACAGCTCTAAGCTTGGTTGCTGGTGTACCTTAAAATTTCTTTCAATAAAATGCAANAAGGAAAATAGAGAGGGTTTTTTTTTTTTTTTTTTTCAGCCCTGCTTCACATTTACATTTTTCTATCAAACACCCTCATACACTGTCCTGGGAATATTACACTATGTTCCAGTGTAAAGCACATCTTGTTATGAGACTGATTGAGAACAGAATTAGCATGGAGTTCATGTTACAGGTAGGTATTTGAATGATTATGTGGAATATAAAAACTCTTTGTCGTCAATTGCATTTCTGTTTATTAAATAGAGTTTGCAAAAGAACAGAACAGGTCATCTTAGGATTCCGTTTGTAATTTCAGTTTTGGCAGGACTGAACAAACATTTGGTCTTTTGGGTTAGGATGAGGCTAGCTGGTATTCTTATGTGTAACTTACAGTATTTTTAATATGTTGCATATTCTCTTTAATCTTCAGGGGTTTCCATTGGTTTGGGTGATTTTGATTGGTTG
>VZTR01008187.1:231685-244976 GCA_013400775.1 Chaetops frenatus | reverse complement strand
GTAAAGATATTTTCAAGTTCTGTTTTTCAAAGCATGAAAACACTTAGGAATTGGCCTCCTGCGAATTTTGCCAAGGTATTTACTCACCTCTGAGACTAACAGCTCAAGGATTCCCACATCCCTTGTGTTCTGACATGAGCCAGCAGAACTTGGGGACAGTCAGGGATGTGTGTTGTAGAAGGATTTGGTGGATAAAGAACTTTTTGTCTGCCTCATTAAATATTAAAAATAACTTCATAGGCTGGTTTTACTTTACACTAAAAGCTTTTCTGTTCCCCCTTTTCCTCCAACATCATATCCTAATGTTCTAGTGATATGTAGTGCTCTGTATACAGTGGAATTATTTGCTTGGATTAATGTTTAGAAAATCATCTTGAAAATATTAATTAGTAGACAGATCTTTGATTTATCTTCCTGTTGTACATACCAGACCACTGGGTGTGGAATGGTCTGGGTAGAGAGTGCTGAGCTCTTTTTATTCTCTGTGCAGATACTGGTTTTCCAGAGTTGCCAATATTTTTTTTTAATCACTCTATCCCCTTAGGGATGTATATAAACTTTTGTCAGGTCATTCTCCTGTCAGTTTTTGTCATTTTGTGTGTTATTTACAAGAATTTCACCAGGATGTACCATGAAGCTAAATCCTCCTGCAGGAGTGAAGGACCTTTGCAGTGTTCCACTGGAGAGCTGGATATATTCAAAATGATATGGACCTGACAGGGATGAGAGTAAAAAACTCTTAGTCTGTGTAAGGAGAAGCTTTTTATCATTTATTACAGATGGAAAACAAATTACAGGAAGCATTGATAAGACACAAACTCCTGTTCTATGGATAATACTGAAGATAAGTGAAGAAATTTAGAACTCCAGGAAACAGAGGGCTTGTGGAATTAGTTACACATTCTTGGTAATTTATAAACCTTTTAACAATCATGAATAAAACTAGAGCCCAGAAGTAGTCACCTGGGGGCCATGGCAATTATTTCTTTTCATAGCCCTGTTGTGTGGCAGCAATGGATAGAAAGGGAATAAAATCTGCCATTACATTGCCACTGTTTATGGGATTCAGGCACAGTAATAATATGAACAAAATGACAGGAAATGTATGAGGTGAGTAATTTTATTGAAAAGTGTATTTTAGCACTTAAAATAATCTCTTATTACAGATTCAACCAACTCTGGAGACAACATGTACACTTTAATGAACGCTGTGCCACCTGGGCCCAACAGACCTAATGTAAATATGAATCCACTTACATCTTTCTTTGAGTAGTGCAGCCTTTCCTTTATCCAAACACTGAATTTCCAGCAGCTATCATTATTGCTAAGCTTTCCATTTTTATGGGTGGCTCTTCAGTTATGGGCCTCTGGAAAGAAAAACACCAGTAGAACTTAAAAATAGATATATATAGATATGCTAAGTCATTATGCAGTAAATTGCAAATTGTTTGGCTATAATGGTAATGTCTTCTAAATATGAGAAGAGCTAAATTTAAGGTTAATTACTGGAATTGGACAGAAACTGCTCAGGTTGTGATGGTGATGGGGAGCTTTCTGACTTAGTATAGGTGAGGTGGGATATGAAAGCTGTTAATTAATCACTGATGGATTTAGGAGAGTTAAGAAAGCTCCCTGTAACTTCAGTTATAGGGGGTAGGGCTGATTTGCCAGCAGTAGTCTGGAAAGTCATACAAAAAGCATTGAAGTAAATAATAAATTATTATTATTTATTCCAGCCTAGAGAGAGTCTCCAAAAATCATGAAAGTGACCAAAACCATGCTGTTTTTCAGTCTTCACAGGAGACCTTCTCTTAAAGGTCTGAATGGGACTTGAGAGTCTCTTCTCATTCAGAGCTGAGGATTTTTCCTTACTCTTTTTTTTCCGCCGTCTCCTGAGGAATATTTTCTCTTTATTAGGTTGTGTGGAAAATAATTGTACAGTTTTTAATGCCTGCTCCTTTTGTAGTTTCCACTGGGGCCAGGCTCAGATGGACCCATGAGTGGACTGGGTGGAATGGACTCACATCATATGAATGGATCATTAGGTAACAGTAAGAGTAAACATTCCCAACGTGGTGAATTTTCAGTGGCAGTGATATTTTCTGTGACTAATTCTTGGAGTTGTGTGGAAGACAGTTTGTTAAAATGTATGGAGAAAGTTATATATGCATCAGTGAGATGAAGGGAATGATTTGAAGAGGCTGTGGTAATAAAAAAAAAAGTCATTGAAGCTCAGTGAGCAGACCTGTTGTGAACAATGACAATTCAGAATAGGCATCCATCTCTGAAAGAGAATTACTTCTTTTTCAGCAAAGCCTGTCCCTGAAATTTTAGATTGCGTTTTATAAGGACACTTTTACAGCCTTTCTTTACCTATTACAACTCTAAAATGTATGGTTGGTTTAACTATTGATGATGCACATTGCATTTCAGTCCATGAAAATCTGTGTGAGAGGCGGCCACACCTTTTCCTGTCACTTACAGGCTACAGCCTGAGAATTATTTCTCCTTAACTAAAATGAAAAATTAACTTGCAACAGGAGAGGATTTTACATGTACCTAGCACATAATTTATCCTTTTGGGCCATGACAACATTTATGTATTGGACATTTTTAGAGAGAGAAATCACATTTATTCTCAGCCGTAATCGTCTGACTGCATGGACTAGCTGTTTCAGTCTTCTCACACAGCTCCATTTCTGATTATTTTGCTGTTATACTCTTCTAGTTTCATACTCGGGACTCTTCCAGAATTTTTCTTTCCTGAGAATACGTGTCTTTTGCTGCTAAAGAAAGCTTTTCTTGGTTCATCCATCCTAAAGTTGAATTTCCTTTATTTTTGGCTTTACCTGAGGCGAGAGCTACAGCACATGGAAAAAACCTCAATTTCAGTAGTCTTGCACTCATTATATTTAATTTTATTTCGTTTTCATTACTCTGCTCATCAGCATCATCTGATTTCTTCTAAGAGATACTCAGTAGGTGTAGTGCAGCAGAAGTTCACGTAGCCTCAGATTGATTATCAGAGTGAAGTATTCTGTACCAATTGTAAACTTTTATTGAGTTGGTTATGTTTTAAAATGTTGATGTTGCTTACGTATTTTCTATGAAAAAATTATTGCATTAGCTTCAGCTCAAAACTAACTGAGAAATTTTCTGTTTTAATTTCAGGCTCAGGAGACATGGACAGTATTTCCAAAGTGAGTATCTAATCAAATATTTGGAATTTTCAGAGTGTTTCACTCTAAACTCATTTCCTTTGTCTCCATTACAAATCTTCTTGTTATGCACCTTTATTATATCATATCCATATTATATATAATTACCTCCAGTTTGTAGTCTGATTGATTATGTTGTAGTCTTTGATACTCTTAGAATAAATTAAATCAGTTCTAATAATCAATTCTAGTCAAATGTAAATTTGGGACAATCTCCCTAGGGTGTTGCAGGATTGGGTGTGTCACCTCTATAAGGTAACATTAATATCTTAATCCTCAGGATAAATTCCCAAAGACTAGATTAAGAAGTGGTTTCAGAAGAAGCATTGATATCACAACCATTAAATAGCTGGGAATGGATGTGAGTTCAGACTGCAGGGATTTTGGCATCTACAAAAATAATACTTGAATGCATCACTTCTGTAAAAATAAAACTGCTATGGACATTATCGTCATTAACTTAGAAATTAATGAGCTGATGTGGTATTGGTAAAGGGGCATAACTAAAGAGGACCATGTGTTCTTAAGTTATATAACATTTTCAGACTCTGCAGGAAGTGAAGTGATGGATGGGAAAGACCACATTGCCTCAGTTATGCTGTGCTGGGCTGTGCAGTAATGGTTCAATAAAACCCTCCTGTGAGATAACCAGCATACATCTTGTTTTTCATCAAAGTCTGTGTTTTTTCTTCAGTGTCCTACTGCAAACTGCAGCATTTTTTAAGGCAAAAATACCAAAACATTTCTATTCCCATGGGATAATATTTAAAGCCAGTATTCCAGTTGTAGCTGTCCACAATGTGCTGGTACAGGTATCAGCAGCTCTGAAAACTTGGGTCCTAGACAACTTACCTGGAAGTCTCCTAATATGTTAACCTGCATGAATAACTCATAGAAATCATGTTTGGTGTATGTGGTTTTTAAATAACTAAAAGAAAAATGCTGGTAATATTGCCTGTAAGAAGTTGTCCATAGAAAATGGATCCTGTCTTGGCAGAATCAGTACAGTTCACAGAATTCATAGCTTTTTAGAGTAGATTTTGATTCAGTTGGCTGAAAGACAGAACATAAAGTCTTTCATGAAGTAGATTGAGATGAGGGCAGTAAATGAACTGAAATTATGCATATTAAATAAATATTAACAACCTGTGTTAATTTCAATGCTCGTGGAATTTGTGCAGGCATCAGGGGCACTCTTGCTTTGGAAAATTGCACTTCGAGTCACAGTACTGGACCCCAAGTGGCCACAAAAACGGCCTGGGGGAGTCACTAAAGTGGGATTTTTTCAGGATTTTGGCCCTTTGGGACTGGTGTGCTGCAGCAATGGCAGATTGTCAAAGCTTAGTTCTACACAGAGCAAGATAAAATAGGGGGAAATCTCCCAGGAATGAGCAAAAGTGCAGGAGCATCATATAAAATAAATGTGACAATAAATGTTAAGGCCAGAGGGAGTGATGTGATTGTGTAGCCTGACCTCCTGTGTAACACAGGCCATGGGCTCCCCTGAGTTAATACTTGGTGAAGGTGCAGCAGCAGTGGCAGAGCTAAGGAAATAAGTTCACTCTCTGAGCCATGGGTCCCTGAGTATCTTATGTACTGGCTTCACTGCATAGCAAACTTGATTGGCTGACGTTAATAATCTTGTTAGTCTTCTAGTTGTCTGATGGACATGTTGTCCAGTGACCCAGGGATCACAGTTTTTGAAGCAGTGAATTAGACTGAAGAAAGCAGAAGGGCAAAGGCAGGGCATTTGACCCAACTCTCTGAGCTGCATTTCAGAGACTGGTAAAGAATTTCTTCTTGTATGTAGTTAGTTTGGTATTTATATTTATATGGCATTCCATTTTTCTGGTTAAAAAAAAAAAAAAAGCGAAGGAAAGAACTGCAAAAGCTGTTAAGAATTTCATTGTGAGGTCCATGGTGTCGCTCCTGCCTTTCCCTGACTTCTCTCTTTCCATCATGGGTCCTCTATGTAGGAGATGTAACAGTGATGGAAAGAGGATTGCCCATTGTCCAGGCATGGCAGGGTACTGCAAAACAGCTTTGTAACAGCACCTGACTGTAGTGTGTGTAATAACCATGTGTGAGCTGTTGATGCAGAATAATTTCTATAATTTCTAATTTTCAATTACCTCGTTTCACCCATTCTCCTTCTGAAGTTGCGGAAGAGGTTGCTAGATGCTTCTGTAAGAAAAAGAGTAGCAATTTCTGGAAGGCTTTAGGTTGTTGCTATTTCAGTAAATTGGGCCCATGATGAGCAGCCCTCAGGCACAGGCTTATGCAGAGTCTGTGCCGACCAGGTCCATAGTGCCTTTAAGTACATCTTTTGTCCATCTTTAAGTACATTCCCATAACTCACATATGTCAGGGCTCACAGATGCGGCTGCATTCACCACAGGATTTAATGTGGTGACAGAACTTCCTCATATCCCTGCTGCAGCCTTTTATAGCTTTTCTTGACTTCAGCAGAAGCAGATGCTGGCTATAACCTGAAAATGAGGCACAGGTAAATAATCTTTGCTTCAGGGAAGAGAACATTACTTAACAGGCTAAAATTAGTGACTGAATCATGCAGAACCCTGCTGGAGCTGATTTTTCATCCTTGAGAAGCCCAGTGCACTGCACAGTGCACCTGAATGCACCAAGTGCTGTGTGGAGCATGCCCTGGGCATACCTGGTGAGGCTGGGAAATGAACTGAAACCTTCAGCACTGAATCTGTACTTTACAATCTTATTTAACAGAACTCTCCCAGTAATATGAGCATGAGCAACCAGCCTGGCACTCCCAGGGATGACAGTGAGATGGGTGGAAACTTCCTAAACCCTTTCCAAAGTGAGAGTGTAAGTATTTCATTAACTGGGTTGTTGTGCTGCAGTGGTGAAACTGTATCTCTAGCCTTTTGTTTAGAAAAAGAAAATTTACAAGTTTGGTAGTGTGCTTGTAAGTGCAGCACTGTGTCTTGCATGTTTTTTAATTGTTTCTGGAAGTACAGTATTGATTTGAATAAAAAATGCTGTGCAAAAGAGAGCTGAAACTGGAAAAGGTGGGAGGCATAGATTTACTGCAGAAACTTTTTCTGGGCTACAAGGTCACTGAAAAACAGGGTTTTAGCTGAAGAATGTGATGAGAGCACCAGTAAATTCCATGTTGCAAAGATGCAGTGTGTTGTTACACTCATAAAAGGTAAAGGCTCCCACTAATGTTCATTCTGGGGCAAAATACGCTTTTTTTTTGAACGGATAATGCTCAGAGCAGCAAAATGTGGTGTAAACATTTTACAGAGCAAGGCTGTGGTATTGTCATACTCATGTGCCTGAAGCTGGGTTTCTAAATTCATGTCTAGGGCCCTAAACAGAAGTGTAACCTCATTACCCATGCCACTGGTGACCTGCAGCTCAATAAACAGCTTCTGTTAGATCACAGCATAGCTGAGTTCCATGGAAAATTTCATGGGAATCAGATTTTGAGATGTTTTGGGAGGTTTTCTTTTTTAGCTAGTGAAAAGGAAGAGTTTCTGCCAGTTAGCTGTTGGTGGGCACACATTCAGGTTGTGTGGAGTGTCAAAGGAAGCTGTCACACACAACCTAGAAAGAGCAATGTTTAGTATCTGCCAAAATGGCAGTAAGCACAGAACCTCCATGAAAAGTGGAGCCCTTGGGTCCCAGTCTGGTGCGCTCAGCTGTGCTGAGGGCAGGCAGGGTCACTGTAACAGGGCCGTGGGAACAAGAGGACATCAGTGGCACTCTGCAGAAAATCAGTATTCTCAGAAACTTATGAGGTTCTGGGTGTTGTTGTGCTGCCTGGAAGAGCCAGGGAATCAGATTTCTAAGAGTTTTGTTGAGATGTGTCCCTGCAAGGCAGGAGTGACACGTGCCAGGGGTGTCCCTGTCTACTCCCAGGGACTGCTGTCTTTCTAACATGAGTTGCTCTGTCATCCTGGGGGGAACTGCTTTGCTTTCTGATCTATATTTTGCCACTTGACTGCTCAGAATAAGTGTTATCGTGGAGTCCTTTCTGAGGCACACTTGTTGTTCAGCTCACCAGGAATTTTGGTTAGGGGTGGGTAACAAAGCAGGGCTCAACAAGTTAAAAATTCTAAACACTGTGAGACCATGGTTTGGTTCCTTTCCCAAAGTGATTCCCCAGATACCTTGGCTAAGGTACAGGAAATTACTTGAGCAGGTGCTTTGCTTCAAGCCTCAGAGCTGGTAGTCAGCCCTGTGTAGTTTACATGATGGGGAAGACCCATCTAAAGTATTTTTTCTATATTCTTGGACACTTGGAAATGGCCAGCTTGGAACCCAAGACTTGGCAGGATCTTTAGGGCACTTGTGGTTTTGCACAGGCAAATTTATCTTTTCCTTTTTCTTCTGTGAATTTTCAAAATGCTGATCTTCTTGCGTTTGAACATTTTCCTCTACTTAGAGGATTTTAGGCCAAATTACGTGTTTCTGCAGTCCACAGTTTTCAATTTAAAAACAAATTAGGTTTATAGATGTGCATTTCTTCTAGGCACTTCTAGGCACCATTGATTATTTTAATGAAGCACTGCTAACCTGTGTATAGCTGTAGCTTCTTTAGGGCTGCAGTTCAGTTTGTGTCACTACAATAGTGTGATTGGGTGATTGAACTTTTGATTCACATAAAGGAGAATGACCACTGGTCCATCATTCAGCTTGCCTCCTAAAATTGCTGACACCAAATAATACAGACCAAAAGCCTAATTTAATCACAGTCATATCTTTGTTCCTTTCTTCCCATAAAGTAATCAAAAATTCCCCAAAATCTTCCTGTGGTTCAGCTACCCATGGATGCAGCCAGTCTACCTCAGACTAGGCACCTGCCCAGGTAAATTCCTGGTAGCCAGCAAGGGATCAGGAAGGGGTGTGGAAAGCCTCAGTGAGGGATTGTTTCATCACAACACCCACGTAAGACCAAAACAGCCCTCAGAGGCATTGCCTCTGTCAGCAGTGGCTGTATTTTTGCATGGGAGAGGCACAGCAGAAGTTCTGTGGACACAAACTGAACTACAGCGCCAGCAGAGTCTGCAGCACGAATTCAACAGGGAGCTCAAGGAGCTCTGAACCCATTGCTGCAGTGCAGGTGTGGATGTAGCTACCTGGGGGCGGGGCAGGGGATAAATGTGTGTTAAAATGTGGATTCCTCTTTTTCAGTACTCCCCTAGCATGACAATGAGTGTGTGACCTGTTCACAAGTGTCGCCATGAAGACCACAGTGAGTTGGCCCTCTCCAGAGAGCTATTGCAGAAGAAAATCATTCGTCCCAGTGTACAGTTTAACTAAAGGATCTCAGACACAATCAGACCCACCTGTTTGTTTTTTTTCCTACCATCTCCCCCGGTTTTGTCAAGAAAGTGGGTCCCAAACATGCTTGAGACAACTGCAAGGAGTGGCATGAGAGAAGTGCCCGAGGTGGAGCTGCGAGCACCTGTCTGTGTGTGTACAAGTGTGGGTCAGCGTGGGGTGTGTGTGTGTGACACACCAAACACACACACACACACATAGACCCCAGGACACTGTAAAATAGGATCACATGACATCTTACCTAGAAATCAGAAGTAGGGACTTTTATTCCATTTCTTTTTTTGTTTTTTTTTTTTTTCCACGTTTACATTTTAGTTATTAAAATTTGCTTCCCCTCTCCCCTCCTGAACTGTTATATGTTGCATATATCACTGCTTTATAAGTTATTTTTTAAGTTGAACTCAAAGGATAAATTCTTTTGATTTTGTTAGTGTCTGCCATTATGGATAGGAATAAAATTGCTTATACGAGCTTTCATTACTTGTGTTTGATACCAGCTATCCTGTGAATCACAAATTGTACTGTCTCAAGAAATAGAAGAAAGCTCATCTTAATTTTTTGGAGAAATTTAATAACTTCCACCTAGTTTGGGGATTTTTTTTGATACTTTGCCTTTAAGAGAAAAAAAAAGCACTGAAGGTTATTTTTCTTCTTTAATTGAAGCCTAATATCTGCAATATCTATTTTAAATGGAAGCCTGAATTTGATACAAGCTTCTCAGTTTATATAGAGTACTATAAGGTTACTGTAAGTGAGCTCCAATTGCTATAGAATCTAGCAATAAAGTGTCAGGGCTTCTCCTGCCCTTGGAATTGAGTTTTCTATTTAGCATGGTCTTCTTAGGGGTGGTAGTTAGCGAAAATACAGTAGAGTCCTTATCACCAAAACATTTTCTATCAACTTACAATTATGTTTCCCATTTTCAGTGATTCTTGAACAAATACAAGCAATCCGTGTTCCTAATTATAAACATTATTTCCCAGGCCCATTTAGAAAATCATGTCACCCTGCTGCTTGGGTGTGTGTTTTCTGCCATATCTGCCAGAATTAATTCCCACTAAACTTTCCAGTCAGCAGCCTTATTTTTTTTTTTCTATTTTTTTTTCTTTTTTTCTTTTTTGAGCCAAAATGCCGCAGTAAACTTTTTATGACTACTAGCCTTGTTGTAAGGGTGTGACCTTTTGCCATGAACAGAGGAGGAACAAAGATCTGGGCCCTTTTATAAGGAGGACAGACAGCTACATGTGAAAGCTGGGGACAGAATGCAGAAAAAAGCCTAAAGGAAATGCTTCTGGAAGCATTCCCATTTCTCTTCAGGCAGAGCTCTGAAAGCAAAATTATGGTACATTTACTTAGTTCCTGATGATTTTCAGCTCCCCCAAGAAAACAGAGGTTTTCAGTTTGTAGTGATACAATGGCTGATGGTCAGCAGTGCAGGCACAAAGTGGCTCAGCAGAAGTTTGTGCCACAAACTGCAAATTCCTCTCCTTGGACTTAAATCCAGAAGAGCCATTTGTAGAGCAGGAGCAGTTCTGGGATGTGGTATGGCTATGTGCAAGGGGATTCTTTTCCATGAACTTTTGATAAAGGAACAGATGTGATGGGCTTGTGATGGTAGCTGAATGTAATGGGATGTGTAAGGAATTCTACAATCTCCCAACTCATTTTTATTTCCATATATTACATGTGTATAATATATGGAAATAAGAATATATAACGCTTTACTCTCCTGTTAGGGCCATTCAAAGATGAAAGTCTCAGAGGATTAAAATTATGTTGAAGTATCAAAGATTTTGGTAGCATTACCTTTTAGTAAGAACTACTTGATTAGATGTAAACATGACCTAGATAGTCATTATATGGTTTTGTAGACTGTATTCTTACTGATTATGAAAGTCACATCCATTTGCTTCTCTTTGGAAAACACTTTGTTGCTGTCTCCAAAGGTGCTGGAGGACCCTGCTGTTGGCTGGAGTCACGAACACAAGATCAGGTGTAATTTTCTCAGACCCTTTGCTGCTGTCACTAACACCACTGGTGTGTCCCCAGTACACTCAGAGTCCAGGTGTCCTTGCAGCCTGTGTTTGCCACCTGTGTTACCTGTGGTGGCCTTCCAGGGACACAAGGACTCTTTCTGGCCCAGTTTCAGTCAGATGATGTCACTGCTTATGGACTGAGGTAGATGGGAACAGTGCATCAAGTGCCAAAGCCCATTCCCAGGTCAGTGAGCTGTTAGGCACCTTGGAAGGATAAGCCAGTGCATGGAATTGCTGACACAGATTTAATGTCATTATCAAAACATGTTATCCTCATTTTTATACAAGAGCATAACGTCCTTTCAGGCACATAATTTAGTCACTGTGTCCTGTGTTTCTCATACCCATGTAACCCCATAGGCAGCAGCTGATGTCACTAATGCTTTGTCCAAGGCTTCACCTAGCCTCAGCCAGGCTCCTGGAGAGAGGCCAGGTTCTGCAGCTGAACCATTAGAAACCAATCCTGTGTGCTATCTACTCAACTTCAGATTTACACCTTTGGATTATTTTTTTCTTCATATGCACATGGCTTTTTGCTTGTTAATTTTTCTTCCTTTTGCTTACAAATCCTTGTAGGATTTTCATTGTATCTTGAGTATAAATATGGGAAGAAGGACTATTCCCAAGCACTCCGTTTTTGCTCCCTCTTACATTTTTTATGCTCCAGATACCAGGAACAATGTAACTGCTGCTTGGTGCTGTCCCTATGCAACAGCATTGTTGATAATATCAGAATATGTTCATCTCTGGTAAGAATTTTATTTTAAGTGATGCAGGATAGATCTTCTCACACTGGGTTTTTAGATAGATCTTCCTCTTTAGTATAGAAATAAATAGATGGTGATTCTGTAAATGTACCTTTCAGGCAAAGTTGAAAGTAAGCCTTTTAAAAACAGAAGTGATTAAATCTTAGAGTAGCAGAAATGGAGACTAAGGGATCCCTGATGCTGTGAGAATTCTTGCAAATATTCTGGCTTTGCAGAAATCAAGCTGAAACTGGATTCACTTGTGAACTTCTCAGTGAAACCAGGGTCTTACCTGCTGCTTATACCTGTGGAAAGAAGCGTTCAGATCTATCTCCATGTCACTCAGATTTTATCACCATGTCTAAGCTTTGGGTAGGCAAGAACAGGGTTTGGGGCAAGGAGGAAGCTGTTTGAATCACAGGTAAAGCATGTGGCCTGGTATCAGGATGGTAGGGTCAGAGACGAGACCACTCTGGTATGCTTTAAAGTGTTATTTATTGTTACAGTCTCTGGGAATTAAGAGAACTCCTTCACAGAGGACTGCAGAAGTCAGCCATGTCATGAAGAGTGGTCACAAGGTTGCAGGTTACAAGGTCTCTTAAAGGTTAATTGGCAAATAGATAATTGCCACATACATTGTTTTGATCCCTTCACCAATAATCAATCAAGCCTGTGTTATATCTCTGTTGCAGTGAGGACTATTTTATTCAATCATGTACTAACATACAGTTCTATGTTACTACATTTTAAACTTTTTGCTTTATTCTATAACTACTTCTATATCTAAACTTTAAATTTCAAAACTTTCTGATCCTGAGATTCCAACAGCCTGGGATGTATTAACAAAATACCTACATATTTGCATGTAGGAATAGAGTGATTTTCTTAGTTACCTGAGAATGAGGAAAAACTGCAGTTGCACTCCCTCCCCCACAAAAATTCTGGTTTTTTTAATTCACAAGCCCTCTGGTTGCAGAGCCCTAGCCAGCCAACAGGCCCTGTGTTCAGAGACAGTAACAACTTTCAGGCTTTCAGCCTGTTCCTCATAATGTAGGCTTATATGTTCCATGTCCCAGGACATCCAGCTGTTCCTCTCTCTTCCAACAGAAATACTCAATGAGAAATATATAGGGTAATCATTTATTTTAAATAATTCCACTTGGGAAGAAGTGAATAGAAGCTTGCTTCTTTAAGGATGCATCAAAGGACAGCTTCTTGATCTGCCTAAAACCAGTTGAATTTTCCTATGTTCTGTGGCTAGCACATGCAATACTGCATGTGCAAATGATTTGAAATTAAAATTAATGAGGAACCAGCTGTTACAATATTTAATGTTGATGACTATTCAGAATGGCTTTTCAGCTGATACATGTTGCACAGATTCCTGTTTCTGTATCAGTTAATTATTAAGTGTTTTCCCCTGTTCCTACTCAGCCCTGATCCATTGTTGCTGTTGTTATGGTGGCTAAGTATGGAATGGATTCTTCAGTATTTGACCCTACACATTTGCATTTCAAGAATGTAAAATATACCCTAGTGATGTAAAAAGTACAGGTAGATTTATTTTTCTTTAATTCACTATAACTGTGATATAACTGTGGGTGCTGTCACAGACACGCTTGGGTTTGCTCGGGCCTTAAGGATGGGAATCCTGACAAAGCGTATCTTTCAAATAAACATCTATAAACGATTTCAACACTGACATCTCACATTAAGGATTCAATTCATGATTTAGTGATCCAAAACATATGAAAGTTAAAATTAAATTAAATTTAAATTAAATTAAGTTAAATTCAAATTCAGACATAAATTAGTTAGGTGTAAATTTTACTGAATGCAGATCTCCCTGCTTTTAAGGTATTATTGGCACAGTTCTATAAACAGCTGCTCATACAAGTTCTGCTGGAACTGCTTTTTGACATAAGGTCACTTTTTGGGTAGAATTTCACTCTAGTCTGGGTCAAAT
>VZTR01008187.1:165089-215074 GCA_013400775.1 Chaetops frenatus | reverse complement strand
ACTTAATTTTTAAAAATTATTATTATTATTATTGTTAAGAAACTTGGGTAATAACTGTGCAAAATCCTTTGCTGTGAATGTTTTGTCAGTACCCAAGTGCTCTGAGTTATATTTTACTTCAGTCTTGGCTGTAAGTAGCTCTACTTTGGCTGCCCTAGGACTGCTATTTAGCATTTGTAACTCAGTTTGAATTCCCTGAAGGAAGTGGCCTGACCAAAACCCATCTGTTTTGGCTCTGGTTTATCCTGCACATTGGCTCCTTTTACTCCCTGGCTCAATGGGAAAACTTGAGGGCAAACTGCCTTCTTTCCACGCCCTCCACACTTCTTAGTGTTGGGGTTTGAGGGGTTTTGGAAACAAGGTTTCTCCTGTTATCAACATGGAACAGGTGCCTTAGGAATTCCAGAAGGAAAGAAAATATTTACTCATTTAAATTTGACTTGATGATACAATAAAAAGAATTTAAAAGATAATAAATAATGAAATGCAGAATACAAAAACAACAACAATAATAATACATAATATAATGAAAAAATACTAGATAATAAAGTAAAAATTGTGTTAAATATTTTATGTAGATAAATGGGGAAGAGTAGTTTTCAGAGGAATGATGTTAGCACAGAGGGGACAAGAAGTTCTGTTCTTGGCCCAGACTCAGAATGTGAACTATTTCCCCATCCTTTAAAGATGTCCAAGAGCACTTTTTGTCCTGGGGTTATCTCCTGTATGCCAGAGGTGCACATAGAGTGTATCTGAGTGCTTTTGCAGCCTGATGCACTCAGCGATTTGGTGCAGGATGTGCTTTTGAGCAAAAGCCAAAATTTCTGGGTGTACCTGGAGCACACCTGACATTGTACAGACAGCAGCAGAGAGAAAGAATGTTGCCATTAAAGTTATGCAGTCCTCTGAGTGGCTGTAATTTTATTAACTAAGTCTGACTGGTGAATAAAACAGTGTTAAATTGAAAACAGTGATAAAATCACTGTTTTCAGTGAATCTTCAGTGCAGCATGGAAGACAGACTGATTAATGAGATATTCTTTACTACTTTTAGGGGTACATAGAGAGGCAGATTCAATAAAAAGTCTTACTCTTCTTACAGGGTTGGACAAATTATTGCCATCAGAACAAAGGTGAACAGAGCATTCAAAACCAGCATGGAGGTAAGAGATCATCACTCTTTTTCTAACGCTATTGAAGGAATAGAGCAGAGGTGGGAGCAGTAGAGAAACACAGCATGGGTCCAGATTTATTTGTTCCAGATATTTGCAGATATCTGAACAACAACACTTCCTAGTGACATTACATTCAGCGTGTTATAATTGTGTGTTTCCTGTAAAATAATCCATGTCAGAGTAGCAACTGGGCCCCAAAGAATGAAAGCCTTTGGCATGTGTAGTGGGCAGGATGGGATAGGTGGTGTTGGTCCAGGCCAGGTACACTGAATAGGTGGAGTTCAAAGCATTTTTGAAACTTCTGATGCAAATATGTGTATCTCAGGTGAACACATGTTCTTAATCTTCATATTGTAGTAAGTATGCAATGCCTTGCCCAGTCACTTCAAATCAGAACTGACCCTTGGGGGTGCTTTCTGTGCACTGTGCCTGTGTCCGATTCCCATTGTTATTAATGGGAGTGATGAATCTCACAGGTAATGTCTATCAGAAGGTTCTAAGAACCAGAAAAAATCAGAATTTTGATGTATGTCAGGCCTACCCCACAGGATCAAATCCAGTGTTTCGCATTTAAGTCTTTCATTGTGTTTTGCACCTCTAGACACACTTTTTTCTACATGTATGGATCTTAAAAAGATTCAGATGGGGACTCCAAATGCCACTGAAACAAAAGGAAGGAAACACCCATAAAACTACATCTAAGTGTCTTTCCTGGTTTTGTAGTGTTACCCTACAACTGATGCTAAACAAACATAAAAGTTGTTGTACTAAAAAACCTTTCAGAGCTGAGTTAATATTGTGATGATCAGAGACTTAGCAGTGATTAGAGCAGTTATTTATCTTTTTCCTTTGAGGGGTAAGGGACTGGACATGATTATTTTGATAAAAACTGCACTGTTTTGTCTCAAGTCAATTGAAAAAGATGTAAATACCTTTTCTGTCTCCTTCCTCCACCACCTTCTTCCTTCTAGGTTGGCATCAAGGTGACAGTACAGGATGTTTTGACTAATACAGAAAAGATTGTGAGTGTGGCATATGCAACTTATGTGGCCAAACCAGTTGGTGCTGGAAAGGTATTTTTCCTGTTTTCTCCTAAGCTTGGAGTGACTGAGTTTCTGTGAAATAACCCAGCTTCTCTGGTTGTGAAACACAGCAGAAACACTGTTTATTCTGGTCAGTGATAGGAAAAAAGCATGAAGTCCAGACTTCATAAGATAGAGTTTTAGGGTTTTTTTTCCAGTTCTCCACTCGGAAGTGGTTAGGTTGTTGTTGTTACTGTTATTGTTGTTGTTGTTATTATTATTATTTCCTTTTGCACATTTGTTCATTCGAGAAATGGGGTCTTTGTAAGGGCCACAGTATTGACTGAAGCAAGCAGTGGAAGGGAGATCCTTGTGAGCCTCTTTCCTTTTCAGAAGCTGATTGCAGGGTGGGTTTTTTTCCTTTACTTCCCCTCTTGGAGATGTTCAGACATCACTGTTCAGACAGAAGACATTATTTTTAAGCTAGCTTCCAATCCAAATTGGTTCTTTGTCATTTATGTTGATTAGTTTTCATGCCAGGGCTGTTTCTTCTCCCCAGTATTTGGCTTTTTGGGGGTATTCGAAAATCAGTCATGATACCATTGGCCTTCATATTGCTGTGCCAGACAGGCACAGTCCTTTTAGAGTTTTCTTATGAGAAAACCCAAATGCTTGTCAGATTCTTGTAATAAGCTCCCTTTGTATGTGAAATTCTACTTTTTTGAATGCGACTAGAGTCATGTATCTGACTTTCCTGTGTCACTGACCATGTTATGACAGGGCATCTGCCTGTTAAACCTCCACTGCAGATTGGCAGAGTCAAGCCATGAGCAGTTAATAAATCCAATCACTCCTGCTTTCTCTTCTGTGATGATGTGGTACAGTTTGGAGAAGAAACAGATTGGAGCAGTTTTACCAAAACTAAAGCCCAACTTGTCTCTGAAGGGCTAATGGCTGAATTGCTACCCTGATAGCACTAAAATAGTATCAAGTAAGAATTGTTTATTATTAGTTTGAGATCATACTCATAACATCAACCTGTTTACCTTTTGCCCAGATTTCCAGGGAGACTAATTCAGGATTAAATTGGTGATGATTAACTAAGATTAGGCTTAAGACAGGAATGTTTTAGAGGGAGTTTGAGAGTTCAGTTCAAATTCCATCACGAACTAAAGTCTCAGAGAAATTGAAGAATATTTTTTTCAAATCCACTTTTCTGAACAACTCTTTCTAACGTTGTAGAAAGAGAATCTCAATACATCCACCATATTAATTTTTCAGCTGGGCCATCTGCGAAAATCTAGGAAGCTCTTGAAAAGGACTGGAAAGAAGGCAATATACCTGCAAGGGGGTTTGAGGGAAGAGTCAGAAGCTGAGAAACATTAGTGGCACCACTGCAAGACACAAAATGTTGAATTTGTGTGTGGTGCACTGCTTTGTGCATTATTTTAGTGTTTCTGAGGCTAGACCTTCTAGACAAATCTCACAGGTGATTGTTCAGTGATACATGTGCTGTAATTATCAAAATGTAGTAATTTTCTGAAGTCAGTACAGATTTGGATGCAGTTTGTCATTGAATTGACGTACACAGGCATTCGCACTGACACCACTGATCAGTGCAACTGGATCATTTTTCTAGTTCAAAAATTCAGTCCTCAGACATTCACATTAAGTTCATCTTTTCCTGTCTTTTAAAATTGTCTTTTCTTAAATGAGAACTGTATTAAACTGTGTGCTCTCATGGTATTTAAAAGCTAAAAGCACTTTGTCATTGAGTTTTAATGAATGATTCTGCAAGGATAATGCAGAATCTCTTGACCTTTAAACTCTGTGCTTGTTGTATTAATAAAGTTGTCATCTTGGACAGTTGATGGGAATAAGTTGTAGAAAATGCTGATGCCGTTTGAAGTTCAAAGTGCACGTTGTTATGATTGTGAAATTCAGAACTGTTGCGGTTTTTTTTCCTTTTCATTTGCACAGGTTGAGTTAAAACCTGTACAGCTTCTGTCTGCAGAAGACCACCTGGAGCACAGCCTGGCTATTGAGAGGAGAAGAATCCGTCTGGGTTATGTCCAGGTCTTCCAGAAGCTAATGCAGGAGAGCAATAAGGAAGGTGATTTCTGTACTCAGCATAGAAGGTGGAACAAAGACGTATGGGCTGCTGGAAGGAAAGAAAAAGCAAACAAAACATCTCCTTGGGGTTGTGGTTTCAGGTAGAAAAGTCTGTGCCAGATTTGTGGTTGGAGGTGCCGGAGGTGTGTTAGGCAGTTATTCTAATAGAGTGATATTTCTTTGTCTCTCAGAAACTCCAGATTTAAAAATGCAGGGTTGAAGGCCAAGCATGCATTAAATAGATATGAAATGCAGATCTTCCTGTAGGTTCTGTGTGTGAGGTTTCACAGGTCACACAGAACTCTGCATTACAATAATAAACTTCTGTAATACTGGTTGTGGTGTAGACAGAAGAGTGAAATTCACGCAGGCTTATGGCCGTGTCTTTGCCAGAAATCAAAGTTAAAACTATGTTTATGCCTCGAGGTGATTCCCAATAAGCAGGAGTTTTATTACATGGAGGTCAAAACAGGTAAAAAAGTTAGAAAAACTGAGCGAAGGAACAGGATCTTCTTTATTTATGGTAGTAATTTCTGTTCTTAAAGAAAGTTGTGCTCAAAAGTTGTTGTGTTCCCCCACAAAATAAATTACTCACAGCAGTTAAGAAAATATGCTAGTATTTGGAAAATCTAAGCTGTAGGTTCCACGTATAAATAACAGGCATTATGTGGTTTTACTGAGGAGAGATTAAACCTGTTATAAACAAAGATCTAGCCTTAACAATTTAGTAAGACTTCACAGAACTGAAGAGTCTTGTTTGGTACAGGAGAACAAGCTATTTGTCTTCATGGTAACTGTCTCACTGGGTACAGTTTAATAACCTGAGTGACAAATCAGAGGTCGATGGGTTTTGTCTCCACTGCCTTTCCTGGAAACTTCTTTGAAGGATATTGTTGTAGCACTAATTCACCCCCTTAAGGAGACAGAACAAGCGGTGTGGGGGAAGAGGGGAGAGAACATTGTGTGTAGAGGCTGCTAGGTAGGAAAATATGTACAAATCATACCCTGAAAGCGAGGTTTGTTTGACAAGTGGATCTTAGGGAACACCTTGAGTAGGTCCAAAGTACAAGTTAGTCAGATGTTTTCACACACTTAGATAATCACAAAGTTAGTCAATTATGGCATAAGTCAAAAGTACCATCCAGGTCAAGCAGCTCTTGGCACAGATAGGCACTTTTAAAATTACTTGATATAATCTCATCCCTAAATCTTTTCCTGAAAAATACAACTGAAAAGAATAGAGATTAGGGTGAGGATGCATGGCTAAACACTTGAAAGTGACATCAGGAATGCACAGGTTACACATGGTGATCAAAAGTTCAGATCTTCATTTCTCTCATCTGTTCAGCATTGTCTCAGGCAATAAGGTTTGTAACAAGTTATGAAATAATCATGTCCTGCTCTAACCATAATTAAACACATCTGTACAAGTGCCCATCACACACAGCGCAGAGTCTTTGACAGACATTTGAGTCGGTGCTGGACTACTCTGACAGCTCCTGTGACAGCACATGCTGGGGCTTTGGCTCCCTGAGCTGGGACAGGGACACAGGAACTGCTCTTGTCCCCAGGACATCAACTGCCCTGGCACAGGGACACAGGAACTGCTCCTGACACAGGGATGTGGGCATGCACTGAGGGCTGGCAGCAGTAGCTCCTGGGAGAACAGGGCAAGAGTTCAGTTTCTTGCTTCCCTTGCAAACCACAGGGCTTTTCTGTGCCTTTCTGTTTTTCTTCTTTTCACCAGGTCTGAAGCAAACTGCGTGCTTCACTGGATGTGTTTTGTCCTGGAAGCGTTCATTGATACATTGCTGCTGTGTTTCAGATACTTGTGAGGGGAAAGATGCAGTTTCAACTGAGCATACTCACGTACAGAGCACTGAGCTTGTCCTGCCTCCTCATGCAAACCATCATGGAAACACTTTCGGTGGCCAGATCATGGCTTGGATGCAGACAGTGGCAAGCATTTCAGCGAGGTACTTTCCTACAGCATTGTCTCTGCATGTCCTTCTAATTGGATGTGCTTTTAACGTTAAAGGTTTCACAGGGATTTATTTTATGAAGAATACAGACCCAGGCCTTTGTGACTTTTCTTCCTCCTCACATTACAGTAGGCCTTTGAACTATTTATGTGGTACATCTCCCACAGCATGCCATGCCACTGAGACTCACACACTATTTTGTTACACATACAGACCCTAAGGCAAAAGAGGCTCTGTTACCTTCCTGGGAATCTTTGCAGAAAGCCAGCATTGGATACAGGAACAGAAACCTGCCCTCCTTGTGGTTGGTGCAGCGTTTTAAAAACAAAGTTATTTGTTTAATCAGGATAAAACCAATACTGACACTGTATCAAGTGACATCCAGAAGTGAACAGCCTTCTAGAACTTAGTCTGCAGATCCTCATGGTGCCAGAAGAAAATTAAGTCAGAGAACAAGGATCCACATAAGCAAGTTCTGTTTTGTTGCTGTGTACACAGAATGGATGCATAACCCTCAGCAAGTCACTTGACCTTTCAATCCCTCTTAGTTACATATTCTATGGCTTGCAACAATTTTAGTAATTTTAAAGAGCTGGGGCATCTTCAGGTAAAAAGAACAAAGTATGTTTTGTGATGCTACTTGTCAGTGTGACCCAGACACATAATCATTTAATTCCTCTTCCCTGGAGTCAAACTGTTGTTTGTCTCCCTTCCTGTTCCTGGACACTGTACAAAGCTTCTTTGTAAGCAGAACTCAAGTTTCAGTCTGAATTCTCCTTGCATACAGAGTGACCTAATTCACTGCAGGGATGTTAGATATGTTTTCCCTTTTTATCTTTAATAATTAAATGACTTCTCCATTCATTATTCATATGATTTTGATTTGTAGCCAGTGGTTGTACTGATAACAACAGATTTTCTGTAGTGGTTGGATAAACAACTTGTTTTAGTAACATCAGAGTTCCCTGACCTTACCCCTGTATGCAGTTCCAATGGCTTGAAAGGACTGTTGCAGATTTTTGCCACAATATGACTCAGAATATTTACCTGTTTCAACCTGATAAATTTTACCTAGTATGAGTCAGATTTTAAAAAGGAAGGGAAACATCAGCAAACAGAGTATTGAACAAATTTACTTTGTACTAATTAACATCAAACATGATTACTCATGTTGAAAATTTCAGGAATAATAGCTGGTGTCAGAGGCTGGTTGAAAACTGAGATTTTGGAGTTTTTCCTTGAGGAGTAATTACTCTCACTATGAACCTTTTGTGAGGCCACTCAGAGTTACACCTGACCTTTGAAGGTGCCAGGTAGGAGTTTCTGTGGCCACAGACTGTGATGGGGGAACAGAAGTGGAGGAGACAGCCCTGGAAAAATAAATTTTTAAGGGCATTTTAAAGGTTATTTATGCTCCTGCTGGCTTCTCGCCTCTCCACTATCTTCTTTTGGCTGGCCAATACATGAAAATCTTGCAGATAGCAATAAAACCATTTGAATATTAGTAATACTAGCTTGAACTTGATATATACTTTCTTATTTCTTACACTTGAAATAAAATCATTCAGGGCATACTTTTCCAGGAAAAAATGAATATTTAAGCCTGATTCCTGCTTTGTTCCTCTCCTAATCATTATTGTGTTTGCATCTTTAGAGTGAACATTGTAAATAAAATCAACACTTAGCATTTTAAATCAGAAGAGCAAATTATTTTAATTTAATTACAAAGTAATTCAAATGTATTAGACTATTAAAGAGATGTACCAGTCAGTTAATTAGCTGCAGATAATTGTGTGCATTTAACAATACCGGTACATTAGTTTTTAAAGTGCAGTTGAGTTAAAAGCTAGAAGTGCTACAAAACTGTATTTTCAAATTTAAAAACTTCACCATGGAACAATCTATCCTCAGATGTGCACATGGGCTCCTTACTGAGAGCAGTGTGCTGCTTCAGAGGCTAAAAATAAATGCCATGTGTTGTATATTGTGCCCTCGTCCTGTGATGCACAGACTTCCCAGTAGAAAGTGAGGGGCTTTGACTACATCCAGAACTGATGCAGAAACCTAATTTTTGTCTGCTCCAGAGAGCTTGCAAATGAGATCCTGTTTACCCAGACTGCATCTGGCAGCCATGTGAAGAGTTTTTTATTCTCATTTCATATCACAGTGGCAGAAAGCATCTAAAAACAAGCAAAAATACAAATATCAAGACTAGATAAAACATGGTGTTGCTTGGACACTCTCCCTGGTGCTTGGCCTTTCTGCTCAGGTTTCCTTTAATTGTTTAAAGGCTTTAAAGTCTGACATTTTTACACTGCTCAGGAGCCTGCTCCCCGTGCAGCCTTACAGAAANAAGAGAGGGCAGTCTCAAGCAGTGAGAATTAATTGGTGTTTGTAAGATGTGTTGGAACTGAAACAGCATGAGATAAGTGGTATTTTGATGGTTGAAGCTCAGTTACATGCTCTTGGAGCTGACCATGCTAACACAGAGTAGATCAGTGTAATTTAGTGACATTCCAGGTCCTGCAAACTCTGTTTCTGTAGTCAGATATCCTGGCTGTGCTTTTACCACAATTTTGTGTTTTGGTCTCTCTGGCTTTCTGTTCCAGCCGCCTCTGTTGTTCACACCCCATCCTGAAATCAGTCAACATGTTCAAATTCTGGGGGCCATCTTTTGTGGGTGACCGCCTGGTCTTCAATGCCATTGTCAACAACACCTTTCACAACAGGTAAAGCTCGTCATCTGTTGTCTCCCTTGGTGTCTCCAGCACCAGCCTACACTGTGTGTTTCTCGTTTCTTCAGTAGGATTTTTATTTGTGAATGAATTATTTTTTCATGGTGTGACTTTGAGGGATGTATTTATATCTGTAGCTGCATATATGTGTTCTTTTTCTTGGTTTCACTTTTATCAGTGGAAGTTTTTAAAAAAATTATTCTCTGACTTTCAATTTAAAGATCATTTGTCACGAAATCCCACTCCTGCAAACACAGACAATAAATATTCCTCTGAAATTCAGGGGTTTTCAAGGGTGAGTTGCTCCCAGAGATCTGATGCCTCAGAAGATGCCAGCTTGTTGCCAGGATCTTCCCATCTTGGCATTTGTTGACAGATCTGGATTCTACTTATTGCTTATTTTTGTTAATGCTGTTTAGCTACTGCCACCTTTTATTTTATTTCAGAAGTGTGTCTGTCCAGATTGAGTAATTGATTTGCTATGCTGCAGAAGGTATTTGAGTCGGGCTTCCTGCACACCTGGAGGTACTGCAGGGCCTTTTAGCATGTCTCAGGGCTGCTTCTGCATCACTTGTAGCAGTTCAGTAACTAATTTAAACTTTCCTTTCAGTGTGGAGGTTGGTGTCCGTGTTGAGGCTTACAACTGTGAGGAGTGGATTAAGGACCAGCCACGGCACATTAACAGTGCATTCCTCATTTTTAGTGCTGTGGATGATAAAGGGGAGCTTCTCACCTTCCCCAGGGTCAAGCCCACGACACAGGTGAGCTCTCAGGGGCAGGATGGTCACCACAGCCTTCCTGGGGAAACAAGGACCAAGCAGGGCTCTGCAGTGCATCTCCTTGCAGGAGAGAAAAGCTCCAAATGAAATGTTCGACCTCGAGTGAGAAGTTTGTTATTGTTAGCTTTAGTCTTCAAAAAGACAGAGGCTCAGTGGAGGGTCCTCATGACTAGAGATGTGTTGGGCAGAGAAGAAGAATCTGATGCGTTTGGAGATTTTTCCACTTGTCTATGTCTTGTGCACTTTCCACTGACTGTAGATGAAATTTGTAAGTATCCAGTGAATAGTTATTTTTATAAACCCTTAACAAAGATAAGAATAGAGTGAATAAAGAAGCCTGTGGGAATCAAATGCCATGGCGTGGGTGGGCTTTTCAGTTCCTTTGACATGGAGATCTCAGTTTGTGTTTCCCTGGAAGTGGTTCATGAAGCACTTGAAGCAGTTGGAATGATATTATCGAATTATTTGGTGTGATGACACCTGTCACTAATCTTTCTGCTCCAGTTACAAGAATTTTAGAGAGCCAGTGTAGGCAGAAATGAAATGTTTTTTTAACATCAGGGACCTTACTTTTTAAGGAATGGGAACTGGACAAATAAATCAAGGTGTCTTACGTAATCGCTGGGGCCGTAAGTTTCACTACTGCCCATTGCAGGCTTTCTCAAGAGGAAAAACTGACTTTGAGAAATAAAATTCTTCTTTGTGTTTTCAACACCAGATGATGATAAATTGGGTTAATAGTTTATTTGGTGGGTGGCACATTTAGAAAGAGCAGAATGTGTGTGGTGCACTGTCCAGCTGCCACTGCTTTAGGACCAAAAAGCACTAGGAGGATGCTACAATGATACAACTCTTCTATCACTTTGTGGTTTTTTCAAATTTCAAGTAATATTGCTAAAGCAAAAAGTAAACCACCATTTTACTTGGGTTAGCCTGTGGAAAGGCCAGTGCACAAAGTACTGTTCTTTATTTGCTTGTATTACCTCTCTGGCATTTGCCCATCTGTAATAAATAACTTCGAGTTGTCTTTTTTCAGATTTTGTTCTAAAATAATGAGTTGTGTTACTCTCTGGTTCCCTTTTCATGCAGGATGGTGTCAGGAGGTACCATGGAGCAATTGCCCGGAGGAGGATTCGACTCACCAGGTACAGGTCACTGTACAGGTCACTGGCAGGTCTTGGTTTTGAAAACTTAATTTTATAATCCTCTAAATACAGTAATGGAACTCTCTTTAACATATATATGACTGTTACGTGGCTTAAATTTACAAATAATTTTGTTTCACTGGCACTGAAATTATTAGAGGCTGCTTGTCTCAAAATGACTTTGCTCTGCAGGTTATTTTGTTTCACTGTCTTTCTCGGAAAGGAAAAGCACTTACTGCAAACCAGAAATTGATAAAGTACCTGTATTAAGAAAACACTTAAGCCTATAGAAAGTGATTTTTCCTAGCATATACAGAAGTAAGTGTAAAGCACCAATTCATACTACTATGTCTCTTTCTAATTGTGTTTTAGAAAATGCATGCTGTCTGCTAAAGGAGACAAGCCCTCTGATACCTGGGAGACAAGCAACCAGGTAATCTGTAGGTGCATAAAAAGCTGTATTTGTGCACCTTTTCAGGGGTGTGAAACAGCTGTTCAGGCTGTGGCAGAACAGGTGGACCCTCTGTACTGAAGAGTTGTGGTAGTCATGAGGAATGGATGGACGTGTAACACAGTGAAATTTCTCTTCTAAAAAGGGAGAGTAGATGATTCACTACTGATGTAAGAGTAAGTTCAATGCAAAGGATTAAAAAAAGTCTTTAAAACAGATGCATACAAATGGTCCCTTAAGGTCCCCAGCTGTTATAAAAGCTGAATTTTCCTATAGAGGAAGTAGTTAGAGGTTTTGGTTTTTGTCTTTATCCAGCCACAGAATGTCTGAAAAATTGCAGAGAGGAAACCATTTAGTAAGTGCTAAAAGTGGGGGGAGAGATAGCAATGGAGAGACAAATACTGGAATAGCATAAACTTTGTTTCTGTGGAAAGAGAGGTGAAATCATATGTTCATTCCCAGATACTCTGCACTGAGTGACCTGTGTCTCTGGTTTGGACATGCTGGGCCATTGACTGTGTCCATGTCATGCAGTGAATGGTGTTGAACCTAAATCTAGGTGGATTTATAGATAAGCTAAATGTTATTTCAATGTCCAGGTTTTGTGGCTAGAGAAGCATTTTTTTTTTCTGTAGAACAATAAATGTAAATATGCACACAATGATAAAAATGGCTTGCTTAAGATTAATTTCCTATGAAATCAAAACCTGTTAGTAAAGATTCTTAAGACTGTATTCTCTTTATACAGTGGTTAAATGAGAACTCCATCCACTGCAGCCAAGCATAAAGAATGGATATATTTGCACTTTCTTTGCAGTAAGCCTGCTGTGTAAAGCAATTGCCAAGATGGACCCAGCCTGGTAGCAAAGAAGAGGTTAATTTTCGAGTAGATTCTAATTACTTAAGAGGAAGGTGGACAAAAGCATTAATTCAGTGGTCTGAGAAGTTACCTGTATTGTCTCCCTGGCGGTCAAAGTTGTTCTGCACAGCTTTATAAGAAAAGAAGCTGAAAATAGTGTTTTGTTGTCCTTTAATTAAGATTGTTTTGCCAACAGCCATGTGAGTGCATCAGGAAGCTACTGGAAGTGTTTTAATTCAGAAACTACTGAACTGTGTTTTCACTTACAAGGAAAATAAACATTTGTTTGCAGCTGAACCATAATGACAGAAAAAATAGCACCTAATTTCTGCCATGTTCAGTACCTTTAACCCTCCATTTTCAGACATGTGTCTTGTGTTCCAGGCATATTTGAGTTACAGCAACATAGCTGCACTGACACACCTGGCAAGAAAACCAGGGTGGGACATAGCCAAGACCCTGGATAATGTAAGTACAGAAAAGAAATCACAGAAGTCTGAAAGCAAAATACCTCTCTGTTTGTGAATTGGTGTTACAAACCCCAAATCAGTGAGGTAACTTGTGTAAACCAGGTCTAGCAGAGGAAGATGCTGCTGGGAAAAGCAGAAGAAAGTAAAGGAGAAACCTGGTGTTAACCCAGTTACAGGGCATGTTTTCCAGACAATGCAGAAACATTAGGCATCTGCCAAGGATGGGTTTCTGACGTGTGGGTATTGACTGGCAGTTTATTTCGTGGTCATGTTGATCCACAGGTGTTTTGGGACAAGAAAAGACTTTTGCAGTATTTTAGTCTGACCTCCTGTGCATCACAGGCTATGAAACATTGCTTAGTGACTCCTGCATGTAGACAATAAGGTACTTGAGTAAGAGCAGATACAAATCATAACGAATTCCAGTGATGACAAATCTGCCAGTTCTGTGTGTAGGCTGTTCCAGTGGTTAAAGACTTCCAGTAAACACTGTCAAATAAACAGCTGATGACACTGATGCTGGGAAAAGCAAGCTTGAAGCAGCTCGTGGAGACAGGCAGAGAGAGCTGGGGTTGTTCATCCTAGGGAAGAGAAGGCTTTGGGGAGACCTTGAAGCACCTCCCAGTACATGAAGGGGCTTACAAGAAGCCTGGAGAGGGATGCATGAGGGGGAATGACCTTTAGCTGCAGAGTATTTGTTCCCTTTTCCCTGGAACTGGAATGACCCCAAGCGGATTTGACAATCTTTGAAGGTTAAAAATGGCACTGCGATGTCTTTGACACAAAACCACAAGACTTGTCAATCCAGCCTTGCCAATGTTCAACCTTAGCAGAGAGGTGTTTTGACAGCTGCACCTCCTGCTTTGTTTTGTGATTTCTCAAGTCTAGAAGGCTCCTAGAACAACATGATCTCTGTTCTGTGCCTTAGAGGAACATTGATGCAGACTGCCTGTAGATGGTTTTTAAAGATCTTAAGCATTTAGTTTTACACCAAACTACTTCAGCAGGGTGCTTGCTGGATTATATTGGGGCTTATTTCCTCTTCCAACACAGGAAAATCCAGAAAAATACAAAATCTGTGTTGTTGCACAAATGCAGCATAACCAAAAGATTGTTCATTTTTGATGCAGCAAAAAAAAACCAAACAAAACCTCAGCAGTGATGATGAGCCTTATGAATTTTGTATCACTTGGAAATGAAAATCTGTAAAACTTCCCAGGATTTGAGAAGCAATAAAGCATGTGATTTTGGCAAAAAAATCCTCTCATACCAAGCATTCTGTTGTACCCATCTTCTTCCATTCTGTGAGGTTTGTGGGAGGTTCCAAAGCCGCCTTTTGTGTGTGCATTGTTACTTACAGGTTATTCCTTTTGAATTCTCCTTTTGAATTGTGTTGGGATTTAGCCTATGACTGGAAATAGATCCAAAATAATCAAGATACTACAGGTGTGGGACAAGAGATGCAAAACTGTATTTTTTAGTAGTTTTTATTCAGTATATCATTAGTTCTGGGTGCTCTGCTTCACAGAACAGAGTAAGGGAGAAAAAGAAGGATATTTTGGAAAGGGAAGTGCTCTAGGGTCAAGGGGCTTAGGCCCTGGTGTGGCTGATTTGCCTGGACAAAGACATCTGGAATTTCACAGGAACTCCTGAGAAAATCTGCTGAACTCCTAAAAGTGTGACATTTATGCATCAAAATGCTTATAGTAATCATCCTTTGTTTATAATACATGCTGCTCCTTTCTTCAGGTAACAATCTGGACCCACGAGGAGGGTGCTGTGCTGTCATTCAAGGTGGAGATGCAGGTGAAGGTCCCGTCCCAGGTTGCCTTCTCCCTCTTGTCTGACTTCAGGTTCCGCCAGCGCTGGGACAGACATTTCCTGTGAGACCCTGCCCCTCTTTGGGGCCTCTGACCCCCACCTTGTGTGACACAGACACTTCCTTGTGAGCCCCTGCCCCTCTCTGGGGGCTCTGACCCCCTGACCACTCCTCTTTCCTGACACAGACACTCCTGATGTGCTGGCTCTTCGCTGCCTCGTTAGAAAGTATTGTAAGAATTTGACATCAATGGTTGATTAGTCAAAGTATGGGTTTTGGTTGTTTAGTGCAGGAATAAAATTTGATTTGTGCTTCATCTGGTTCCAAAATGCAGAGTGCCCTGTCAAAAGAGAGTGATGGGACTCTTTTTCTAAAATGAGCACTGTTACAATCCTAGATATGTGTATGTTAAAAAACAAACAAAAACCCAAAACTAGTAAAAAATGAGAAAGTTGAAAGTAAGAACTGAGATGGATATATTGTGCATGCTAACTTTAAAAATTGAGCAAAGCCTGGATTCTTTCATATTTGTGCTGTTTGGGACACTGATGCTTAGCTTCACTGTACAGTCAAAGTGAAAAATCAAGAAATGGGGTTCTTCAAAATGCATATTTTCAGAAAAATAACAAGTTTGAAAGTCTGTCTGATTGGAAACAGGTTTTGGAATGGCTCTAAAAGGTGTTTGAGATTTTTTATTTACCATTTATGGTGTAGAATAGCGATTAGAGACAGTTGAATTGAAATTACACTAACTTGATTTGGTGAAGTATTTTCAGTTTGTTATTCCATCCTGAAAGATATTTATCAGAGGCTGGCAGTGGAACCTTAAGGATGTTTGAAAATCTACAATCTCCACTGATATTACAGCTTGTAACAAATGAAACCTAAAGAAATACTGTTGATGAGGTGTTGCCGAAAACGTCAATTTTCCACTCTGTCTGCCTTGGTGCTGGAACATGAAAATGAAAGGTTCAGTGTCAGGATGGAGCCCGTTTGCACTGAGTTTGTTGAAGGAGATTTTGCTGCACACACCAGGGCCTGAAGTGTGTGATAAATGTATTTACAGGACGTGCAAGGTCCTGCAGGCTGTAAGTGAGGAGGAGAAAATCTACCACGTTACATCTGCCCCCATGACGGGACACAAACCCAGAGACTTTGTGATTCTCGTGTCCCAAAGGCAGCCCTGCAGGCCACAGTGAGTATGGCTCTGATTTTCACACTTCGAGGCCACAGCCCTGTGGACCTTGATCTACGGCTGGGTGACAAAAATGGCATTTTGCTTTTTAAGGAGTGAGATTCATATGTTGATGCCTGAGTTTGTACCAACCATATTTGCTTTGCAATGTGAAGGTGCAATGAAATAAATCCAGAGCATCACAAATTTTTGGCATAGTCCAGTATTGATTCTTTGATAGTGACTCTTTAGGAGTGGTCTACCAGGAGGGCAAATAGGCCAGAATTTCAAATGGGCAGATTGGGAAAAAAATCATGTCCCAGAGAGCTTGTCAGTAGGCTGAAGCACCTAGCTGGGAGTTTGTCTTCTTGTTTGTTTGAAGTCACTTTGTGCTCCCATTCCATGTAATTACAGAGCTTTAACCTAGTCAAGGGAGTGCTTGAAACCTCACACATTTATTTTATCTGTAAATTCTGCCAAGTCCCTTGCTCAGTTTAACATACACTGCTTTTTAAAATTTTATTAGTTTTTATAAGATTTCCTTTTTTTCTTATGTAGTGAAACATGGGTAAATGGAACCTTTTTGTATATCTTACCCTTCTTTATTCTGTTTCTTTACTCACATTCAGTAATCCTTCAAGTTAACAGTAAAAGGCAGTATTCTTTATTGTGCTTGCTTTCAATCAGGGGATTGAATGAGTTTGGATACCTTTACTGTGGCCACACTGTGAAGCCTCTGGGTAAGGGTTGTTCCCCGATTCTGTAAACATGGGCTGAGGAGAGCAGGGTAAATCAAAAAGACAAGGTGGGGGATTATTCTCTGTCTACCACAGAGGTCTCCAGAATGGAGTCTGTGGTGAACCCTTGAGGACACTCAGCAGGATTGTTGAACACATCAGAGTTTCTCTGCCCTCCTGTGAAAATGACATGCTGTAGTCAGTTCCATGAAAGCTTTGAACAAGAGGAAGGCTGTGATGTCTGTCCCTGCCCTGCAGGGAGCCCTACACGGTGGCTGTGAGGTCGGTGACCCTCAGGGCGGTGCCCCCAAGCCCGGAGTTCTGCAGGAGTGAAATCCTCTGTGCTGGCTTCCAGATCCACACCAAGAGCAGCAGCTCCTGCACTGTGAGTAGCCCTGCAGGGCCCAGCTGTGCCCCCCTGCCCTGGGGCTGTCACCTCACCTGAGCTGACAGTCTGCAAAGGGAACAGCAAAGTACCTCCAAAAAGAGAGGTCAGTCTTGGGGTGTGGAGTCTGTCTTGTCCAACCTTGGCCAATCTGATTGTTAGAAATGAGGTCTGAACTGCGCACCGGAGGCTGCCCTGCCCCTCCAGAGTCATTCACTGCATCCTAAAGTACACCTCTAGAGGGTGTGCATTACACTGGTCTCTGGTGGTGTCTCTCTTTTCACTGACTACAAAGGCCAAGGAATTAGTTCAAATTAAATCCTTCACTTGAACTTTCATATGCCAGGAATCACACAGTGTGATTCCCATCTCTGGACCTATGCCAATCTTCTTTGCCATGGGAAGGCTAAAACTTTTCCATTTAAGAAAACACATTTCTGAAGACTTTCAGCAGTTCTCAATGGCTGCAATTCCTTTTTTTCAGGCAACAGCTTTGTTCACATAGTTAACATTTTATACAGTGTTTCTTGCTCCACTGTTCTGTACATTTACCTGCAGATGCTGGAGGATCTGAGAGAGTGAGGACACCCAAATCACTGGAGTGCTGTAAAAAAGGCATGGTTTTTGCAAATTATTACCTTCAGTTTGAGAAGCACTGTGTGCTTCTATTCAAATCCATTAAAACTGTGATACTCATCCAGGCTCTGCAAAAAAAACGGCTAACTTGCAATCCATAGGCTTTTTTGTTTCATTTACTTTTGTTCAAACAGGTGTGTTACTTCAATCAAGTCACATCAGGAGTTATGCCTTACTTAGCTGCAAATCTTACTGGCTCATCAAAATCCATTGAAGACACTGCTTTGGAATGCATAAAGTTCTTGGAGCTGAAAGACAGCAAGTGCTGAAGTTAAAAACAGATTTCTGAAGGGACATCTGAAGATTATCAAGCAATTCTGGTTTAAATTCCTACAAGGGCGTTGATCATTCTTCTGTAGGTTACTGACTTCGGATCATGTAGGCAGTATTGGGCTTCAGCCTGTGAATACCTGGTACAAGCATTTCCTATCAAACCAAGCTTAGGCCTTAGGCTCTAAATTCAATCTTTAATTTAAAAAAGATTAAGGGACAGATTCTGCTTTTGATTGCATTAATGAATTTTATATAAATGGAGGCAGAACTTGGCCCAGTAGAGCTCTAGCTCATGAGAATATTTCACAATTTTAATGTTACATTGAGCAGAGTGCCATCCAGGCAGTTTTAACTCTGTAAATACCACCCCTTGTAATCTGCAGAAACCAGTGCTACCAAGTAGCTTTGCCAGAGCTCTGACCTGGCCGTGCAGGTCCTTGCACACCCATTATTTATAAACTGATTACAGCCCATGTAAATTAGAGTTTGCTGATGTCTGCACTTTAGTACTTGTGCTTTTACCTGTGACTCCCAATAAATTATTGTTTCTGAGTTTACAGACTCACCACAGATTTCACTAGAGCATTTCGGCGTGCCCTGCAGTGGCAGTGGGATCTCTGTGCCAGGCTGGAGCAAACACACAGCAGCAACCCTGGATCCACCCCTCACCAACAAACAGGGGGATGACTCCAGGGGCTGAACTGGGGTGTGTCTGCTTTGTCTGCTGCTCCTGTTTTGCTCCTGCCCCAGCATTTGGATCCTGGCGTGGACCTGGCAGTGAGGAGATCTAAGAACATGAGCTGCAGCTGGATGTCACTGCAGTGTCACCACTGGCAGGGTGACAGCTCTCGAGGCTGGCACAGTTCCCACTGAGCACACCTTCAGCTGGCCCTGCAGCCAGACCTGCTGCAGGGATTTACAAGTGGCACAAACCCCCAGCACAGTTTGTGTGTGGGAAGTGTGGCAGGGGAGGCACCAAGGGGAGCCCCGTCAGCCCTGGGGGTGTCACCGCACCGGTGTCCCCTGGCCTGGCGTGGCTTGGGCACAGCTCTGCCTGTTGTCCCGAGCGAGAGCTGGCTGCTGAGCCACACCACTGGGCTGTGCTTCACCAGGAATGAAGGGAGAGACAACTCCTGGCCTCTGGCTCTGCAGCACTGACCCATACCTGATCCTGGATCAGCGTTTCCTTCACGTGGATGAAGTGCAGCCCCTCATTCTAGGAGCAGAGAAGCCACCAAGATCAAATTTGCCACCTCACAGCTCAGGAGGGTCCAGCTCCCTCCAGGCAGCAGCTCACTGTGGGAGCCCTGCCATGTGCAGGTGGTAGCAGAGAGACCTCGGCTGTGCAGGTGAACTCTGAGATCCCAGTGCTGGTGAAGAGAGACCCCTAATGTTGGCTCTGGACACAGGCACTAGGGAGAGAGAGCCCAGAGCTGCCTGCACTGGGTGCTGTAAATGGATTTAATCTGTACAGCAGCACCTTCTGCAGGTGCTTTCCAAACAGCTTCCTGCAGACATACATCCCTCTTTGAAATACCAGTGGTGCACCTAATGAGCAGTTTTGTCCAGCAGTTACAGCTCAGATTGCTCTGCAGGAGCTGGGGATCAGCCACAACTCGGGAGCTCCACAGCTACAGCACATCCCAGTGCCTGCACCAGACCTCACTGGGCAGCACTGCTACCACTAGGACAGGCTAAGCCCATGGCCCCAAGGCTACAAGAACACCTTACAAAGCCAAGGGGCTGGGAAATCATCTAAAAAGATGCTTTTTAAACAACAAATTCATAGAATAGAAAGGGAAATGCTTCTTAAGCTGGGATAAATGTCTGTTGCCAAAATGTCCACACTAAAGTCATAGTTTTGAGCTTTAATCCAATAGTTAATTAAAACTCCATAATTAATCCTTGGTTTCATTCACATTCATCTCGCTTTCCCATTTAAAAATGTGTTCTGATTAACACAAACTCAACAAACACCTCCTATCTCAGTCTCCACAACAGAACCAAGAAACCTGAAATAAGAGCTCTAACTACTGTATTCTTTAGCAGCATTTTATTAAAAATAATTACCTGTACAAATATAAAACATCTCCACACAATTCCATTGCCCGTAACTGTTTTTTGCTGCAAGAAAAGTATGTGAGGGGAGCTCAGGCTGCACTTCTCCAGTAACAACAGTTACCAGCTACCAGTAACCAGTTTCCTAATTTTTCTTTTTAATATTTACCAGTTTTTCAAAGGCTGCAGTCTCCACTTAAAAATAGTAAGTCTGCCACAAAGCAGGCAGGTGTAATACAAAGAAAAGTTTACTCCCAGCTCACCAAGGGATGGAAACACTGCAAATTTTTGAGCATTTTCTTTGAAAAAGAAGTAAATAAAGAAAGCTTCTCACTTGCTCTCCAATTCCCTAGGGGTGTGTTTCACCATAGGTTTCAGAGGAAGGGCATGATTCTGTTAGTGAACACACCCAAATGACCCAATGTACAGACCAATGGCTGATAATAGCCACAACCACCAGGAATTGCACCCCAAGCTCAGTAGCTCACAGGATTATCTGTAACTTCATCACAAGACTGCTCAAACTGGAACATAGGGAGGAGTAAGTTCATTATTCCTAAAAGGAAAAGGCAAAACCAAACTGGAATCCAACAAGAACCTTTAAAAAACACCCGCAATTCCTTTCATAAAATATCCACTTGCTGTGTTCCTGCTGCTCCCAGCTTTCCAGTGAGCCAGGCAAGTCTGGGAGGCAAACTGCAAAAATGAGGGGAGACAAAAAACCAACAACTGCAACAAACCAACAAACCAGCTCTGCAGCCTGCTTGGTTTTCTGGATCCACTCTCTGTCGTCACCACTCTGGAGTGAGGCAGCACAGGAGAGCTGCTGGAGAGCCAGGAGGCCTTCAGAAAGTGACAACTTTGGGTCTCTTGGGCTGCGCTCTCTGCAGCACCGGCGCAGCTGCGACGTCCTCGTGGTCAGCGCTCAGGCCGGGGGTCCAGCGCCCAACTGTCACCTGCTCTGCAGGGACACAACACAGCCGTGCCAGGGCCAGCTCTGCCACCCACACAGCCTGGGAGACTGCTCTGGCAGGGCAGCAAAGCCAGCACACCCAGCACTGCACGCCAGGTTACCCACGTCTGCCTCTGGACACTAAAAGCTGGCCCAAGCTGCCTGAGGGAACTGGAAGTGCACTGCCTGAACTCCTCTGCCAGCTCTCAGCTGCCTTCCTGCACCTGAAAATACTCTCTGCACAATGCACACCTGATCTCACAGAATATCTTGCCAGTGGTGCCAGAGTTCCAATTAATTCAGCTGTTTTTAACCAGCAGGGCTAGTTTTGAAAGAGTGCCTTGGGAAAATAAGCAGCACTTACAGTCCTCATTATGGGCGTAACACTTATCAGAAAAAGGCACAAAAAATCTAGTTACAGGCTTCTAAAACATCAGTTGCCCAAGTGGGCACAGCCTCGCTACTTGCAGATGAATTTTCTGGAAGTTTCAGAGTCTTTTGGTGTCATAAACTTCTGTCATACCAATTCAGACTGAATCTGACCCATTTTAAGCAGGCAAAGCAGCACACACCTAGAATCCTACATACAGTCTCAGACCAAAAAATATCATAGATATAGGATCAGATATACAAAATGCCTCTATTGCCTCTGTAAGTATTTCTTACATAAATTTCACTGAACCGGCTTATGATTAACTGGCACACTAACTAAGTGCATAGAAAAAAGGAAGACAAATGCACAGGTGTGTCACCACTCCAGTTACAGGACCATTCTTCACACCCTTCTTGGATGCTTTGCCTCCTTTAGCACAGTGGAGGCTTGGGGGTATCTACTTTAATTTTTCCACCCACGTGGAAAGCTGAAGAACATGCAACAAAGCATTCATTAGCTGTGAATCCACCTGGACAGGTCTTTGTCCCTGTCCTGGGTGCCTGACACAGCTGCCTAAACACACCACCACCCTGCACCTGGCATGGGGTTCAGCTCCACCACTTCACACTGGGATCAGCAAAAAGCAGCAGCCAGTTCTGCTGTACAGCTGCCAAACTGTAAACAGCAGCACAAATACCAGCCGAAAAAAAGAAACCAACCCAGATTATTCCATACTGCCTTCAGAAACACACAAGATTAACCTCCTTTTTAAGAAAAGAATTATCTTAGTTTACTTACTGCCTCCTCCACATCCTCCCTGAGTGTCCCAACAGAAGGTCACCTCTGCTACTCCCAAATTCTCTTCCCAAAGCCTTTTCCCTGACCACATTCATGCAGAGCAGTAGCTGAACACTGCTGGACCCACATCCACCCCACAGCCCCTGCAGCTCACCTGTGTTCTGCTTCTCTGGGCAGTCTTTTTTGAAGTGCTCCACAGAGCCACAAAGTTTGCAGCCCCCACCTGTACACACAGAAAGTTGTTACTCATCTGAAGGGGGAAAAAACCACAAAACAACACCCAAACAAACACCCTTCCTGTGTGTGTGAGGGATGGAACTGTTTGGGATCTCACTGCTCTGTACAGCACCACACACCTCGAATTCCTGCCACTGCTTACTGAGTATTTCTGATTTGCTGGAAGCTCTTTTTTTTTGAGAAACAAGCTGAATTCTGCTGAAATCCATATTCAAATCAACTTTCAAAATTGACAGAGGCTCCTGAGAGGCAGGTAATCCAACTGCAGGTACTGAGATGTGAAATTCTACACAATACAAAATTCCACAACACTAACACTTAAAAGCAAGGTGATTTTTGTTCCATTTTAACAGTGTTGCAAGATCACCTTTTGGAGTTTGCCAAAACCCCAGCTTTGTGCTGGGAAACACCAGGAAACAGAAAATGCTGGTTGCTGGAGCCAATGGAGAAGTGAAACATTCAAAGTTAGACCTAATTTCTCATGAAAGGTACTCAGAACATATCCTCCCTTTAGTGAAAGCCTGTGTTTTGCCACCTGCCAAAATCTGAAGCTACTGTGTCAGAATATTTTTACCACCTACTTTGGTGCATGTACATGTAAATACACACTGACTACATTCACAGGATTTTGTTCCTTTGTGCATCTCCTCATGCTGAAGCACAAGCAAATTCTCACACTTTGCACCTCATCCTGTCATTTAATATTAAACTTACATCTAAAACAGAAATCCCCAGGTAATTATTTCATAATTACTTCCCCAGAATTACTCTGCATTTACTGAAAGATACACAGGAATCCTTTTCACCCACTTCTCATTCACTTGTAGTGTTACTTTGTTCTGTATCAGGTAAGAAGGACACAGAAATTTAATTTTACTAACTTTAGTGAATCAGTAAACTCACCTTCGGCATACAACCCCTTGGGATTATCAGGACACGACCTTGACAGATGCCCCATCTCACCACAGATGAAACATTTTGCATATGGAAATGGCCCTGCAAAATCCCAGAGGGTTTATGGTCCACATCAAAACATTTGTAAACAATGACAGTATTTTAATCGCTTCATGCTACAAATTAGTCTGTCAGGTTCCTCGTTATCATACAGCAAAAGTTAAATTTCTAACACACAAAGCTTCAGGGCCAGCAGTGAGACAATTTAGACCCAAGCACTTCAAAACATCACGGATTCCTGACACCCACCAGCAGCTGGATCCACCTTGGCTCTGCATTTGCTGAGGTCATGCTCCGTGGATCCACAGCGGTAGCAGATCCCTGTCCCCATGTCTTGGCTCTCCAGCACTGCAGGACAATCAGCCACGCCATGCCCAGGTTCTCTGCAGTGGAAACACACCTTGGAAGAGAAAAATCCAGTGATTCTGTGAGTGGCACTCAGAAGACCTGGAAACTCCAGCCTCACAGTGCCTAGAAAGTAAACAGAATTTTGTCCTCAAGAAAAAGCAGCCAGAAGAGACTTTGTGCTCTGCCATCAAACTGTGCTGTGTGTAATCAGACCACATTATCATGGGCACTTTTCTCCTTTTGCCAGCAACACACAGTTTGACAAATGACACAGAGAAATGCCCTCAGTTAGCTTCACGCAGGAGCTAAGAGGGGCTGGGGACTCCTCAAAGGGCAGGAGGAACAGCACTGAGCCAGGAGAGCCATGCTAAAGGCCACGAGTTGAACTGAAAGCCACCTTTAGTTCCAAACTTTGCTTTTTACCCAAAACACACTGTGCCTGTGGCAGGGGAGGGCTGAGCTCTCACTGAGCCCCACAGCAGCACTGCCACAGGATGAGAGAGCTGTGCCTCCCACATGGGGCTCTCCTTTAAACAAGGCTGTGGGGAAGTGACTAGGGGCTAGAAGGGGAAATTTCAGGGGAAAATACAGTGACTACTCCGTGGATGGGACCCCACACATACACACCACGATCCAAGCAGGACTAACGGGAGGGTGGAGTAGGGCAGAGACCCCGCAGCTCTGCCAAAATCCTTGCAGAGGAAGGAACCTAGTGGTACCTTGCAGCTGACCAGCCACAGCAGCTGAAAGCTAGGGGAGATAAAGGAGGGTGTTCTGTTGGATCAGCAGCTGTGGTGAAATCCCTGTCTTTGGACTGACCACACCCCACCCCAGGGTTACCTCAGGTACTGTCCTGAGTGACCCACTCCCAAGGTACGACCACCCCTAACTAAGATGCATGACTGAAGTCACTGAATCTCCACCTAAACGTAAACAAAACAGTATAAACGTGAGTTAGGAATGGGGAGAAGCTTGGGAAGACTCCACTGTAACCTGTGGGATCAGCTGAACCCCAGCTGACCAGAGGGCCCCACTGGGTCAGGACTGTGCTGTGTGACCTTTACTAGGACTTAGAGCTAGTCTGTGTACTGCTTTAATTGCTTTAGACACACTGTCGCAGCTAGATGCGGCACCCCCCGAGCCCTAACCCGCCACATTTCATTACAAATGGTGTAATTCTGCGCACAGTCCAAGGGCGCTGACACTCCCCAGACCCCAGTGACGGGTCAGAGCAAACCCTCCCTGTTCCCGCGGCTGCAGGGCAGGCCTCACCATGGCGTTCTTCTTCCTCTCCTGCCTCCTCAGCCTCCTGCTCTCCCGCCGCCTGTCCTTCCTCCGCGCCTCCTCCTCCTGCTGCTGCTGCTGCTCCCCGCGGTGCGCCGCGAACCCGTTCACGTCCTGGTTCTCGTACTCCTTCTTCCTCCTCCTCCTCTTGGCTGTCTGAGGCGGCTCCTGCTCCCCGCTCGGCGCCAGCTGCTCCCAGGGGGTTGCGGACAGAGCCCGGGCCCCGGGCGGGGCGCTCCGCCGGGCCCAGCGGGTCATGGCCCCCGAACCGGCACCCACACCAACACGGGCCCGGCGCGGCCGAAGCGCGCCCGGTGATGACGGACGGGAAGAGGAGGGCGAACAGGAGGAGGAAGAGGAGGAGCGGCAGCCGAGGGAGGTGATGGGGAGGCGCCCGGACTGTGGGGAAGGAAGGAAGGAAAGAATGGAGGAGGCTCAGGGGCTGCAGTGACCTCTCCCACACTTCCCACTGTCCCAGGCTGTTCCAAGCCCCAGTGTCCAGCCTGGCCTTGGATCCAGGGGCAGCCACAGCTTCTCTGGGCACCCTGTGCCAGGGCCTCCCCACCCTCCCAGGGAACAATTCCTTCCCAATATCCCATCCAGCCCTGCTCTCTGGCAGTGGGAAGCCATTCCCTGTGTCCTGTCCCTCCAGCCCTTGTCAATTGTCTCTCTCCATCTTTCCTGCAGCTCCTTCAGGCCCTGCAAGGCCCCACTGAGGTCACCCCAAAGCTTCTCCTGTCCAGGCTGAACAATCCCAGCTGTCCCAGCCTTTCCTCCCAGCAGAGCTGCTCCATCCCCCTGCTCATCCTGGAGCCTCCTCTGGCCTGGCTCCAGCAGCTCCAGCTCCTTCCTGTGCTGGGCCCAGGGCTGGGGCAGCTCTGCAGGTGGGGTCTCACCTGAGCACAGGGGCAGAGGGGCAGAATCCCCCCTGCCCTGCTGCCCCCACTGGGGCTCAGCCCAGCACAGGGGTTTGGGGTCCCAGCACAGGGGTTTGGGGTCCCAGCTCTGCCCCACAGCACCCCCAGGGCTCCTCCCAGGGCTGGGGCAGCTCTGCAGGTGGGGTCTCACCTGGGGACAGTGCAGAGTGTCCAGCAGGTGCGGCTGACCTGAGCCTCGGTGGTCACCGGGAGAATCCCCTGTGTTCTTGGACGAGGCCACTCAGCAGCTTAAATAAATGTTTATGAACTAAATAAGGCTTTCCGCCGCCCCAAGTCAGGCTTCTGCGTCGTGTGTTTTTAGCATTTCACGAGATACCCATGACACTACCTGGCTGATGTTATAAATGTATATGCATTATACATACGCTATATAAAATATATAAAGATTTTAACGTTTTCTTTAGTACTTATCCGTAACATTTGCGTCTCCCTAGAGAAATTCGCGGATTTTGCCGGTTTTCCGGGATTTTGAGCCCACTAGAGGGAGGTGTGCTCAAAGCGTGTTTTAAACTGCACCGCTGCCAGGCAGGACGAGCACGGGTTTGAGAGCAATAAACGCTGGCTGCAGATAAAAATAATTGATGAACGCCGTTTAAAAGCCAGGAAACAAAACCAGAAGTAACCTTTGTAAAATTTTTTAAAATTAGTATTATTTTATATTACATTTTAAAATTAATAATACCTCCTTTGCTGATCTGGTTATAGCTCAACCACAGCATGGAGGTCCCAGTTGCGCCTGCAACTTGCTTGCTTTGTGCTCTGCTGAAATCCTAAATGTGCTGTACTATCTTTTCCAGCCTGGAATTTTATGTGTATACGCATCTGGGCAGGATAAGCCACCCTTAAGATCCAGCTTTCCAGGAAAAGGATGTTTAACACCTTTCTGCTAAATCAGTCAGACAGTATTTACCTCCAATATCACCTCTTTGACCTTTTTAAATTTGCAGTGGTTTGGGTTTGTTCCAGGTTGACATCACTGGGCTGGGAGCTCCCCTGTACCTGGCCACTAGGTGAGTTATGAGCCAGACTGGAGCAGTGAAAATAATTGTAACATTTTTTGCCTTTTTCCATATTTTCCTAAGAAACAGCAATTTGTCACATATGCACAATGTTCATATGTTCATAATCCCTATACCCCAAAAAGGAGTTTCTGCCTGCTGAAGGGGTACCAGAAACTTTGGTTGTACACACACACACACAACTGATATTACCTTTGTTCCCTCTTCTTTGCCTGTATGGTTTGGATAGTTAATACTGCTTGGCAGAGTGTCAGGGTGACATTTTTCTGGTTCTTTTAATTGGAATGTAAGCCTGTGGAGAGAAAGGGAAAATAAGCCCTGTTCCCTCTTAAATTCTTTTATGTCTGCAATATTCTGATGTTTCATCAGTGCAGGTGGTTCACTTTGATATATTCTCCATAAAATGAACAGATTGCTTAGCATTTATTGCCCTGCTTTCTTGTCAGTGCTAAAGGATTACCTATGCTGTATTTAATCTTAAATATTTATGGATGTTGATTGCTACAACCAAGGCAGCATCCCCTTCAGTGAGCCTGCTCAGCTGCCCACTGCTGGATGTCCTTTCCACCAGGCTGTGTTGCTCACAGCTGTGATCCTCTCAGGGTATCTTAAAAGTCCTTAAATAAGTTGCTAAATTAACTTGTGTTGCTGGATCAACTCAGATATTTAATGGTTTATCTTCAGGCAAGTGTTTAAGTGCCTGGATGAGCTGAAGTGAGAAACCATATGAACTTAAACTTTATTTGCACAGCACTTCACTTAAGCTTAAAGGTATTCAGATCACGAAGTTGTTATTGCTAGGGTTGAAGGTATGAAAGAACAAATAAAGGAAGAATTATTCTCATGTGTTGGGATACAATGGCCTCCTCTGTAGTAGTATTGGCTGTACTTTGAATAAAACTGCTGCATTTCACAGAGAAAAGGAGAAACAGGCTCAAACTGCAGGCAGCAGCAGAGATACAGACTCCTTGGGTAGTGAGATCAGCAAGGGAAAGTGCTCTAATCTTTTCAGTCTTACTAATAGAAGTTATATTCCTCTCCATCGAGAAAAGGATAAATGCCTCATTTCTAAAAAAAAAAAAAAAAACTCAATTTTAAAAAAAAAAAAAAAAAAAAAAAAAAAAAACAAACTTGGAATGCCAGTAGTTCATGCAGTTACGACCAAGTAGTGGACAAATTATCAGTGATTTCAAAGCCCAAATGTTGGTTCAGAAAGCAGAGCATAAAACTCAAATGAGAGCTAAGATAGATGCTTCATAGAGGTATACACTGAAAACTGACAGCATTTTCAAACTGGAATACACATAAAATGAGCTAAAAATTAACTGGCATGATTTCTTTTTCCTCTCTGCTGTGTCCACCTGAGTTCCCTGAACAGTGGGTATATGAAAAAAAATATTTTCATTACTTTCCTTTGCTGATAGACTTATTGTTGTAATATAACTGATACTTTTCTCATTAGGAGACAAATATTTTTCTATAATAATTTAGGCAAAGTGAATTAAAAATGTGATATCAATCAGCAGTAGGCTGGGCAGTAGGTGACTGTGTGGTCCCTTGGAAGATTTGGCTTGGTAGGACTTCTCTACCGTATGCAGTGCATTTTGGTGTTTCCCACAGGCATTTTTGTAGGCCAAAGAAGTGACTGTTGAAGTCTTTAATCTTTTAATTAAACCTTAAGGTGAAGGCAAACTATAAAAGGCATTACAGGAGAAAGATGATCATGCAGGTCTTAAATTGCATTCCAGTGGATCTTATTGGTAAACTAATTCTCATCTAAATATTAGCTGTAATTCATTCCTCGTGTTATCTGCTCCCTTTTGGTTTGGATGTTTCCAGAGAAACATTATGTCAGGTGTGTGTTGATCCTTTAGGAGTGACAGTCATGAACCTCCAGAGACTATTGTCAGTTTTTGTTGGGACAGCCAAGGATTTCAGGTGTGAAGTGTCACAAGTGAGATCACTTATTGCTGTTGCAGGTACAGACTTGCTGACTGGTTTGGGTTGGAAAGGACCCTAAAATCCATCCAATGCCACCCCTACCATGGGCAGGGACACCTTCCACTGTCCCAGGCTGCTCCAAGCCCCAGTGTCCAACCTGGCCTTGGACACTGCCAGGGATCCAGGGGCAGCCACAGCTTCTCTGGGCACCCTGTGCCAGGGCCTCCCCACCCTCCCAGGGAACAATTCCTTCATAACATCTCATGTAAAGTGCCCATTTTCTGTTGTCTTGTAATGGCAAATTCCTGCCCAGTTCTCACCCTGCATGAACTGCCTAATGGAGCATGAGTGGGCTTTGATGGATTTGGGCTTTGATGGAGCTTGACCTGAAGAGATTATTTCTGCTGATCCCTGGTTGCTTTGTCAAGAGCATTACAGACATGCTTGAGGCATGGCACATAGCTCTTGGGACACTTACTCAAATAAATTTCAAAGATTTATAGAGGATCAGTGTCTATCAGGAAAGAGTTTTATTGTCAGGAAAGAGTTTTATTGTCAGAAAGGAGTCTCAGCAGTGCAGTACTTGTGGCATGGGGAAAATAAATATGAGGAACAAGAAGTAACATTATATGTCAAGAGTTAGTGCCCTAACCCAGCTTTTGAACCTTTAATATTTTCTTATTGAGTCATTATCTGTATGCTTTCCTTTCTTTGTTTGGGCACACAACCTCCCAGGTTGTTTATTCCCTGCTGCAGCCATTCCCCTGACCATATCCTCGGGGAGCAGTGCAGATTCCAGCTGCCCCTGAAGGCACTGAGGGGCACAGATCCTGCTCCCCACACCCAGGGGAGCCCCAGGATGGGCTTCAGAGGAGAAGGGGCTCCAAACAAACAGAAAACTGTCCTGAGCATTGTCCTGAGGGAGTAGGGCTGAGCAAAGTTGTCCTGCATAGACTTAATAGGTACATTGCTGTCCAGGTTTAATTTAAAATATTAATTCATGGTGTGGAATGAAAAACAAAAATATGCCACTCATATGATGCAGCTGAGCTGCTCTTTTCTGGCCATATAGAGCCCATGGAGAGAGAGATGGATCACAGAAGTGGAAAACGTAGGTGACAATAAGGCTTTGCAAAATAATCCATGTGAGGAGTAGTATTTTGGTTGTGAAGGACACATTTGGCAGCCAACAGTGCAGAGAATGCCACAGTTAGAGGAGAGCAGGGAGTAAGTCATACCAGGGTGAACCTGGTTTGTGCAGACTTCGAATTCCCTGTCTAGTTGGAGCACAGGATGGCCAGGGCATTGCTCTGGGTTATTTGCTCATCTCAGGCATTTTGTTTGCAGTGATTTATTCAGCCAGGGATCATTTGTGTAGGCTAGGGGTGCAGAGATGTTCTGTCCCAAATCACCCTCCAATCCCACCCCAGCCCCAATGCAGGGCCAGTGTGGATCAGATTATTTAGAACCTTTTTCCCTGAGTTTTGGGTATCTTCAGGTCTGTTCCAACATTTGACCACGTTTATAGGGCAAAGGGCCTCTTTAATAAGTAACTGGAATTCTCAGTGTCCCATCCTGAGTCTGCTGCCTCCTGTCCTGTCACTCTGCAGCTCCAAGGAGAGTCTTGAGCCTGGTTTCCCCTGATGCAGACAGTGGTGGATATTATTAATGTATCCTCTTAGCCTTCTCCCAGACTCTGCCTCTGCTGAACACCATGAGGTTTCCTGCAGCCCATTTCCACTGAGAAATGCTCTCTGAGGAGCAGCCCTGCTCTCCAGCTTTTATGTAGTACCAGTGGACTGGTTGTGTGATGCACCTCACCCTCCAGGTGTTGGTTAGAGGCACTGAAAGTCATCAGCCCCATGCCAGCTCCTCAGGAATGCTGTTATCCGATGCCAGCCCACTGAACACCGTGCTCCTGACCATCAGCAGTTTGCACATCAGCAGGAGAAAAAGCAAAATAGAGGCTAAAATCTGAGGGCACTGGGCCCACAGTTGGATTTTATGTTGAGCTGAGAGTTTTGGAGAGCTAACAGTGAAGCCTTTCCTTTTGCTTATTTGCCTTCTATGTGAAATCAGCAAAAGTCTGTTTCCCTCCCCCAGAATTACTATTATTAACCACCATTTGGAAAGCCAGCAGTAAAATGCTAGGGAATGTGCCCAGCATAGATGAGGAAGAAACAGTAATCACATGGAAGCTCCAGCCTGCTTTGCACTCAGCAGCTCTCCTTCTGAGCCAGCACACACCACACTGCTGATTTTCAAGAGCAGCTAATTCACCATCTAGCTCTTAATTAGCTTCCAATTGTGACTTTTAAAGTCTATAGCGAGTTATGGGCCAGCCATCCAGCCACTGCTCTGCAGATGTGACTCACCCAGGGACCTTCCTGACAACTGGTGCTCTGGCTCTGAAGCACGGAGTATGTTTCCATATGCAAACAAGAAGCAATCAGTGGGATTGTCAGCATTTGCTGTTTTTTCCCTTTCCTCTGCGCTGCTGAGCACGTGGGAGCAAGGTGAGCGTGGAGATGTCCCTCGGGGTGGCAGCACATCCTCAGGCACTTTGGGGAGTGGCAGCTGAGCCCTGCCCCAGTACCTGGAACCCGAGAGCTGCAGGAGGGGACTGCAGCAGGCTGCACTGGGCAGGTTTAGATGGGATGCACAGTCTCAGCAAACTGATTTGCCTGGTGGTTTTTGGGCCAGTTGGCCGTAGCCCAAGGACACAGGGCAGAAATGAGCAGGGTGCTTATAGGAGACCTGGTAAATATGTCCAGAAGTGCAAGCGCTGCATAGAATTATAGAGATTTGTGCTTTTTGCATGACTGAAGTGGTGCTTTTCTTATCACCAACCAAGAAAGAGAAGCAGTCCCCCGAGAAGAGCATCCCGAGGTGGTTGTATGGGTGCACCCTAGTAAAGCTGCACCCAGACCAGTTTGTGCCAGTGCAGGCAGGCATGGAGGAGACCTCAGGTGTCGGGTAGTGTTTTATTACACAATGTGTTTATACAGAGATGTACAGGGGTGCCTTTCCACCAGAACAGTGGCCACCTTTACCCTCAGCTGCAGCCAGCAGCAGCAACTTCATCTCCGGGAAAACTGAGGCAGGGGGGGTGGCACCTTGATGTCTTGACCTCTTTCCAGTTTCTTCTCGCAATCGACGAGGTAATTGACCCCATCGATGACAATCTGGACTAGCTCCACCTAAAACAACAACATGAAAATTGTAGAAACAGAAGGTTTAGCTCATCTATTAATAGGACAGTTGGAAGTTGGCAGCCAAAGCCGTAAGTGAGGAGGGTCACAGACATCAGAACCCCTCTGGCATGGGGAGTATGGTTGTGCAAAGCCACAGCAATTCCTTTCTCCTGTCTGCCCTGAGTTCGGACCACCAGCAGCAGAAACTTTCAATCAGGTCCCTAAGGTTATCTCCACCAAGCTCTGCTCCCACAGAAACAAATCAGCTGGGCACAAATCCCTATATAAAGTGTTCAGGTGGGACGTGAAGGAGCTGTTTCAAACATGACCCCCAGGAGGGGTCATGTTGCTGAGCAACATGAGTGTTCCCCACACTGCATGAGGGTGAGAACACAGAGCAGCTGTGCTGTGAGTGCTCAGCCCCACCAGGCAGTGCTTGGTGAAGTCCTTGCTGTGCCTCCCCAGCTCCAAAGCCCAAAACGCCCTACGCTTGCAGCATCATTTGTGTGAGCACAGAGATAGGGAAGTGAACTGGGAGGGAAGCTGGTGCAAGGAGAGCAAGAAGATTCGTTGCCCTGGTTCACACTGGCCCTGAATGCTGCTGGAGGCACAGGGTGGGTGTCCTTGATGTGGCTGGGTCTGGGAGGATGGCAGGACTACCAGGGACATTCACAGTGCTTGAGGAGGCTCATCAAAGCAGAGCTGTGTCCTTCCCCTGCAGATGACCATGGGATGGCCTCTCAGGTGTGGGGAGCACCCTGTCCGTCCTGCCAGGTTCAGCACACACAGCTCAGGACTCATGCTGGCTCTGCAGCAGCCAGCACTCCTTTGTTCCGAGCTCTAGAGTGACACTTGCAGGGGTGGGATTCACTCCAAGCCATGAACAGCACCAAAATTCATAATTCTGTGTGGCAGGGGGTGGTGGTGTCTTCATAATCTGTTTCAGAATTGCTGGAGAATACAAGGGGCCTTGTCCCCAGCAGATAGTTGACATGTGAGGACAACATGTGAGCCAGTAAGATGAAGCTGATATTTCTTTATCTCCATGAAATGGTTCATTAGCAACCTTTAATGACTGGCTTGTTAAACCCAAGTGCAAAGACTAAAGCCCATTGTCTCTTTATTGTGACAGTTGCTGATTTTCAAGGGATTTGTTTGTACTATAAAGCATTTCAGTGGCTTAGCAGTTTATTATATTGTCTTTTGCAGATCAGCTGTGTAGGGAATTCAGAGGTCTGAATTTGCAGCCTCCATAAGAAAACAAATTTTGTATTAAGTTTGCATTGACCAGTAACTAAAACAGAGCAAAAATACAAACAGTTTTATCTTGCACCTTTGGGAACAAAATTCAGTTCTGCAAACACATTTACCACATAATGGAATTTATTTAATTATGTACTGGAAAAAATATGTCTTATTATAAAACTTTTCTTATCCCCTAGTGTATGTCTTGTCTTATTTAGATTTCAGAATCTCCAAGGTAGGGCTCGTGTCTTATCAGTTGCCTTAATCCTTTGCTGTAGGAGGCATCACTGACTTCAGTGGAACTCTTCATATAAGCAAAAATTTGTATGCTTAGGCTGTCTGTCAGTAGGACTCAAGTAATCATGTTATGTAATCCTTTTTTATCATTAGTGTTGCTTTTACATAAAGCACACATAATGATGTGTCAGGTATTAATAGATGCCTTTGTCACAGGCTGTTTTTGCAAGTAACACAGCTTAGTTCACTCTTATTTGTTTTGTTCCCTGCTACTTATTTCATTCTAGACCCAAAGGAACACAGATGCCTACATCAACCTTCAATATTTAAGGTTTCCAGTCCTCTGTCCATGGCTGTGGGGACGTTCAAAGGCAGGTCTGGATCAAAAAGCACAGGACATCTGTCTGGGCTCTGTTACTCTGGCAGGTGAGCCAGGAAGGGAAGGCACTATGGGCTGGGTTAATGTTGTCACCCAGGTGCATTATCCCGAGGGTATATTTCTGTTATAAAAACCTATCTAGAATGAGGCTGGCCCCAGGTCTTGGGCTGCAACACCAGGACCAGACTGCATCCATATCCAGACTGCCACAGCCTTTGGGGTTTGGCTCAGTCAGAGCCATGGGAGGAGGCTGCATCCGTCCTGAGCACAGCTGTTTCTCCCCCATCCCCATTAGCTTTGCTCTCAGGAAATGCTCTGCCTTATAAAATAGCTAAACATGAAGCTGGAATGAGGTGTGGGACCCTAGTTCCCAGGAGAGCAGCAGCAGATCCAGGCTGCAGAGTCATTTCCACGCTCTGGCACAACAAATGTTCCTTCTCACTGAAATGGCTTTGCAGCAAATGTCTGAGGGGAACCCATTTCACTGCAGTCTGTGCCCTACAGGGAAAGCTCATGGCTGACTATGAAATCTTTGCCCTGATTTAAATCTAACTCTGATTTATATGCAGCTCTCTGCAGAGAGCCGCACAGGACATGTGAAAATGGCCCAACTCCTCAGTTACTGAGCAGTGGAAGCCTTGTGCTGTGTAACCATGGAGGAAGTGTGTGACCCAGCAGTGCAAGGAACACAACACCCTACACCAAGCCTTGCTTTAGTGCCTGATTCCCTGGGTGGGTTAGAACTCCATGCCTACTTCCTTCTAGCACCTGCATACCCTCATGGAGATCCTCAGCACATTGATCACGTGTGCAGCTTGCTCAGGGTTGGGTTTTTTCACTGCCATTACAGGAGTATTTACCAAATGCTTCATGCACGCTAACACTTTTTCTTTCAGTGAGCATTTCCACTGGAGCAGACTCACCAGCAGTAAAAACTGTCATGGGTCCAGTGAGGTCAGCAGGGGAAAACTGACCCCTGTCAGTATAGACCTCAGCTAAAAAGCAAGGGGAAACACAGAAAAGAAAACAAACCAGAAAGAGCAGTTTACCTCTGAGCGACCGATGCGGTCCAGGTTGGAGATGTCGTAGACGTCGGCCACGGCCGCCGTGTCCACCCCACCGGTGCCACGCTTCTGCAGGCGCAGGTTCTCCAGGATTTTGGAGAACCTGGGGTCCTGTCAGGAGAAACAGCTGTGAGCTCACTGCCTTTTGCTGCCTGTATTTGTCATTGTGATAATGTGGTCCTTCTAGCACTGCCAGAAGGCCAGGCAGAGGTGGACAGTTTTCTCACGCTTGCAGTTTGCAGAATTAAAGCACGCTCTTTCAGCCATGCACTATCCCTGAGAACTTGTTACACTCATCCTGTTAAGGTGCAGTTGCTATAAGCTGTCATTTTTCATCTTTACACACCAGGAGAGCTGGCTTATGCCAGGTTTAGATGCCAAGTGTACCTTGCTGAGCCTCGGCAGCTTGACGTGGACTCCTGCGCGCAGCCCCGTGCCCAGGTTGGAGGGACAGGTCAGCACGTAGCCCAGACGCTCATTCCACATGAACTCCCAGCCCCGCTCCTTGATCAGCCTTTCCACCTGCAGTGGCAACACAGAAACAGAACAGGGAGGGCAGCGTATACAAGTGTTATTTTAAAGAAACAGTGCACTGGCAGGAATTTACACCTGGGCGCAGTCTGGTCTAGGTGTGATAGAAATGTGTGTGCTCCTCAGGTACCAGAAGGATTTCTTCACCACCTTCTCATGACCACTAACTTGCAGACTCTTTGTCCCTTCCTCACAATACTCCCTGTCGTGGTGTTTTGGTAGCTTGGCCCATGGAACCACATCTTCACTTAAGAAATGACACAAGTGGCTTTTGCCATTTGTTTCTGACTTGGTAGTTTGTAAGCAAGCTTGCAACACAGGACCCCAGAGGACTCAAACTCTACAAAGCAAACAGAAGGAGCTGAACCTGAGTTTTGTGTAGTTTTCTAGCTGATGTCATGACTCCTTGAAGAGGACATTTGGCCTCTAAATGCCACACTTCCATTATAAAGAGGCAACATAGCTTGTAGATAAGACTTCTCATTAGTAGGTCTCTGACCAGAATTGACAGGAGAGTGAAGTAATTATCTGCAGGAAAATCATAAGGGTCTATTGCCCTTTGAATAACCTGGTACTCTGTTCACACATCTACATTTCCCAGACTTGCTTGTGCAAACCCAGTACAATTTCAGTTCACTTCTCATCTCCCCATGAGGAGAGCTGGATACATAAACCAGCTCATGCTCACAAGAGTCCTACAAATATAGCTGAATACTTCAGCTCTGCAGAGGGACACACAATAAATGACTCTCCTAAGAGCATTTCTGTATTTTTTGAGGGTAACACAATTGGTGGTGGGAAACTAGACCTGCTTTGCTGCCGGAGACACCTGCCGAGGTCACAGCTCCCAAAGCTGCCCCACCACTTTCCATGTCCATGTCCATAAGCTGACATGAGCTCAGCTCAACAGTAGAGGCAAAGCTGGGAACAACACCTGGGAGCTGTGTCACCTGGGCCACCACCTGTGCACTGCTCAGTCTCAAAGGTGTGCCTGGAAACCCTCCCTGGAAACTCTCAATAACCACCTGGATGCCAGCGGAGCATAGATCAGGTGACTTTTTTTTTCTCTGTGTCCCAAAACCCACTGCAAAGCCTAACCATAATCCAAACCAGGGTTCCTTGATATTACCTGTGGGGCACAGTAAAGTTCTCTTTCTCTGGTGAATTAACTTTTTTTGTGCCAGAGCAGGTCAGAAGGCTGCTCTGGGCCCAGACCCAATCTGAGTCATACCTGAACTGTCTGGGAAAAACTGTTTTAAACCACCCCCTGTCTCAGGAAGCCTTTCTTATCATTGTGATTAGCTAGGCCAAAATAAAATCCAGAAACTCTGGCTATCAATTATTAGTATTTTAATCACAAACCCCCATATCCCCCCAAAACAGTGGGTCCCAAGCCCTGAGTCCTGTGCACCATCTCAGCAGCCTCCACTCTGCTCTCAGCCCAGGAGGATGGCCCAAATAAAGTCTTCAGTCAAGCAAAGCAAACAATCCAAATAAATGCTTCATTTATGAATTCCTTCAGTCTGCAGGCACCAAATGGAAAAAATATATATATATAGATAAAATTTATTTTTCCCTACAACTCAGCTAGCAATCTGCCCATGTTTCCTGCTTTAGCTGTGTTAAAGTGGGTTGTTGTGTGGACTGATGTGACTTCATTTCACTGCTCCTGGAGATGTCAGCTCAGTGTGAACCACAGTAAGCAGGGGTGACAGCAGTGAACAAACTGGAATAATAAACTCACTGAGACACTACCTCTTTTAATCCACGGCAGAATCTTTCAAAGACACGTTTCATGTTGCCACCCTTCTCCATGGAGATCACCCTGGTGTGGTCCTCTTCATTAATCCAAATAAGAAATGTCTTCTCATTGTTGTGCCTAGTCAAGAGGGGAGGAAAAAAAATACCTTTAAAAAGGTAAGCCCTGAGAAATAATTGTCAGCATCCTTAGTTTTGTTAGTCTTTCTGAGCAGTGGAGATGTTAAATGTGTCATAAAAAACCTACTGTCTGGAGTCAGGGATTGGAGCTGATTCTACCATGGACCCCTCATGCCTATGGCATTACAGGGTGAGGAAAGTTTTATGGTCACATCATGCTGCTGTGGTGCTGGGCAAGGAAAATTGTGGTCCTCCATGAGGAGCAGAGCTGGGGGCACAGCCAAAGGAGGAGCCAAGCTCTGCCCCCTCAGTCCCCAGGGAAGGGTTCTGTTGCTCTCAGAAAACCCAAACACCTCCATGCTGCTAGGAGCCAAGTAATGTGTGCTCACCTAATTTTGTTCTTCCCTACCTCAAACCCCAGTGTCCCTGGCAGCACTGGGTGTCTGCATCCCTCAAGGGATGTGTCTGGGACCCCTCAGTGACCTTGCTCTGCCAGAAAGGACAGAATCCCTGAAAACCCACTCCTGCCTCAAACAGGCACTCAGGGCTGGCTTTGGTAAGTGCTGGGTCACCTTTCCTGGCTTTTTCTCCTCTTGGCCAGTCTCCCACAGATGCCTTTCTGTAGGATGTGATTGATGGGATCAGACTCATTTGTGCCAGCAGTGAAATATCTCCAGCTTTAAGACAAGCGGAAGCGAAAGTTCAAGATCACTGAGAGCCTGACTTTCAGCTAGTCTTTTACTGCATTTCCTTTTTCTTTTTGCAGTTGGAGCTGGCCAGTGCAGTTCTGAGCAGGTGTAAGCATCCTGTGTCCTGACACTGGAGTCAGGCCAGGTCCAGTCACCCCCTCTTCAGTCTTGCACAAATGCTGAGGGGGGTTTTATAAATAGTCTGAATTTGGCCCAACCCTCTTGCCCCTTTTAGTTAAATAAGTGTCCTCACTGCTTTCAGGACCATGTATTTAAACTGTGCCATTGCTGACAGTGCTGTTGGTGGAAATGCAGCCCATAACAAGGACAGGATCAAAATCATCACAAGCATTCTGATTTCCACAATGGGCACACTTTTTGACTACAATTTTTTTGCAAGAGAAAGGCAGGTTTTCAAGGTGTGGCTTCCAGGAGTGCTTTCCAATCACACTAATTTTTTTCCAATGTGCCTGACATTTCACATGTAAAAGAAGCCAAAACCCAGGTCTGTTTTATTCAGGAGATCTCTGGATAATAATTATGCTGTTGGTACTTCTGTTTATTTGTAGAGACAATGAATGAGGTGCCTCAAGCTTTATCCTTTTCCTCAGACTTAGATGGGGACCAAAGAATCTTCACCTTGTTGGATCTATTGATTCAACTTAAGCTTGTTGAAATGACAAAATCCTCACAGTTTTCCAACTGGTGACTGGGTTTCATGGGTGATCAGGTTTCACACTAGGCAATTCCTCAGAATCCTTTCCGCCTGTTTTTTCAGCATTAAATCACCTGGCAAAGCCTGCAAGTGCAGCAGGATGGATGCAGGTGCTGTGCATTGCACAGCTGCCCCCATGTTCTGCTGCTGATTTGGGCACTCATCTCGGAGCTGCCAGCCCTTTATCCCCACAGAAGATGCTGTATTTGCACCCAAAGTATATCAGGTGTGTTGTGACAGCAGAAACAGACCTAAAACAGGGAATCCAACTTCCCTGTCCCTTTTTCAGCCAGCTCATTTGGAAGGAAAGGGTTGCTTTCAGCCCCGAGAATTAAAACATTTTCATTCTTAAAGCAAGATGGACATGCTGTGAGTGTGGGGCCAGAGTGGGTGCAGGGTTAGGACAAACAAGGAGGTTTGTAAGACAATCTCTAATCAGGACCCTGCAGGTCACACAACATACCAGATTCCTCTGGCATCCGGCCAGTCACGGGCCATCCCAGCACATGTTAGCAAAGGGGACACTGGCTTGTCAAAGAGAAAGTGATCCTGGGCACCAGAACAGGGCCAAAGGAAGACAGAGAGGGAGAGAAAACAAAACAAAACTCCAGTTTATCCAGGAAGCAGTGTAACGCGCTCCAATACATTTTTTGTGAAGGCAGTGGAAGCACAAGCGAATCCCACAGCACAGCCTGGGAACCTGGTTCCTTTGCCCAGAAAGTTAAAGCTCTTAACCCAGGTGATTTTCTTAAGTCTTGTAAATTCTCTCTGATGTGTTTTGCCTAAAACACTTCTCAAATGTAAGGTGGATTGGGAGGTGGACTCAAATCCACATGGACACACCAAAGGGTGCTCTGGAGGAGCTGCCTCCAGAGATCTTCTCTGCATTCAGACATATTTCAGCATAGAAGACAGTGAGTTCTTAAATGTTGAAGAAAAAACAATAAAAAATGCTAGTTCTGAAAAGATACCTCTACAGCACGGACATTTACATACTTATTCTGAGCATGAACTCAAGGTAATTAGTGCTAATCTCAACCTCTGGAATCACAGGCTTGTTCTCTTCCTTAACAGAGAGGCTATTTGTGACTTAATAAATGCAGAACTTGCCAGGCCACCAACTTGCCCCATGTGTAATAGTTTAGATTTTTTAAAATTAATTGGTTTGGGGATTTTCTTTTTCCCCCCAAAGAAAATAAGTATTTTATCATTGATTTTCACGTGTGTGCTAAAGAACTATTAGTTCTTAATTCCTTGAACACTGCCATATCAAATCTGGGCTTGGTTTGTTTGTTTTTGTTTGGTTTTGGTTGGTTGGTTGGTTTTTTCCGGGAGTGTTGTTGGTTTTTTGGGTTTTTTTTTTTAACCTAGGGCTTAACTAAAAATAGTGAGGCAATCTATCCAGAAAGCATGTGACGTGGGAGACACATTAATGTGCTTTACTTCCTTTTTCCCCTAATGAAGAATGTATTAATTATTGTTATATCCTTCATTTCATTTAGGTTTTCAACTGTGAATGCTCTGTAATGGACACGGTGCAGCCAGAACTCCAACCATGGAAGAAGAAAAGGTATAGAGTTCTCTTTGTTCTTCAAAGGGACACAGAATTTCCTTCCTCAGCTTGCTCCACTTGACACTGTTCTTGAAAAAAAAAATTCCCCTTTTTGCAAGAAAAGAGTTATTAGTTTTCTTCATTAGCATATGGCCCAAATCTGCAAAACACCAAATGCCTTCTGTGCTGAGTGCAATTCAAGTAGCACTGATTTATCTCACTGAAATAAACTTTGATCTTACTCAGCTCAAATGGTGCCTTTCAAAAGCTGGCAGCAAGCCTGATCCCACAGAGGAGTAAGGTCCTGAAAGTGCTGGAGGGAGTGAGCAGTGGTGTGAGGTAAAGAATGAATCTCAGGTTACAACAACCACATCCGATTTCTATAAATTTGCATTATCAATCATTAAACCAAACAAAACAAGACAGAATGCTGACTCAGTGAAGCCTATTCCACTTCCCACAGGATTTAGCCTTAAACCTTAAAGGAATTACATTTTCCATACTCCTCTTTTAACCTCTGCTTCCTGAGGAGCTGTCTCCTGCTGAAAACAAAACCTGCAATAGGTCATCAACATCTTGTCAATAAACATATTACCAAGGACATTCAATTAAAAAAGTTACTGACCTTACATAAATTCTTAACTCCTGGTTAATCCAGACACCTAGTTCCAGGGTTATAAATAGTTATGTTACTTCATTAGCTCCCCTTTGGTTGATGTTATGGAATAATGTGCCATGAATATAGCTAAGAGGGTACAGCCATTCCTTTGGATACTTAAAATGCACATTCAAGTTCTGTTTGGCATGTCACATGCAGTGACAAAATCCGTGATGAAAATCCTTGTGTTTCCATCTGTGTGACAACGAAAACTCTCGTTATGGGCCTGATCCTTCAATCCCTTAAACACAACAACAGGACTGGGAAAAGGTCACCTGGGTGCAATTGGCTGCGGCCGCTCTTGGGAAATTAAAATTAGTGTAGTGTTCACTAATGGAATTACAGCCAAATTGTGGGAAATTAGAATTAGTGTCATTTTGATGTAGAGAAATCACAGGCAAAGCCCCCTACCCCCAAAGTGCAGAATACCAATATCATGTAATGCCTATGTCGGTGTAATACTTTCATTTGGAATGGTTATTAATATAGAAAATATCAATCTTTCCTCAAGGAAATGACCAAGGAAAGGTCCTGAATTTACCTCGTTACTTGTCCAGAGAGGTGGCAGCAGCCACACGTGTTTGATTTGACACAGGTCTCGCTCTCTAAAACATAAATCAGACCTGCACAGTGATGCACTTAACAGAAATAGCGACCCTGGGTGGCTTGCTGTGCCATTTAAGATATCTCCAGGCCACGAAGAGCAGGTTAATGGCGCGATTATCCTGCCCGGCTCTGCGGGGAAGCCGTGTGCTCCCGAGCAAGGCGGAGATTCGGCGAGAGCAGAGTGGGTGGAGCGGAACTCACATCGATCAGCTGCTGCTGCTCCCGCTCGGTCATGGTGGTCAGGCTGTAGTACTTGCCGGACAGGTCGCCCCGCAGGCCGGACAGCGCGGTGACCACGACGTTCTCGACCTCCCTGCGCTCGGCGCGGGTGCAGGCGGGGGGCAGGCTGAGCCCGCGGATGCTGCGCCCGGTGCGCACCCGCGACGAGAGCACGTAGCGCTCGTCAAACTGGCCGTGGGTGATCTGCGGGGAGAACAGCGGTCAGTGCCCGCCCGGCACGGCCCTCAGACCACCTACAAAACCCAAACCCCGCCGGGCACAAAGAGGGGCTTCTCCCTGCCCAGCCTCTCCACCAGATCACAGCTGCTCAGGGCACCCCGAGCCCTTGGAGAGCTTCGGGCACCAGCAGCTCCTTTTAGGGCCAGCACCTTTCTCTGGCTGAGTGAAGGTGTTGGAGTAACCAGCTAGTTCTTCATGGTTGCCAAATGTGGAGGACTCCATATGGCTTTTGGAAAATATGGATATGGGCAGAGGCAGAGGGCCAGGTAAGAAATATCCTTTGGAAGAGGGAAGGTCAAAATGAGCTAAAGCTCACTGTAGCTGGATTATGAAGGAAATGCTGAGCTGCACATAAGGTTTGATCACGTGTATATGGGGGTACTGGATTCAACTCCTGCTTTCACTCCATGAGCCATGTTTATCTGAGGAATTCCAGCCCGAGGAATTCCATACACACCAAGAGGTGGCGTCTCCTGAGGCCCAAGTGGCATGTCTCTGTACAGAACCCTGTAGCGTGGGGAATAAACAGGAGGGGTCAGATGTGTGCATGCCAGCAGGGCTGCCATCTCACTGCCATAATGGGGACGTGGGGGGACACTCCTGTGACTGGAGTGTTGGAGTGGAAGGATACAGGCTCCCTGGGAAGGCAGGCCCGGGAGATGAGGAGGGGCAGTCACCCTTTAAAGTGGTGATCAGCTGGAGTGCAAGGTCACTAACAGGACTGCAGGAGAGCAGACCTCAGCCTCTCCAGGGATCTGCTTGGCCAGGCACCATGGGATAAACCCCTGGAGGGAACAGGGGCCCGAGGAAGCTGGGTAATATTCCTGCAAGCTCAGGAGTGATGCATCCCAACAAAGAAGACATCAGGGAAAAGCATCAGGAGGGTTGTGTCGATGAGCAAGGAGCCCCTGAACAAGCTCAGACACAGGAAGGAAATCTACAGAGGGTGGAAGCAAGGATGCGCATCCTGGAATGGGTACAGAGACGCTGTGACTGTCCCTGGATCCCTGGAAGTGTCCAAGGCCAGGCTGCATGGGGCTTGGAGCCACCTGGACTTGTGGAAGATGTGGGAAGGGGGTGGGAATGAGATAGGCTTTAAAGTCCCTCCCGACCCAAACCATTTTCTGGTGAGTCTGTGATCTGTAAGCTCATGAACAGTCCCACAGTGTCCAGTGAGGCTGTGTCCAAAATGCTTGGTACAGCTGGGACAGATTCCCTACTGAGAACAAGGGATGCAGCTGACAGGGCCATGACTGGATCCTATTTTCCTTAAACATAAAATTGGGTCTTCACGGTTGGATCAAGAAAAATAAAAGCACTGTTGGGTAGAGCATCATCACTGGAATAAGCAGCTCAGAGCCTTTCTTGTCTCATTGTTTTATTTCAACCCTACCTTGGATGCATCCAGGTCAGTGTGATGCTTCATTGTCCGTGGGTCGTAGCCATTATGTCTTGCCTTAATGACAGGGTCAAAAATCTCAGCAAACACCTGCGGAGCCAAGAGCATCTGGAGAGCGTCTGCAGCACCACAGAAACACATCCTCACAGGAGCTCCAGGCAGAAGTGCCTGTCTGCAGTTACCACAGCCAGGGACTGCACAGCCAGGCTGGGGTTTGGGGTGTATTGCCAACCAGAACACACCCCCAGAGCCCCCTCAGACACTTGCCTCTTGTTTCTAGGTTGTGCAGGGATACCCTGAGTCTTCCCTGCTCTGGGAACAGTCCTGGTTAGAGCCACTTGGCTCAAGTGTTCCCACGCCCAGCCCCAGCAGAGCTCCCTGCAGGTGAGCAGCAGTGGCACATCTGCACAGGCACACCAAACCCAGGAACTGAGTCTGGAGCAGCAGGTGTCCCACCCTCACTGGGACACTGTGGGGAGGCTGCAGAGGAACTGCAGAGGCACTACTGCAGGTGCACAAAGGAAGCAGACCACAGGGGTCAGTAGAAATGAGTGCTTTCTTCTGTTTTCCTCTTCTCAGTGCAGAGCTAAATGATCTGTCCACCCTAATGCTGTTTGTCTTCAGTTTCCCTCATGGCCCAAAGGCTGTGGCTTAGTTATGTCTGGCACTGGCCAGAAGACATTTCTGCTTTGCCTCTGCCTCTGCTGCTTCACAATGTGATTTCCACATTACATTCATATTGTGTGTCTCAGAACTGGATAGGTTTTCCATAAATTAGGTTTAGTTGTAAGATGGAGGGCAGCTGCTGGAGGCAGGTACCAGCTGCTGCCAGGCGGGTACATTTTATTACCTTCAGCTGCAGCAGAGGGGGCACCTGTGGTAATACCACGTTCCTGCTTTTCCTGATGTGGAGAAGTAGGGAAAACACCAGTGTACCCTCTGGGACAAAATTTGTGTTAGGAGCATGCACCCTACTGGGAATCTGCCTTCATCTAAAGGGAACAGCACCATGAGCACAGAGCCAGGCAGTCCTGTGGAGCCCTCTTACCTCGTAGGACTCTTCGTCCCCGGCCACCATGCCCACTGTCTTGATGAAGGGGTGGCCGGGGTTGTCCACCCCAGTCTGGATGCACTGGTCCAGGGTGTAGCCATTGGGGGTCATCTTGTCCCTGAGGCGGGAGTAGATGCCTGGCGTCAGGCACTCGGCCATGCAGTTGTTGTGCTTGCGCAGGTCGGGGTAGTCAGCACTGCAGGGAGAGGAGCCAGAGCCATTGAAGTGTCCCCTGGACAGTCACCTCGCACAGTTTGTGAAGCTACAAGTGTAACTATTCTTGGTTTGTAATGCTGTGTTGAATTCTAATGATGCCGTCTGGGTTTTGCCTGGTTTTCTTTTATATGTTCTCTGCATTCTTTGCACATCTATTTGTAGCCTATTGTATTACTAACTAGTTTTCCCAGTAATTTTCCATGGCCTTTCCCTAGGCAGAAAGACAAAACAAATTCCAGAGCTCCAAGCCCCGGAGGGTACAAAGCCCCGGTCCTGTCTTGGTTCTTCCTGGGAACCAAGGCTGAGAACAGCTCTTGGAAATCCATTTTATGGACAAAGTACAGCCTGGGCCCAGGGAGGGACTCCAGAGAAGGGGCTTGACCTGGTGGGGAATTGTATCATCACTTGTCCTCCTAATTGGTGCTTTTTATCCATTATGCTAATTTCCTAAAACCTGTAAAAATGTACTCACCCCATGTGTGTGTGGGCTTTTGTGGACATCTTTTCATAACTGCCCCTGAAGGCCTTCAAATAAAGACCCACTTACTAAAATGATGACAAGTTTCTTTTCTGGGTTGGGAAAAAGGCAGCACTATGAAGGAAGGAAAGTTCTGGTGCTGAACATGCCCCGCATTACACTGTGCTTTGTGCCATCAGGGGCATCAGGGGAATGGAGCCTGAAGAGGTCTGAAAGGGCACTGAGCCCCACTGAGACATCTTAGCCAGGCAGGAAAGAGTCCCAGCACTGATTTGTTCCCCTAGACAGAGATTTAAGTCTAGATGAAGAAGTGCTCTCAGAGCTTTGTGGACATCGGAGGGACTGTCTGACTTTCCAGCTGGGCAGTGCTTCTTCCAAAATACCAGGGTTCAGTTTAATGGCATTTTATTTGCAAAAAGCTGCAGGGTGTATGAAGCCAGGGAAAATAAAGATGTTAGGCTTTAGGAAGAGATTTTTGCAACTCTGTAAACCCTCAGCAGCCTTGTACTGGTAGTGATTTGCTTTATGCACAACTCTGGTATTTCTCCAAGAATATATTTCAGCTAAGATAGTATAAATTACTTAAATAACAAAATAAAAAGAGTATGTCAGAGCCTGAGCCACACTGCTTTCAGCAAGTGTGGCCTGCAAAGTTGTTCTACAGAGAAAAAGGCCTGTGATTAACATCTAACCAACAGCCAGACTGTTTGTAACAGAATTAGGAGTATTTCCAGTACAGCTGTAATACAGAAGATTATTACTGCTTGCAGGGAGAAAATATTTCCACATTTCCCAGTGGCAGAGTCCATACAATCAGCAGGTCCAATAGGTGGACCTGCAAAGCTGTTGGTCTGATGAGTTAAATATGATGATACACTACTAAACCTGAGGCATGTATTAGGCTTGTTGTCATTCAGCAGTGTTGGTTTTGGTTGGTTTGGGGGCATTTCTTCAGAGCTGATATTATCTCATTGATGCCTTAGGATTTTAGCTGTTATATTTCTAAAATGCTGTACTGCATTAGTGCATACCTCCAAACTCCATACAGAGAGCGAGTTACTGTCTTCACGGTTTGGTTAGACAAAACAAACCTTCTAGGCCTGGAACTCAAGGATACCCTACAGCCTCAGGCTCCCAAAAGTATAAACAAAAGTGAGTTGTGGGGAGCAAACTGGGGGTAAATGGCTTTCATTACCTGAAGCTGTAATTGAAGGATTAACCCCTCATATGTAAATGGACCAAACTTATAATTATCTGAAAAACTCGTGTCTATCATACACCTTGGGTGTAGGCTCATGGGAGGCTCCTGACTGGCCACGGTGTATCTACTGAAGGCCTTTAATAAATACCTGCTTTTATTCTCTTAACCTTGTCCAGCCTCTGTTCTAGGCAGCCACTCCAAGCCATCCTCACATCCCTTTCAGGCCCTTATTGGTGCAGCCTGGAGCTGGAGATGCTGGCGGAGATGCTGCGTTTCGTGCCACACAGCCCAAGGACGGGGCTGTGCCACTCAGGTGGGGTCACCTCCCTCCCCAGCCTGCCCCCGTGCGTGCTTACCTGGGAGGGAAGAGCTTCCTCTTCTCCTGCACAGCAGCACTGACATTGTGCTGGCCCAGCAGGTAGCCCGTGGCCAGCACCCCCGTGCCCGCGGCAGCCAACAGCGCGGGGGCCGCGCGCCCGGCCAGGAGACGGCAGAAGGTGCCAGCCATTCCTCTCCTCTCTGCAAGGAGCACAGACAGGGTCAGATCCTGCCCCAGCACTGCAGCAGCATCCCCACCTCGCCCCACAGCACAGCAGATTCATCTCTCTGTTGGCGGCTCAGAAATTTGGGGATTCACCTGTGTGCTCTGTGATGTGTTTGTCCTGTTTGGCTCTGCCGGGACTGTAAGTCTGGCCAAGAAATTGATATTTTCTCTGTGAGTCTGAAGGAGGAAGGGCTTGTTTTTCCTTACAAGGATTAGATTTTGAGTAGGATTGTTGGTGACTGTGAGTTCCTTAGGAAGATACAACTTCTGTCCAAATAAAGGACAGGTCTATACATCTAAATTCTAATTTGTGTGACTGACAGAAGATTTTTCTTTAAACTGGACTCTGGTAAATCACCTTTGGGAAACTAACATGGAAAATTTAGCAAAAATACCCCATGACATTTCTTCTAGGATCTGCTGTTTCACTTGTTTTACCAAAACTTTTTTAAAGTGTGATTTTTTAATCTCTTCACCATTCTTTTGGAGGTTATACTAAACTCCTCAAAGCATTTGATTTTATTTTTAGTCAGCAAATTTCCAATAATTTTCTAGTAGATCTGGGTTAGTTAGGCCCAAACCCTTTACTTCTTTGTCTTTCACACTCTTGTCCAAAAGGAGATGAAATGTTGCACCTTTATCTTCACACTTGGTAAAAAGTTCTTCTGTGCTTGCATCTTTTTGTGTTGCAAACCAGTATTTTCTTTCTATGTCAGTCACATCTGTGAGATGAGGAACACGATGTGTTCCACATTTGGAATCATCTGTGTCATGTCCTCTATTGTGCTTAGGCAATTTTTTACCAGAATCTTTTCTTTCTGTGTCCTCCCTGCCTTGGAAACACAATATCCAGTTAATATAACGTCACTTCCAGAGAAAGATGCTGACTGTTTAACAGAAATTTTGGTATTTTTTCAATGAAAGACTCTTGCTGAATCTGTGAATTCATTTAGATGAACTGCAGGACAGGTTCTCGTGACTGCAACAGGATTTCTCCCTCCCAAAATGCAGTACAAGTTTGTTTGACTGTAAATAAAACTCCAGTAAGAGAATCCTGATGGAGATTTTTCTGATGATTTCTTTGCTGTGTTTTTTGCAGATGGTTCTTGTGCCTTTTCACAGTATAGCACCCTCATCCTACACTCTGGAAATATTTCCTTATGACTAATCTGCACAGAACTATTGTTGTTATACCTAAATGTCTGTGAAACACCATGTGTATTTTCACAACAGCTCTGTGTATTTATAGTTCTGTTTCACCATTGCAAGGACTTGGCTGGCAGTCAAAAACCTGTCCTGAAAACTATCAGCCATATCACAATCCCACTGCAGATGATGACTTCAACAACCCCAGGCACTCCTCAGCACCTCCACCAGTGTGGATTTTTTGGGAGTTTCTGTTGCTTTAAGGAATAAATATGGTCTGTACATCTGATTAAATTAGAGGAATCGTGTTTAGGGCATGTCTAGGAGGAAGTGTGAGGCACAGCAGGGTAATTATGACCTGTCAGGAGTCCCCAGAACAGTGGCTCAAAGGGCTCAGCCCAGGTGGGGCTCAGTCTGTGCTCCCTGAGCTCTGCTGAGCTGCACGGTGGGGCAAACAGAAACCAGAACCTGTGAGCAGAGAGGGAAATAAAACACCTGGGAATATAAAGAGAAGAGCCCTAAGGGAAAGGGTCCAGTTTGGAAAGGCAAAAAGACCTTGGTGCAGGTTTTGTGCCATTGCTGATGTGAGAGATTGTGGCTTTGCTGCTGAGTGAGCCTGAGAGCCCCTGCTCACTTTTATTTCTGCCCTTGCTGGGCTTTAATCCCCAAAGCAGGGACAGTTTGTCATGTCCCAGACCACAAGTGTTTTCCCTGTGGGCTGTGTTGTCTCCCACTGTGGCTGCAGGCTTGTCCCCAGGACAGTCTGGCACTGCTGGGTCACAGGAAAGGTTTCCCTGACCCTCGGGCAGGCTCTGCTTTACCTGACAGACACTTCTCTGGCAGCTCCTAGAAGCCTCCCACACTGGAGACACCACAGACTGTGCAGGTTGTCTACCTAAAAAAACATAAACCACAGTAAGACATGGCTTTTTTTCCCCCTTTTCTTTTTCTTTTTTTTTTTTTTTTAACTTAACTACATGTCTCTTCTTACAATGGAAGGTGCAACCTTCTGATTGCAGCATGGAATTGCCATCATTTGTGACTAATGCAAAGGGTCTAGGGGAACGTGAAAGTTAGAATGCCTTAGGTGAAGGAAAACATCATCTGGAGTGCTGTGGGAAAGTGAATGTAATCCTTTTTCTCAAGTCACGGCTTTGGCCACACGGGTGGGCTCTAGCTCTGAGTATGAATGTCCTGCAGCACAGGCAGTGCCACAGAAACAGCACAGACTGCTCAAAACCTGGTGTGCAAGCTTAGCAAACAAAGATTTTACAAAATGAGAACACAAAATTAATAAGAAACTGTATTTGACAGGAAACAATATCATTGGAGGGGAAGGTTCCTTTTTTTTTGCCTTCAAATGATAGCATGATTTTTAAGTAATGCATTGCTCCAAAACAAACATTTTGAAAGATTCATTTAGAAAGAGTCCAAACACAATGGCCTGAAACTAAGAAAAGATCCTCATCAAAGGTTTTTTTGTGAAGTCTGACCTCAAAGGATTAATATATTCTGCTCTTCTTTCCCCTTAGAAATTGTCAGCCTAGCACGGCAGTAGATTTGCCACCAGTATTACCTCTGATTAAAGGAGCATGTTTTTCCTGGGAGCACTTTACCAGAATTACACTGCTATGATTCAGGTTCCACCACAGACCATCTTTAAACCTCCACTGCATGGATTTCACTTTCATCAGGGTAATTTAACTACTGCACAGCCTAAAAATTGAAAGTGGAGGTTTTTCTTTTGTAGGAGTTTCTTGAGTGTCTTCCCTCATGCTCATGATAGAAAGCCCGTTTTCTCATGATTGTCTGTGGTGCTGCCATAATGGAGCCGGGAAAGGGGAGAAAACACTGTTTCAAGATCAGAAGAATTTTTGAGGGTATCAGTTTTAACCCTTAGGGAGGAATAGAGTGTTTGCCTGAGCAGACCAGGTGTGCTGGAAGGAGAACACCCCCCTTAGGAAGGTATCTGTGTTCAAAACTGTTCAGAGAAAGAGAAAAAAAGAAAAATGTCTAGAAAAGAGAAATAAATTCTAAGGATTAATCAACTTTAATCAAGAAAAAACAAAAAAAAAAACCACCACCAAC
>VZTR01008187.1:113214-165043 GCA_013400775.1 Chaetops frenatus | reverse complement strand
AAAACACCACCAACAACAACTCTTTTTCCTGGCCTGCATGTCTGTTCAGTTTGAATCAACGGCATTTGTTATTACTTTTCACAGTTTGTTGCAGAATTTAAACTGTGCTTCCTGACAAGCAAAGAAGTTTTCTCCTGTTGGGGGATTCTGAAGGCACTGACAAAATATTGTTAAAGGGCTCTCTTGATTATGATTTATCAATTTCTACTTAAAATTATATCTGTGGTAACTGGTTAATTAATTGTACCAACCTTCCAGAAGTTTCAAGTTCTTTCAAGCTACTTGAGAATTTCCCCTTTATTTTAGAGAGGCTGGCCTCTGTCACTGGCACAAAGTTCTTTACAATTTTACACCCAAGGTCATCTGTACTTGTTCCACCTCTCAAAGGAGGCACAAATACTGCTGTGCAGGGCAGGAGCACACAGCAGCTGTCCCATAAACAACCTTCCTGAACCAGGTTCCCTCCATAATGAACAGTGAGGGTTAATTCCATAGGAACTGTCCTGCAGGGCCATGCCTGCAGGGTCATGCAGCCCCGATTCAGAGTAACAGACAGTGCAGCAGGTGGCCTCTAGTGTCTGTTCCTCCTTCCACCCTCCTCATCCTCACCCCCTTGGTGCCATACAGGCTGAGCCAGTGCAGAACCAAGCCTTGCCTTTCCCAGTGCAGAATTCCCACGTGCCATGGCCAGTGAGTCAGCACGTGTCCAGAAGGTCACAATCTTAGAGGTCACAGCCCTTCTCACTCTGCTCAGTGACCTGTAACCAGCCTCCAGGACACTGCTATCCTGCCAGCAGCACACCTTGGGTTTTAAGCTGTGTTTATCTGTATCACCTGCCATGAACAAAAAAGGCCAGCACCAAGGTTTAAAAGAAGCCACTACAGCAAATCTGGTTCTGGCTGAAGAACAGCCCAAAGGATTGCAGGGATCCGTCACTTCAGGCGGAGGGGCTCTTTACAACCATAGATGGAACGCCAGGAACTTCACAACTACTTCTAATATTTTTTTTTTAAATAAATTTTGAAATGCTTTTCCTGTTAATTCTTCACTTTCTTGAACTTCTTTTAAAGAGGAAGTTTCCATGTCCACCTATCCCTGGGTGCATTTAAACCCAGGTATTGGTTTTCCAATACCTCACACTTGCCCGGAGGGGAAGAAGGTGCCAGGGTTACAGTGACATTTCTAGAAATAGCAGTAGATTAAATATTTGAGCCGTGTCATGGGTGGCATTAATTGCCATGCCATGTGATCCTGAGTGACATTTTGGAGGAATGGCAGAGTCAGAGCTAAAGTTCACACGGGCTCAGCAGCACAGGGGATGTGTGTGCACGTCTTACCCTGCAAAGCTCTTTAGCCAGAGGATCCCTGTGCTGAGCTGGGCCCTCACGTGGTGCAGGACAGGGAGCCTGGCCTTTTATATTTGAGAAGTAATTCCTCTAAGCCATCCTTAGCTCGAGCTAAAGCCTACAGAGGGCAGTGGAAACTTTTCCCCGCCCGTCCACGGAAGGTTCTGGAGCCATAGGAACATCTGTAGTGACTGTCATGAGTCACTGCTCGCCTCAGAGGCCATTTTTAGACACCCAGAATTCAGTTTGCATCGCTCTTGGTTTGCTGCATCACCCCACAGCTCAGAGAATAAGGCACACATTAAAACGCCCAGCCTCGTAAAGCAATATTGGTGATTTTCTTTTTCAGTTTCTCATCACTCGCCCTCAGCATCACTCAAACCCTTTTGACTCATCTGGGTTTTGAGATACAGTCTCCAAAGTGCAGAAACAACACCAAGTGCAGACATCATTCTGACAGTGCCTTAATCACAGCGTGGAATAGCTCCACCAGAAATATCAACCACTTTTCAGTTTCTTCCTCCTTGTAATTCCAGAGGACGGCAAATGGTTATAAAAACTTATTAATTTGGAAAAAAAAAAATAGAATAACATTCCAAACTATGAATCTGTGTCAAGATTCGTGTGAGTAGAGAAGACATGGTAACTCTTCATAGATCAGACAACAACCCCTTGGTACCACCATGACTTTTGGTTTCTGTCAGCTGAAGGTCTGGCTGGTCAGACCCGACCAGGTGAGACCAAGATGCCCAAATTCTCCTGCCAAAGCCCAGCCAAGGTGCAGGCACCGCTCACCCTTCTGAGCCAATCTGGTGCCATTTTGCAGTATAAACCTCTCATCTTCGCAGTGCAGAGAGCTACAATCAAAACCACAAAAAACTCATGTAATTAGAGACATTTTCCTCTGAGCTTGTTACACATCTGCAAAGAGTCTTATCTTTCTCTAACTGAAATCGCTACTTAAGGGTCAGTAGTAATGTCTGGACTTTATGATCCTAGAGGTCTTTTCCAAACCTTAATAATCCTGTGATTCCATTATTTGAAGCAGCTGCACAGTGAGGGCTGGCACATACTTTCCTGCACCGAATACTTACGCAAGTCAATAAATTGCAACCAAATTAATGCCACCATCCTGTGGTGCTTTGAATCAGTTTTTAATAACCCTAGCATTTGAAATGCTATGGTTTGAGGCTAGAAAAGCAATATATGTGTGGTTACACTGACCTTGGAGCTGGAGGTAGGGACGTCCTGCTGCCTGCAGCGAGCCCAGAGTGTAAAGGGAGCAGGAGGCTGGGCACTCACAGGAGCCCAGGGAATTTGAGACGGGCAAAAGGAGGTGAGGGAAACGAAAATAATTGCTGCAGGGGCCAATCCTGCCCTGCTGGGTTACGTGAGTGGCATTTGCCTGCACAAGGTTGCCCTTGAGAGTGTCAGCAGGATGTGACAGCAACTTCATCTCTCAAACACCTCTCAGCAGCCACGTCAGCGATGGCCGGACAGATGGACATGGCCAGAGGGGCTGGGCCCCTCCCAGGACCCCTTCAGGGACAGCCAGGAGAGAAAGGTCAGTCCTGCCTGCCTGAACAGCCCCAGAGAGGCACCACAGCAGGGTGATGCCGTAATTCCACCTGCACACAATCCCAGGTGGAAATGGGTCAGGGCAGGGAACTCAGCTGAGATCACAGCAGGGAATTTGGGCTTTTTTCCCCTCGCCTTTGCTTTTTAGCTCATGACACTAATTCTTGACTATTTGTAAGGCAGAGGGGCCCACAACCATGAAATGTGAAAGGAGGCCTCTGAAGCCTCTCATCTAGAATCACTATTATTGTATTACTATACTTCACTTAGAATTGCTCTATTGTAGCAGTTTTGGGAAGCATGAAAGAATAATCAATTTCATTCACCTGGCTCTGCTCCCACCTAACATGTGTCAAGGCTGACAGAGGAGCAAAGAGGCCAGCACTGTGCAGCTTTTACAAATCCAGAACTTAAAAATCCTTTTCCCTTTGTACAATTAATATTCTTTTGATTTTACATAGCTATTTCCTAAACCCACATTTCAGATTTTTGAAACTTTACAAAACACAGACATCTCTCATCCAAAATGTTATGCCTTGTTTGGGCTAATGAGAGCCATGCACACCCACCAGAATTAAAACCAAAACAGCCATTCCAAATCAATGCATCTGGAAACAACCTCTTAAACACACCAGGTTTTTATCAACCCAACATGTTCCTGGTGTTGATAGAGGAAAAAAAAACAACTGTGGATCTCTGGAGGTTACATGACTAAGGAAATATGGGCACAGAAAATCAATGCCTCCTGATGGAGGCACTTTTATACCTACTTTTACATTTTTTACCTTTTTTTCATCAAGGCCTTGAACAGACCAGGACTTCTCCTGGAAGCAGGTGATGCCATGAAGTGCCTGACTGGGTTATGCAGAGGTTCAAACCAGCTAAGAGCCTGGGAGAACAGAATATGCAAACAAACACCCAACCGTGAATTTACGAGCACAAACACCTGGAAAAAACCACTGTTACCAAGTTCCCTAATGATTTCTGAAGAATATTTCATTAATACTTAAAGAATTGTTCAGCTTTACTACTGTTCTGTGGTCTATTTTGTGACAAACTCATCTACTGAAACAGTTGGGATGCCAAGGACCATCCATAAATAATGCCCTGTTTTCATCTCTAATATAATTATCTAACAGCTACAATGCTGTCGTGGTTTCCTTGCTCGTGCTGGGGAGGCAGCAGCAGCTGAGTGTAAATTCAGCTGCAGTTCATATTAATCCATCTACCCTGCACAGAGAGTGCAGCAGCTGGAGTTTGTGATGGAAGCTGCTGGACAGGGGAGTTACTGTAAGGGCCACACAAAGGTCATTGTGTTTTATGGGAGATCCTTTCTGATTCCACAATTATTTAGAAGAAAATTCATTTGAAGTTCATTTTCTGTGTGTGGGACATAATTTAATAGCAGTCAAAGGAGTCAGGAGAGAAGTGATGAGCTGAGCTGTTCTCACAAACTCTGTGTGTGGAGTTAGGGGTTGGAGGGTGCTGTGTTTGTCCCGAGGTGCAATGGCAGTTCCTGATCTGTAATTCCTGGGATTCAGACTAAGGCAGAGAAGCACAGCACCCCGTGAGCACACACAGCTGATACCCAGGGTCACCCTGACCTCTGACTGAGGATTCCTCATGACTGTGGGTGCTCAATATCCCCTTACACAGCTCAGCCACCCAGCCCTCAGAAAGGGGGAAAAATCTCTTTTTGAGGGGATCCAACCCCTGCACCCCACTGGGGCTGGGGAGGTACATCCAGCACTTGGTGTCCACCATGGGCATGCAGTGGCCATGGCCAGGGGGACAAGCAGGCACAGGGCAGTCATCCTACACCTGCAGCTCCTCCAGAGAAAGGCTCCGCAAGGTGCTAATGCATCTCTACTAAATAAAGAGCTCAAGGAGGCCCAACCCACGCTTTAAAAATAACCCCAGCTATTTTGAGTTACTAAAGTTGCTCTTCACAGGACATCCACTACAGAGTAGAGGAAAGGCTGTCTATAATTAGCACTGTGTTTTCTGGCTAAAGGGAGGAGAAAAGGTTTTCCTAAAGATGGAATCGACCCTTTGGAAAAGCAGGAATCTCCAAAATCCAAGAAGTGATCCTTTTCTTTGTTTGTTTGTTTGTTTGTTGAGGTTTTTTGGGGAGTTTCTTTGTTCATTTGGTTGGTTGGTTTGTTGGTTGGTTTGGGGTTTTTTGTTTGTTTGTGGGATTATTCGGGGTTTTTTTTGTTGGTTTGGTTTTGTGGTGTTGTTTTTGTTTTGGTTTTGTTTTGTTTTTGGTTTTGGTTTGTTTTGTTTTTTTTCCACCAGCTGCATTGCAGCCACAAGTGAATAAATTCTGAGATGCTGATTGTCAGGGAGTTCAAACCAGTAATGAGCAGAAAACCACAGCTGACAAACATTCAGGTATCTTGAGCTCTGGACATCTTCTCTCTTCCCACCATGGTGATCCAGCGTTTCTTTGCCATGGAAACCCCATGTGGTACAGGTAGAGAAGGAAAAAGGTGGTCTTTTTTCAGATGGTTTTCCCATTGGATATGAAATTTTCACAGCAAACAAAATGAAATAAACAAAATATTACTATTTAAAATTAAATACAATGTACTGATAAGACTTTCTGTCTTCTCTGTCTGGAAAAGTTGCTGAGTTTACTCTACAGGAAACATATCAAGGATCTAAACTTGACTTGAACATATTGTCCCCAATCCTATAAACACAGAACTTCCAGGAAGGGTAGAGTGAGGGAATACAAATTTTTAGCAAAAATTCTGTCAATATTTCTGGCCCATCCTCATCCAGCATGCCACACATGGAGAAAACAAACTTGAAGTGATTTCTGCTGCCACTAAATTTACCAGCTCCTGTGTACAGAGTTGTGTCCAGCAGTCAGGAGCTGGAACAAACACCAGTCACTGTTTCAGTCCTCTTTGAGAATGCAAATTTCAGTAAAAAATCTGGCCTTCTCACATTTTACTTCTTTTAGGGCTACACAGAAATAGGGTCAGATTACTGGAATGTAACTTTCAAGGCATAAATCAATCTTCACAATTATCATGTGTTACCTTTGCACGATCACTAATTTCTTCACAGAGCTGTGGATTTTTAACAGCCTCTAACCACAAACTTCCCTTGCTTCCTTCCACATTAAAGAGAGGTGGGTGCTCTCAGATTTATTTGGAGGTTCCAGGATGGCTTCCCACTGCCAGAGGGCAGGGCTGGATGGGAATATTGGGAAGGAATTGTTCCCTGTGAGGGTGGGGAGGCCCTGGCACAGGGTGCCCAGAGAAGCTGTGGCTGCCCCTGGATCCCTGGCAGTGTCCAAGGCCAGTCTGAAGCAGCCTGGGACAGTGGAAGGTGTCCCTGCCCATGGTAGGAGTGGCACTGGATGGGCTTTAATTGTCCCTTCCAACACCAACCACTCTCTGATCCTACAATGATGGCCTTAGAATAAAGAGGTAAATCAGCCAACTGTTTGGCATAAGGAAAATGAGTGGTTTAAAGTGTTGGCAAAACAACCTGATATTAAATTACCCTGCAGCACTGTTAAACAGAGCTGCTTGGGAAGTATTATAGGTTTTTTTTCTTTCATTGACAGTAGGTGACAACTTCAAGGGTAAGTTGCTCTCTCAGGTAATTTCAGTTTTTATGTGAAACACCAAAAATGTAAACAGAATGGAGAAGATGTGCCCACAAGATCACAGAGTGCTGAATAGAGGCTGATTTTATCATGTCACTTGCTGTATCTCCTTCTTACACAGACCGGCTGTGCCACTGCTGTTTACTTATTTAAAATGTTAATTCTTGGAACAAATTTAAGAGGAATCTTTCTGTTTTCATTGAATTACTGAGTTCAACACAGAAAAGCTGTAACCAGTGATTAAAGCATAGAACACAAGCTGGAGACCTGGCTTTGTACTCCCAACCTTTGTAAGCTATTTTTCTTCAATTTGCAAGTGATTTTATCTCCATATGACTTGTTTTCCTATCACAAGGCAAGGGACACAACCTGCTTAAAAACCACTGTGTTTTCTGTCTTTTCTTGTGTATATAATGTGCCTTTACTGTTTGTTTTTTTAAAATCCAGGGCAGGACATCAGCCCAGAAGAAGCAAGGGATGTGCAGACACAAGTCCAAACCCAGTGTCAGTGATTAGCAGTGATGCCCACAGTAGCTGCAATGCATCATGAGTGGAAAGAAAGAGTAAAACATGGTAATGCAAACCATTCTTTCCCAGTACAGACCCAAAATTTTCCCCGATTTCTTTTCCTTCCTTAATGACTTGCTTTTCTAAGACACTCAGTAATTCAGAAGGAGAAATTGCATTATTCATGATGAGGGCTAAAATAATAAACAAAATCCAGTAAGAACTCTTGAAACTCAGGAAAGAAAAGAATGTTTATTAGCACACAGGCACAACACCTTGCCTGGTATGCCTTACTAACAATACAAAGCAATAACGTCAGGTCAAAAGAGAAGTTGCAATACATGCAAAAACATCTGGATTGTGCACTAAGTAACACATTTGATATAGGTACATCTGCCAAATAAGCACATATCTACTGCCCTAGGTAACAGAACCTCAGAGACTACCTCAAGAGTAAAGGTACAACAGAACAACCATCACTGAGCAGCATTTTGGACATGAAGCATCCTAGACAGAGACATTTGACCTTTGGAGGCAAAAACTGTAACAGGCAAATAGCTGAGAGCCAGATCCCCAACGACTTATGAAAAGCTCTCGGTGAAGCCTAAGGTATTATCAGAATGAGGTCTGAAGGGTTTTGCCCTTGGTGAGTAAAATCATGAGTGGGTAAAAATGTCTCTATGGGTGAGAATTGTAAATCATCAAGGTTAAATGTTGTTGCTAAGAGTGAAAGGATGAAAGACTGAATGTTGATACAAATAAAGCAACGTTTCTCTAAAACCCTTAAAATAAATAATACACATGAAGGAAAATTTGGGATAATTAACATGTCCTGAAATCAAAATCAACATGGTTCAAGTTAATAAATAATTAAAATAATTAAGTTCCTTTTTATCCTACAGAACAATAGTCAGTATTAAAAACTAGGAAAGCAGAAAGAGGACGGGAACCTCCTCCTTACTCCGAAACCAGGGTGATTGGTGCCAGTTGCCACCTCTCACCACGAAGCTACGTGTCTGTGTGTCACAGGACTAGCCAGAGGAAAGGAACAGAACGAACACACACTGCCACTGTGAATTCTTACAGGTTTCGGTTTTCATCTACAGGATGAGTTCTCAGGGTCCGGGTCACTAACAACAACTGCTGGGTTCGGGGGGAGAGGGCTGGGGGGTGAAGGCTGGGGGTGAAGGCAACTCTAATCCTGTGTCAGCGTGTGACGAGCGCTCTCCGCCGCTGAAGGGGACGTGTCTGTGCTGCTGCCCAGGGTCCCGGGTCACCGCGGTCACGCCTGGGCTGCTACTGATGCGGTACAAGGTCCTGCGGAGCCGCGGGCCTGGCTGGCAGCGCGCCCACCGCGGAGCAGTGGGTGAAAACGCTTTATCCCCATCGGCGCCAGCGGCCCGGCCCCACCGGGCTGGGAGCAGCCCCGCGCCCGCTGCCGGCAGGCTCGGGGCTCAGAAGGCAAGTGGAGAGGCGCTTCGGCCCTTCTCTGTCCTGGGCATCCTCGCTCGCGGGGCTCCTCCAGCTCCCTTTGCGGGAAAGCGAGTCTGTGACGCTCCCGCGGCGAGAAAGCTGCGAGGGACAGGATCCTAAAAGACAGCGAGAGCCCAGTGACAGAGTCCTCACGGGGAGCCGTGCTCCCTGAAACGCCAGAGGCAAAGAGCGGGTGTGTGATGAGCGAGATCTCTCTCTCCGTGCGGTATGGCTGTGGCGGGGTGGCAGAGGGAGCTCCGGCCCCCTCCGGCCACACAGGGACACCGCTGGGCTGAGCTGGTTATGCTGGAACTAGGCAAAGCCTCGCACAACGCAGGGTTACTGCTGCCTACAGACTATTGCCATAGCCCAAACACGCAGCAGGGCTGTAGCAGAGGCACTCGGGCCACTCGGAGGTTAAGCACTCAGCCCACAGCCCAGCTGTGAGGGAGGGGCTGCAGAACAGCTGTTTCCAGCTGTGGTCATGCAGCTCCGAGGGCTGTGGGTGACAAGGTGCATCCTCACTTCTTCCTGTGCTTTAACAAAAGCATTGTATCCCCAAGCAAAAACATCAACATTAGCCATCAGCAAGTCAAACATTACTGTGACCATAATAACTTTTACACAATTTTGTTGCTGATGCTGCTGCTGTTGCTACGAACACAAATCACGCATCCGACTCTCCCGATTCTGACCTAAACTGGCCACTGGGACAAGAGGCAACCTTTGGCATATGAGCAGGATGTGCTTTTCCAGAGGGGCTGAACTACCACATTCCCAGCTCCGGGTGCTCAGCCCCTCTGGCAGAGCCCAGCTCTGCCCCCGTGTCCTCCTCCGAGCACAGCACAGCCCTGCGAGCCAGCGCTGAAATGCATCGAGGGCTCTGACCAACACACTCGTGTTAAGCACGGAACAACACTCTGTGACAGGAGCACGATGAACATTTGTACCCTGTAACCCTAACAACATCGAGGAGATTTGGTAAAACGGGGTACAGGCAGATAAAGCAGCACTTTATAGCGTACAACAGAGATGCCCATTGACACTGACAGCTGATACACGTTCTCTTTGTTAACAAAGAAACAATAACACCAACATAAGAAATCGCTTTTTGGACCACATTTTCCCTGTTGCTCCATTACTTCAAAGTGTCTTACTAAACTGCTGATTGGTAATTGCTTTTGTACAGAAAATACACAGTCGGTTGGTTTTGTGGTCCAAAAAAAACCATGCTCTTTTTTTTTTTTTTTTCTCCTCATACCATGCATTGGGATGCAATCAGCTTCTTGTAGACCATTAGTTAAAAGAAACAAACACAATTTTTACAATAAAAAGCTTCTATAAGTAACATTTTTACAGCAATCATTAGCCAGAACTATTTAAACCGTTCCTAGCACTTCCTTCTCTCCTGCTGTCTGCTTTTCTAACAGAGGATTTTTCCAGTATCTGTGACACCTCCCCATGCAGTTATTTACAAGGAGATGGTCCTTGTGGAGAAGGACCTTAATGAATTTTACAGTTGCTAAGGTACATTTGTAAATGCTGGCGGTCACACTCAGACAGAACGAATGGAACTCATTGTGCAGCTCTGGGCTGGGCCAGCAATGTAATTAAAGTGCAAATAAAGACAAAAACCACAAGCCAGGCAGGTCCGTTTTTCATCGCCAGCGTTAAGAAGCATCACAACTGTTTCAGGTATGTCAGATCAAATAGGCCTAAGTCACAATCTATTTTAAACGTCTGTCTCCCTGAGAAGATTTAAGGGAGGTATACGGTGATATAGCCCTATTTCTTCAACTGGCTGAATATCATTGGAAAAGTAAGGACACTTTTCCAGCCAATTTTTGTTTTCAACAGTGCTAACACCTGTGTTTTGTACTATGATGCCTTTTACAGCATTTGAGCTCACTTCCCATGCAGCTACGACAGGCCACTCTTGATGAGGAAAATACAAGAAGTACCCACTACTGTAGAAATGACATCTATCTACCTGGTACATCACAAAAGCAGAGGCTCTGAAAACATTTACAAATAGCACATTTTTTCAAACATATGCAAGTGATAAATACCAGCTCAGATAAAAATACATACTTTGTGTTTGCTGGCATTCAGTGTTTGCCACTGACATGTCCAATTTTAGAGCTAAGTCAGTGCCAAATGGCTGAAAAAAAAAAAAAAGACATTTTTCAAACCACTGATTCCATGTAAAATGAAACTGTCACTCCAGCTCCGAGTGTTCACTGCTGATCACCACCTGCTGCCAGACAGACAGGTATTTCTCTCCACAGTGTGTCCAGAAAGTGCTCTGTAGCCTGACTTGTCAGAGAAGCTGCAGGAGGTGCAGGAAAATAAAGTGCCTCTTCCAGGGCTGCGTGCAACGTGACTCTCCATCCCCTGCACCACCCCTGGTATCCCTCACCTTCCCAGCTGGCAACTATTTACAACTATTCCACCAGTCCTTTTCCTGTCCACGCTGTAAATACTCTCACTGATTAAAAAGATATTTACAAATCAGTTTTTTAGATACAATCAGTCACCTTAGAAAAGGCTGATGAGACATTTAAAGGAGAAAATGTTTTATAAAGAGTAGCATTAAAGGTACAGCAGGTGTTTCAAACAACGGCAGATCTGAAGGTACTAGATGCTGTCTTAATATCACTCCAAAGTAGTAGATGAGGGCTAAAATCCTGTTTTTTCAATGAAATTACCACAATATGAGAACACCACAGCCATTACTGCTTCAGTGAACACACAGTTAGCCATCAACCCAGCCACCTCACTTCGCTTATTTATCCCGACACACCTGAGTATATCAACACCATTTAAACCTGTACCCTTCATTTGTCATGTGAGATGGCTGCAGTGAGTGCCTGTTCACAGGAAAGTCCCCTGTTTTCCACAAAACCACAGTCCCTAATGCCAAACATGACCTTTGCAAAGCAGAAATCGCTGAAGCCGGGTGGGAAGAGTCTTTGTCTTTCACCTCCAACACCCGTTTGTGTTGCCTGAGAGGGAAAGGCTGTGAGACTCCTTTTTCTCTTATTGGAAGAGAGAGCTGGCATTCTTGTCAGAGTTTCTCTGGCTGTCTTTGGGAGGTGGCATGCACGGGTGTGTCCCCTGTCCCAGCGCTGTCTGCCGGCCCGGTGAGGGGCATGTCAGGCGGGGAGCCGGGGCTCGATCTTCAGGGACAGCTCGTACAAAGTGTCCTCATCCATGATGAGGGTCTTGTCCAGCAGATACTGAGTCACCTGAGGTGGGCAAACACAGATGGACAGGCTGCATGTTACTGACACAGGAATCCCCCAGCTTTCCTTTCCCTCTCAGAACATTTTGGATCCTGAGATCCCCTCACGTTGTTTGCTTGAGAAACCTAAGAGCTGCTTGGAGTGCTGCTGGCATAAAGATGCACCTGTGGCACTCTGGCAATTAATTAGGATTCATTCCTCTCACGAATGGTAACCTTTGCCAGGTTACCTCAGCCCAAGCTGCTCTTCTGGAGTCTGAGATGAACCTTCTCTGAAGGCACTGACCAGCTCTGGTCACACACAGTTGCATGGCTCCCAAGAAGGACAAAGGGAAAAGGAACTGCAGGCAGGTGCCTGGGGCATCTCCTGACCTTCATCCCACGATCTCGGGGCAGGGAGAACATATCTCCCTCTGAACCCCTCACACCCTCAAAGGCTGCAATCCCCAAAGACCTTCCAAAAGTGCAAAAAACTTCTTTACAAGGCATCAGAGTCCCTGCAGGGTGAGGGTCTCACTGTCCCAAGGACCCGTCCGTGTGTCTGTCTGTCCTCTCCTCCACGTGTGGGAGCAGAAGACACCAGCTTCAGCTGTCAGTGAGAGCTGTACCTTACAGGCAGCTGCTGCCACAGCCTGATTTCAGTAGCAGGCAGGAGCCTTACCTTCTGCTGGTGCTCAATGCGGTAGGAGGTCTGCTGGAACTGGCGGATTTCCCTGATAATATGTGAGATCTTTCAAAAGAACACACAGGTGTAAGTGCAACCACAGCTTGACTTCAGCTAAGCCACACAAAGCAAGAGTTCTGCACCAAATTATTCCATTTAAATGGGGAGGAGGGAAGGGAAGGGTAGCGATCATCTCCCAACAGCTCCCCAGGACCTCACTTTCCCAAATAAAACATTTCTTCCTCAGCCAGCCCTGAGTGAACTCTCCCCATAATGAAACCTCCCTGTTCTTTGCCTCGAGTGGCTGCTGCAGAGCACAGCCCTAAGACGGGCATTAAGCTGAGATTAGAGGAGAAACTTCTATGCCTCCCTCCGAGGAGCTGTTACAAAACAGCATTACACAGCAGTGGGAGAGACATCAACTTTGAAGTGCTTTTCAGATAGACCAGAGCACACTTTGAAAAGAACATTGTGATTACTGCTTCCTGGTGAATCACTGCATTCCTTTAATTCTGGTTGTTTAAAAAAAGCTTTTTGTTGCTCCTTCACGAGCTTCAGGCAGCTGCTTTTGCTGTCTTTTCTCAGAAAGTAAACTGGGGACAAATTCAGCCTGTAAAAAATCCCAGCCTGCCAGAAGGTGGTGATAGAAGACTGGGTCGAGTAATTGCTCTCCATTCGCTGCCTCTTGCACAACGCCAAAGCACCTTCTCTGAAGTTAATTTCGGAGGAGTTATAATGAAATCAATAATTAACTTGCACAATTAAACACCTGTTGGAGAAGTGTGTAAGAAACTGAAAATTACCATTCTCATTTTGGAGAAATTGACAAGGCCTTCCTCAGTGAAGTTGGGAGTTCCTTCCTCAATAAATGCCAGGTCGGTCAGGTACATCCCAAGGTAGGGAACAGCAGGTGGGTTACAGCTGTAAATCAACAAATCAGCTTATTTGCCTGTAGCTACGTTTGCAAATGCGTTTTTTTCTAACTTGCACAAACTCTTTATTACTTTGCCCACCTCTTATCAATGGGTTGCATTCCTTTCTAGGACAAACAGCTCCTCTGGCTCTGCTTGAGTTGTGTTTGCTCTGCCTGTGACAAATTGAATGCATTCTGCCCAATATCTAATATTAATGGCATTTTTAAAATACACCATTAATTACTCTGTCTGTTCAGTTCTCAGCTTCTCTCAAGTTCACTTGAGGCAGTTGTGCCACTCAATTCTGAAAAGCCTGCTTCCAATTAGAAAATTCACAAAAATTCAGGTTTTTGTACAGCTGGAATCAGTGCATAAATTGTAGAAAACTTGACATGGAATACCCTGGATACCAAAATTACAGAATGTCAAATGCAATCTGGCAAATCAATTAAAGAAAACAATATGCCAGGACTGCTGCACAAAAGAAGCCGGCTGTTTTCCAGCAGGCTGGGAGGCCACAGGAGAAGAAATATCCCTTTGCCTTTGTCCTGTCCCTATGTTCCTCTCATAATTTATTGTCAGAAACATAATGGATTGTCGTATGATTGGGTGCGTGACCTGACACAGGCTTAGTCCCAAGTCCTAAACTTCTTAGCTAGAACAATCCTGTTTTTCATAAAAACTTTATAAAGCTGACTATACACTTATTGAAAAAGTTTATCAGTATAAGTGAAACCCCAACAGGGAATGTTCACACAGAAAAATAGTTTAATTTGTTTCAGCAATTCTCTGGAGCTACTATGTTTATCTATCAGGGGTATTAAATCACAGCATATTCAGCAAAACAATAATGCCAAATAGAACCAACCTCGAATTTAAAAGGTTATTAGGGGAAAAAAAAATCATTATTAAAGCTTAATCAAAGCAAATTAATCTTTAACATGAACTATCCAGTGCTTGTAACAAAACACAGTTGTATACTGTAGGGAGGCATACTTTTTGAGCATTTCTCTCAGGTTTTTAAATCTTCCTTCAGATGACACAGTCTTCTGAAGCTTGTCCATGAGTGCTTTTGTCTGGAAAGAAAATGCATTACAAATGTCATTGCTGGTGCATGTAAATGACTGGAATTAGATTCTAGCAAAGGTGTAATTCACTTATCATCCCAACCCCATTTTCAAGAGTAATACAGCAGGCATTAGGAATTTAGCTTTGATGCAGTTTCTCCTGTCTTTCTGAAAATGGAAATTAGGCAGCATTACAAGTTTTCCTATGAGTGATACACAGAACCTGTATTAATGCTAATATTATTACCCTGCAAATGGAGGGAAACTCACAAGTTTATTACATTAATGGTCAGGAATTCAGTTTGCTGTGCACACAGGAACAGAACAGATCCTACATGTTGCTGAGGATCCTCAGCTGCATTTGCTGAAGCTGGTGACAGCAAGGGGTGGTCACTTGCCTTGGAGCTTGCACTGAGTTGATTTTGCCTCCAAGTTCCAGATAAAAGCTGAGTATGTAAATGAGAATATATTCATGTCTTACACAAATCACTTTCCGTGGGCATCATCAGACCCTAGCTCCTTCTTAGGTGAAATAAACTTGATTTTCAGCCTGTTTATGCTACTGACTTGAGACTTGAGTGTAGAGAATGATGAGAAATTAATCATATTTGAAACTGAATTTCAAATTAAGAGAGAGCTGTAGGCAGACAGAGTCCCTTTCTTCTAAGTAGCAGGCTGATGAAAAACCCAGATTGCATTCCCAATAAGTACCAGAGGACTGTGCCACAACATCAATCTGCTGTGGGTTTGGTTTTTTTCTTTTTCAATGGAAAAGTTTAAAAATCAAACACATTCTATCAATAAAAACTTTGGAGGTAAACTCACTTGTAACAATTTGTATTGAAAGGATTTTCAACAGATTTTTCAACAGAAGAACATAATACCAGCTGTGAAGCAGCTGAGAAAAACCTGAGTGGAGAAGGTGGTACAGTCAGAATGTGTTTTAATTGTATTTCTGTCGACCATTTACAACACAGAACATAAAAGACTGGATTATCTTCATCCTGACAGGTTCTTTTTTCATGTGTGTGTCTTGTTTTTGTGGCTGGCAGTCATTCTCACAGCTTTTGCTGACATTCTCAGCAGCCAGGTAAGGGTTAAACAGAGGTGTTCACTGCACCTAAACTTGAACTCCTAAATGAGAAAGAAAACTTTTTATCTGCAGTCTTTTTCTGGGTAGAAAAAACTCATGAACTAGAGATTTTCTGACCTTCCTTCAGGCTTTCTGCACAAGCAGTTCCTATTTTAGGCACCTCACCAGACTTTACCTGTAGCTTGTAACCACCCAGATGTGTCTATCAGAAAAATACCTAAATTTAGTTTATTTTGAACATTTCAGCACTGCAGGCCGAATACTCTCGGGCACCTGCCAGTGATGTTGAAAACAGTTTGCTCCCACAGATTAAAAAAAAACTACACCCAAAAGTCCTGGACAGGAAGTGCCAGTTCCGGGTGTCGAAAATTCAGAAGTATTTCCAGGAGGGGCCCCTGGATGTGGTGAGAGGTGGAATCTGGAGCCACCCGCCGCGTCCGGGTCCCTCTCACCTGCTTGGACACCTTTGCCCAGGTTTTCTTGAGCCTGTAGATGGCACTCCTGTTGAGGGCGGAGGTGATCTCCAGCACGCCGTTGTAGTTGTGCAGGCAGCGGCAGATGTCGGCCACCGCCACCCACTTCTCGATGGCGCTGGCCCGCGAGGGGACGTCGGCGTAGCTCATGATCTGCGAGGCCACCAGGTTGCTCATCTGGCCACGGAGACAGGCAGGAACTCAGGGAATTGCAGCACAATCCCTTCTAACACGTTGTGAATTAATGGGCAAGGCAGGAAAACCCCCACGCTGAGCATGACAGAGATGATGGCTCTTGATAAACCCAGGGAAAGGACTTTGGAAACACAGCTTGGGCAGGTGACAGGAAAGAAGGGGTGGGGATGCAATGGGAAGGGCTCCAAGCCATCAGTGGTAACCTGATTGGGGAGTGTCTCAGTAAAATTCAAGGAAAATTATAAAGGGCAAAGACAGGTTTAGGAATACAATGGCATTAAAAAGCATCAGTGTTGTATTTCTCTGGAGAAAATGGAGTTTCTTCAGTAGGCTGAAAGGCACTGTGCTAAGTTTCAAACGTTCTACTCTCTTAAATTCCCACTGAAATGCTAAGTACCAATTGCTGGAAATGAGAATCTTCATCTGCTTTGATTTAAATGGTTAATTACAAAGAGGCTGCAGTATTCAGTCACCACTAGATAACACATTACATCACATTGCAACAAAACCCAGTATTTTGGTTCCGGAGGTCAGAGACAGTTCACGAAAGCAAATCTGTATATGAGAGTACTTACATCATTAAAATGTTGACTAGTTTTCATAATATAGGGCGTTCTCTCATTTTTATCCACTTTCATCCAGCCCTGCCCAAGGAACTCTCTAGACATTGATGGGAGAAAAAAAGGCAAATAAAATCTTCATAAACACAGTATGGAGTCTGTCTGTAAGCACAGCCTAAGCAGATTTCAAGGATACCTCAATTTCCTGGAAGCTAATAACACAGCTTTACACTAATTCCAGCATCTCACTATACCATTTTTAATGCTGTCTGAAATGGTAAATATTGTAAAGAAGATTTATCTTTCCTTTAATCCCCTCACCCCCGTCACCCCATCCTAATTTCCAGCGCTGTGACCCTATTTACAGCACGTTATCCTGTTATGTGTGGAAACCCTTTGGTCAGGGGCTGACCTGGGGGCGTGGTGGCCCAGGAGACGCTCTGTGGCAGGATGTGTTCTCTCCCTCTCTACCACAGATGGCTGGTGCATATAGAAGAGATAACCCAGGGGCTGAAAGGCCCAGCCAGAATCATCTCTCTGGCACCAAAAGTATTCAGGCCTCAGCTGAGAATCAACATCTGAGTTTGGAGACCTCATTTGGGAAGAGATAAAAGAAACATTCTTGACTAAGAGACACTGCTTTACAAAGTATAAAAGACACACAAGTTATCACAGAGGCAGAAGCCTCTTACACCCTGAAAGTGTTTGAATGTTCTCCCCAAAGTCTGGACACAGGTTTGGTGGTTCTTTCCCTGGGGATTGAGGGGAAAGATCTCGATGTGTGCCCCACCAAAAGTTGGATGGTAAGATACATTGAATCCTAAGTTACATTATTTCTCTCCTAGTTGTAACATTAACAGGTACCTTTAACCTTGCCCTGTATAGATCTACCAATAGTTTATCTTTTTGTCCGTATTCCTGTGTAACATTCGTTTGCTTTAGGTCTCATGTCTGTAAGTTTTTGTCTATTAAATCAATAATTCATTCCACAACAGACCGAACCAGCCATTATTAAAGAACTTATGAATGGGAGCGGGTTTTAGGGTGCTGGCTGCCTCAATAAAGCTCCTGCCTGCTGCCAGAGGCCTGGGCAAAAGGCAGGGGCTTGTCTAAACCCCCGCATCTGTCCAGAGCACACTCACTCGTAGGGGATGCTGCGGAACACGACGTGGTCCAGCAGGGTGATCTGCTCTGCCAGCTCCATGGCTGACAGCGTCTCGAAGCACTCGGGCTTGGGGCAGTCTGGCTGCAAAAGAAACAACAGCACTCAGGGGTCTCTCACGGGACTCTACTTAAAGATAATTAATCTCCTTCGGTGTGAGGAGAAATAAGAATAGCAATTGCAAGCAGCACAATCACTGGGCTGGAAACTCATAAAACAGGCAGACACCAGCTCAGGAGTCTGAATGTAGGTTAATTAAGCTCTGCATATTCTGAACTTATAATTTCATATATATTAATATCTTTCCCTTCTTTAAAATCTTGAGATTTTTATCCAAATACTGAAGTTTTGATGTGTTCATTTTTGATATGGGCTCCAAATTCTTACGATCTCTAAACTGAAATGGGCATTCCTGGTCCAGAAATACTTTACAAGTTGCAGTTCTGTTACATTTTATTGACTCAAACACACAACATTTCTACAGGAGTATTTATGTTTAACTTTCAAGATGACCTTACCATCTGAATGATATCCTCTATTTTCAAATGGTTATCATCTTGATCATCCTGAGAAAGAGTTCTGAAAAATAAAATAGCAGAACATCCTATAAAAATACCATTGTCCATGTTTATGAAAAAATGTTATCATAGATCAGCCAAATGGTTTATCTAAAATGAATCCTAAAATGACAATTAAAGAGGTAAAGAAAAAAAAAATCTGTTACCTAAAATGTCATGTCTTTCTTTAAATAAAACTGTATGAACTGTTACAACATGAGAGACATGTAAGATAAAATATTTCCATGGGGGTTTAATGAATCCAGCTGATGAATCCTGGAAATTGTCATGTTCAGTGTCCCACACTGAGCTCGGAGTGTGGAAATGGACAGCAAACTGCAGCTTTTACTTGTACTAAGGACATGACTTTCTTTCAGTAATGAAAATGTTCATGAATGTTTCCAATTCTGCTACAGAAAACCTACAATTATTATGGTTATTTCAGAGTAATGGATCAAAAATTAACCCGGCAAAAGTAAGTATTGATCATCATCTACCCTGATGTAGCATATTGGCACATAATTACAAAATCTTACCCTTTCATGTGGAAAACACAGACTGAAAGAAACCTTGAAAACATTGAATTTGTGTAATGTAGGAGTGGTAAGATTTAGGGAGAAGGAACATTAAGTCAGAATGCAAAAGCCCATCTGAAAGGACACAACAGCGTGCCCAGAAGTCACGGGGCTGGTTCCCTCAGTGGAGGTTTAGTTTGACATCAGGATGAAGGTGCAGGTACAGGTGGGCCCAGGTCAGGCTCTCTGCAGAGGGTCCTGCCCAGCTGAAATCCCCAGGACAACCCAGGTGACCATCCCAAATTCTGCTGGCGACTTCAGAAGCTCCCTCCAGGTCCCTGCTGCTGCTCTCTGCAGGGCAGGCTCTGCATGCACCAGGGAAAGGGGTGAGGGAAGAGCATCCCTTCACCTGCAGATCTTAGCTCTGAGGATGAGACATGAACTTGCACCAGGTGGGAGCAGGAACCTTTAATGCCAACACACCAGGTTCTCCTGCTGGGGGCTGCTGCTGCTGTTTCCTCCTGGTTTGCCCATCTGAGGGCTAGGCTAAAATGAAATGCAGATAGAGACAGGACCTCAGAAATCTCCTTCCCTTCATTTGCAGCCTTCCCAATCCACACAAAACATCCTTTTTTTCTTTGCATAAGAGCTGGAAACACCTTTTGTCTGACAGGCAAGGCGTGTTTACCTCTGCAGGAGAACCCTAAGCCTCTTGCCTGGATAATAAGAGAGTGCAGCCTCAGTCCCTGTAAATAGCCTGGCAATCTGTCCTGCAGAACAGCTTATTTTGTGCTGTTCCTCATGCCTGGGTGCCTGCAGGAAGGTGTTGCTCATCCTGTGACAAGAGCCTCTGGCAATGGAAACCACACAGGCCCTGTCCCTCTGCCACAGGCATTCTCATCAATTATGCAAAATTCATCATCTGAGTTATTTAAATATCACTTTATGTTGGATCAGGTTCTCACTTTTGATACGAAAATCACTGTATTTGCTTAAAATGAAATAAAATATGAAACATGGGATTCTTAAAAGACTGAAAATGGGTAACCTTTACCCCATCTTTGCCTCCTGATACACTCCTACCATGACATCTCATATTTTATATAGACTTTCAATACCTCATTCTAAACAGATGCTTTTTTTCCTAGCACAATGATCTCATGAAAGAACCCAAAACCAACCCTCTTTTTATCCATAAATATTCTACAGTAAAATCTGCAGAGGACAACAGATCTCTAGACTGGATAATGGTATTGTTTTGACTGGCTTCCACCTCAGTCTGTGCTGTTGTCAGCCTTGGGACACCCAGTTTGAACAGAGGACTGGGGACACTCACTGGGCTGCCCAGCCCTGCTGGGACAGCTCCCACTGCACTCCCTGGAGAGCTCCTGGGAGCTGGGAAGAAGCAGATCCTTGTGAAAAAGAGTCACAAGAGACAGAAAAGGCACAGAGGGGCACTCCTGGGCAGTGTCACCCTGAGGGAGGGCTGAACAGGGTGACACCTCCAGTATCTGCAGAAATGAAGGGTAAAAATATAAAAGAAATATCTTTCTAATTCTTAGAATCACCAGTTAGGATTCTCTCTCTCTCTCTCACTATTCTTCATGCCTGACCAGCCCAAATATTAAAATAAATTTCTACTTGAAAATATTAGTATGTGTCTTGTCCTTCCTTTGTGGTACATAAAGCATATAAAAAATATTTAAAAGCTCATGCAAGTTAGAGAGCCTGAAATGTGTTGTTTGGTGAGATCATACAAGGCAGGAAATTGTTCATCCATCACATTTTGACATCTGCATATCCCTGAATTTCATTTATGTTTAGTCTGAAGAAGAAGGAAGAGCTGTTTCTTGAAGCAACCTGTTTTTCTCCAGATAGGGTTATCTATCAGAGTAATTCCCTGCTGTTCAGTCTGAATTTATACCTTCCTGCTTCGTTATCAACTAAATTTCATCTATATTTCAGGGGTTAGTAAATGAGGCTGATAAATCTCAAGCAAAATGTACATTGAGAGCTTTGCCTGGCTTTCAGAACAGATACTGAATTAAAAAAAGCTTTTTTACCCTGAAGAGAAACCCTGTCAGTCCACACAGCAGAAATCCCATCATGCAAGAAATACCAGCTGCTTTGTTTGATGACTCAAGGCATGAAGTAGCTCAGCATCTCCCATCAACATTTTCCTTGTCATTCACATTCTAAACAGAGCCTTTCCCAGAGCTGGCCGTGAAGTATCTTTGGAACACAAATCAACCTTTCCTGCTCCTCTGATCTCTGCTAACAATGGGATGGATTTCTCAAGGATGTGCATGCACGCAAAGGCTGGGGCAGTTTGTAAAAAGACATATTTTTACCCAATATCCTTCAGGGAGACATAGAAAATACCAGTGTTAAGCCTCAGAAAGCATGAACTTTCTTTCCTGGCTGTTTGAAGTTGATTTTTTCTTAGGACAAGAAATTGCTTGTCCTAAGCCCATTCTGCATTTGTCAACCTTTCAGACTCAAGAGTACACTACAAAAACTGAGATGTGGGGAAGCCAAGACCTACAGTGACAGCTGACAGGCAACCCAGAATTCTGATAGAATACATGTTTTAGGTAAAATGCCGGCAGCAAGCACCTCTCCAGAACAACAAAATTTTATAGCACTCACTTAGCAAGTGGGTGAGTGATTATTTTTATGAAGGGCACATCAACTGGAATACTCCTTATTGCAATTTTCAACCTGTCCCAGGGAAACCTTTGGAATGAAATTCCATCAAAACGTCCAGTTAAGACAAATTTGTGCTTTCTTATGAAAAGCATGCTGTCAGAAATCTTCAGACAAATTGGTTTCTAACAACAGCAAGAAAAGCCCTTCAGTTCCAGGTTATTTATGTTTCCCTTCTAAGTAGTATGAGATGAAAGGTCTCAATTCAGAAGGAAACCACAAAGATGACATCTCTGCAAGGTGCAGGGCATTGTCTGAGCAGCTTTTCCCCAAGCCAGACTCTGGAATAGGAGCCAAGAGAGGAACACAAAGCCTGGGATCTGCACATTCTGCAAGAAGACAAACCCTGGGTGCCTTTAGGACACCCTGAGAGAGTCACAAGTCCCTGCCTGGGTTCTGTCATTGTTCATGGAGAAAGAGCCAGGATGCTCAGAAATTCAGAGAATTTTGGTGGAGAGGATCTCCTCCACGACAGGGCGTGACTGTGGCAGCAGTGCTGCATCCCCCGCCTGCACTTTGTTTTGTGGTTTGCTGCTTCAGCTAAACACAGGGTCCCACCACAGAGTTCTTTGGTAATACAAACCCTTCATAATGGCCCTTAGAACCTATGGATTCTGAAAGAATTCAGGAAATATTTTTTCCATTGCAGGCCCTCTCTCAACGCTCAGAACATTGACTGTAACCTGACATGACAGAGAATCCCCACACTGATGCAGAGAAGGGAATGATGCTGTGGGAGGGATGTGGAGCCTGCTCAGGGTGGCTCAGTGGAGCCTTGGCCTGAAGCTGAGCAGTTCTGGGTCAGCAGGAACATGGTTCCACCAGTGAACACTGACCTCTGGAGACAAGAACGAACCAGAGCTCTCCAGTCTCGGGCAGAGCAGGTTCAGTGCTTGGCCTGACCTGCTGAACCAGCCACAGCACCACAAACCCCACATCATCACATCCCCCTCCTGCACCATGGGCAGCACTTCTGTTTTTAGTGGAAATGTAGGAAAAGCTGTGTTTCTCTGGCACCGGAAACCTGTTTGCCCCCTGGGTTCATGCTGTTGTAATGTCAGACAGGACACAGACAGGTCAATTTCACCTCCCCTGACTCCTCTGTTTGTTTCTCATCCTTCACTAAATCAGTTCCAGAATTGCACAAGGATGTTTTCAACCTGCCAGGAAAGCTAAACCCCCTGACAGAAGCTACTCTCACATTTTATATTCTGATTACTGCAAAGTTGAGTTGTGAAAGAACAGTTGATTGTGCCTCTGAACCCACCACCACACTGAGGAGCTGGAGGAGCAGAGGGACCCCTGGATGCCCCTGGATGACAGGACAGCAGGTCCCCGCTTCCACCAGCAAGTCCATCAGAGTTTTTTAAAGCTTACAAATATTTCTATTTTAATAATGTGCAATAAAGATTAAGGACTGTGGAAGAGCAAAGCAATGGGCACTCCTGTGTCAGTATCACAGATGAAGTTACACAAAAACAGCTGCAGATTATTCCTTATATCCTGCAATTCCCTTTACTCAGTTAACTATATAGGCTTGGTGAGAGCCTGTGTCTCCAGCAGCAATTATAGTGCTTTGTACTATACTATACTTTAAACTCTGGAAATCACTCTTAATTACCAGACATTTCCCTGAAGTGATCTGAACACCTCCCCCTTCCAGTGAAAGGGCGAGAAACTATATTAAAATTTAATTCACACTGATTGAAATATTTCACATCAACTTGTCCGGTATCCATGTGTGTTTAGCAGCACTGCCAGTCTTGAAAAGCCACAAAACACAAGTTTTTAGCCAAAGCTAAAAAAAAGTAACTTCTTTTTTTTCCTTTTTTCTTTTCTTTGCAAAAGGAATAGAGCATGAAATTTCAGAGAATGGTCAAAATTTCAGTCTGAATTTTTGAAAAATTTGGAGAAATGAAAATATCCGATGAACTGCGTGCACTGGTGCAGCAGACAGTGTGCCCAGGTACTCAGTAATCAGTTCTAGGAGGGGAGAGAGGACAAACAATAACAACCATTTTCTAGAACAGCAGCAAAAGGATGCAAACGGAGACAAATTGTTGTTTATACATAAATACAAAGGTCCATTTTTTGACGAACCGCTAGTGGAAATTGGCTAATTTGAAACTGGATACAGGAAATTGTTGACCAGCTTGTATGGTAAAGGCCTATAAATCCACCCATTGCTCTGCCAGGAACAGCCAGCCCAGGCTTGTTTTCAAACATTTCCTTGGGAAGCTGAAAGTTTTAAGGTAATTTTTCCCACCGTGAGTAGAACCTTTGCTGCCACACATATTATCAAAACCCACATCATCCTCATCCTTGTTGCTCTCTTGACTTGCTGTCTCTTCCAAAGAAACACATAAAACAAACTTAATGTTTTTACTTGGAATAGCAGCAAACACAGTATTATTAAAAGAAGGATTATTTTTGTTTATGTAAAAAGAAAGGTGCCTTTAATAAGAGCTTAACTGTGTTTCTTATATTTTGTTTGATATTTGTCCCCACAAGTGAACTTTTCAGCCCTTTTTTTTTTTCCACATATCTGTTGGGAAACCTGTAGAAAATTCAGACATAATCTATTTATTTCACCCTTACTGGCTTACCTGCAGAATACTTACACAAATATTAACAAAGCACACCATAGATTTATCTGTGCTTTTCATGATGTTTTATTTTAATCACTGCTTAATCATTAAATGTTTACTGCTCCTCAGGATTGTTTCCATTTACTTGAAAATCAGTGGCTATAAAATATTCACACTTTGTAGACAGAGCTGTTTTCACTCACACTTGAAGGCTAAACTCATGGCCGTCAGCTGTTCTGCAGCAGTTTTCCAATAAAGGTATTTTCATGAATGAAACTTAAAACAGGCTCGGTTTTATGGCTCATAAAACACTTAGTAATCCTTCAAAATTAAATACTCTGGAAAAAACCCCAACCCTGTGAATTCTAAGATACACAGTCTATCTCACTCTGTGCTACAGTTAACACGTGAAATAATTAGAAATGCATGTACCTCAGTATGTTCGCAGTAGCTTTCCTTTCTTGTGGCAAAAGGTCAGGGTCTCTCAAAACTTCCTCCAGCAAATTTAACACATTCATTTTCAGCTCGTTGTTCAGGTCAAAATCCTAAAAAGGAAAGAAATTTTACTTCTTTTAGCCTTAACACTATTGATCAAACAACTGAAAGGAAATTTCAAAGGTCTTACCTTTTTTTCTTTCAATTAGGTTTGAATTTTTATTTTTTTTTTTACTATTATGTTTGAAAATATTTAGAAAAAGCCGTGGTAGCAAACTGGCCACAAAAGTAGGATCCCCCAAAGGCTGGGATTTTTCTCCTTTTTGAGCTTTGCCTTCTGTGTGGAGATGGGATGACCAGGTAACCTTCCTTTCCTGAATTATCACCTGCACCAAGACCTACAACATCCTCTCCTCTGTGTTTGACTGCAGCTCTTGCACCCCTGCCCAGCAAGGAAGGACTGGGCTTCCTCTCACTGATGTCTTGAGTTTCTCTGTTCATCTGCCTCCCACTCTGGTGTTTCTTATCTCACACCCTGTTGCCAAAGTCTGCTTTATGTGGAGTACTCAAACAAGTAAGTTCACTATATGAGCTGGCCCTGCACTGAAGAGCTCCAGAATTTTAATCACCTCTAGGGCAGACTGATACCTGACCCAGGACTGTGGTTCAGGGATGTGCAACCAGCACTTATGCTGATCTCTGAGTTTGGAGAAACCACAAGAAGAGAGTATTGGACATTCTACAATCACAGAATTAGTACAAGCTTTGAGGCGGGAAGTTACAGGCTCCAAAAATTCTTGTGTTCAGCTCAAAGCTAGCATTTTAAGAGGAAACCTAAACTCCAACCCTTGAGCTGCCTGGTGCATCACAGACCTGCCCTGATAACCCACAGCTACTTGCAGGCAGGACCACTGTGTGCACAGCTCCCTCTCGTTTCCATGGCAACGGGAAGCACGGAGTTGCCGAAAATGGGGTTTATTTGGTGCAAGAGCATGGTATTTCCTTCCCAAAGAGCCCCCATAACCCCTCCTGTGCTGAGGGGTTCTGGAGATGTGTGCCTCTGGAAACAGCAGAGCCAGCTCAGGTGAGCCTAGCCCAGGTGAGCACCACCCACAGGAGGCAGCAGGAGCATCAGAGCACTCCCACAGCCAGAAAAACGGGTGGAGCCTCATCTGGAAACAGAAGGGAACAGCTCAGACCAGGAGGGGAATGAGTGCTCCCTACAGGACTTGCCAGAGCCACCCTCACAGCATTTTGGAGACAGGTGGTTGCTCCAAGGTCAGTGCTCAGAAATCACCTGCCCTGGGCGTTTCCCTCCTGTTACAGCACCCCCTCTTCACTCTTCCAGAGTCTCCTCACCTGGGCCTCAGCTAGCTAGTACTCTGGGACCGATTAATATCTGTGTCTTATTCTTTTGGAGATGTTTATCTGTATTTGAGGGTGTTGAAGAATTGGAAGCTGCAGAATTTAGCTTTGGATGGGGTATCAAACATTCAGCTCAAAGCCAAGCAAAAATTATTTCTGGGCACTGCACTGTGTTTGTTTTCTAAGACACACTTTGTAAAGCCACGCTCTAAAAATGCCTCCCTTAGGAGCTGTTTGAGCCTGTTTGCAAGGAAAGACAAGAGAATATTTTCATATATTTAGGGTATGGAAATGGGACTAATTAGAGAAAACACAAGGAATGCAACTAAACTACATGACAGTACTGTTCACCCCAGTGGTTTCAAAAAGACTGTAATTTTAAGTATAAAACTACCAAAACTTAGTTAAAGGAGAAACCTTGAGTCTGCACAAACCTAAGTGACCAGTGTAAATAATGCCAGATTTTGTCTTGTAGCTCAGTGGCAGACACTGCATAAAAGAGGATGGGTATGTCTGCAACCTGTGCTACAAAAACATCCCAAATGGGCAGAAGAGGTGTCCAGGAGGTGACATGTAGTAACAGGGTATGAAAGAACGACACGGTTTCACCATAATCAAGAGAACAGCAGTGGCTCCCAAAAGAGAGTCCTGTTTATTATGGATACACAATTTATAGGCTTTCCAAAGTGAGAGAGGATTGGAACATGAAATTCCACCTCTCAACCAGACTGGTTAAGTGACCAGTCCATCAAATTCCCTTCTCCAAGAAGGAATGCAAACAAAGCTAGTGTTTTTAGTACCATGTGTGAGAAAATCTGACTCGAGGATATAAACTTTTCAGAAGGCTTTCAAAAATAGGGCGACAGTGAAACATCCCCCATCCTCATTCAGCATTGCTGGGTCAAATCCTGAGGCAGATCACATCATCGTGGCCAGGATTTTATCTCCAAGCACAGCTTTCAAACCATAACTGGTTGATTCTTTTCATTACAAGGCATTTTCTCAAGATGTCTTGCTTTATTGAAACCAAACCCACAGCCAAAAAAAGTCTAGAGTCTTAGAAGTTCTTTCATTTGCAAATAGGATGGGGAAGCCTCACTTGTAATTATCAGATTCAGCCAAACCAAAGCATTTCCCATTTTTGCATGTTTACATGCTAATTCTTATAATACTGAGAATTAATAATTTGGTCATTAACAGTAAAACTTGTTTTACTGAGTAATTTTCACAAGACAGTAGTACTGGAACTGCTGGGGAAACTCAAATTTATGGTTTTATTTTTTAAAGCAATGTCATCTGTTTCTCATAGTGTGATAAGGAAAAAAAACCTATGAAAAATAGTGGGAATCAGAAGAAAAATGAAATGAAGGTCATTATCTAAGTGAAGGTCATTATCTAAGTGGTACTGAGATTCCAGTGTGCTGAGTGATATATATATTAAAAAAAAAAAAAAAAAGCAGGGAATATATTGCATTTAAACATATACATGTACTTAACTTTTGTGGAGAAAGGTTGACATAAGAATGATACAAACACCAAAACACTTAGCAACCAATTCTAAGTATAATTTAAAAATAACTAAATAACTTTAAATGCATGCAGATTATATCTATCTGTATTATAGGTGTCACATATGAATATTTATCTGTTTATACTACAGGAAACTTATATCCACAGGTAGCTATTTATGGCCCTACATAGATGTGTATCACAAGTCTCTACATAATTTTGCACCACTTTTTTTACTTTTATTTGAAACTGACACATCAGAGAGAGAATACAGTTGTTCAGATAGGAATCCTTCAATTTTCCAGCAGGCGTATTTCAATCTGACTTGTTCAATGTAAGTGGTTCAATTCCTCATGAGAGGGTCACATACCTCTAATATATTTTAGATTCTACCACAGCCTAAAGATTTGAGGGTATTACTCAGATTCAGAATCACTGGCCAGAAGAAAAGAGTGCAGCAGAGGCAGCAGAGAGCAGGGAAAAAAACCATGCTAAGATGCCTTTTTAAACTAAAAACAGTAGATCTACTTTCAGTGGCTTCTACAGAGAATATATTTTCAAGATTTGACATGAGCTCAGTGAAACCCCAGAAGCTTTTCCTCTCCCCTTTCTTTAAATGTTCCTCAGTGAGAGGAAACTTTCTGCATCTAAACAATGTGTGGAACACTGAATAATCCACACAAGTAAAATCAAGCTAAAATATGGGAACATGATTTATGTTTGAGTAGGTCAGAGAGAAGGACTACAAAAGGACAGGAGGGAAGAAAGAGGCAGGAGGGGAGAAAGATCTACTGGAAAGCTGTTTGCAAGGAATTTGGAATATTTGTAAGTAGATGGGGGTTGTCTTACAATTTTCACATACCTGTTCTCATGCCACAAAGAAAACTGGTAATTATTTCAATGGCAGCAGATGAGTGAGTCTTAATCTAGTGCACAGCAGATCAAACACTATCAGAGTTAAGTGAAGTCACTCCACTGCTGCAGTCCTTTACTACAGCATTTAATTATGAAGCATAAAAACACACCTCACCTGCCACACGCAATGGTGTTGAGCAAAATCTGTGTAAATTCACATGCAACAAAACATTGACACAGGTGGAAGGCAGAGATAAATGGAATTATAACTGGGTCTCAAGTAAACTCATCCCTGAGCTTGAAGTAAGTCCGGCTTACTTCAAGAAACAAGCTGTTTCAAGGCAGGGGCCACAGGTTCTGCAGGTTAATTTCCAAAGTAGTTAGAATACAGCTATAACAGTATTGTTAAGTGTGGTTTAAGTGTAATTTGTTCATATTTCTACAATAAACTTAGTATAAACTCACCAGATATCTTATTCATTACTTTATGTCATTTAATATGAGTTAAGTGGGGCTCATATAGAGGAGTTTCTATCTATTTTTTTATTCCAATGAAATGGAAAGAAATGGAATTGGCCAACTCATGTGTGCGAACACTATTTTTAACTAACAGAAATCACCTTTTCTTGGACAACACTGTGTGTCCAGATGTTCTCCCAGACCCCAGGTGTTATCAGTAACTCCCTGTGGCAATCCTCCTGCTGAAAGCCCACACCAGCTCCGTGGGTATGGCCAGCAGCATGAGCTGCAGGAGACAATGTCACAGTTGGAGCTGGGCAGGCATTGGGCACATATCATGACCTATATTCTCAAAAATGAAGTTATGGTCCCCTCCCCAGGCCTTGTGGTAACTCCATAACTCACTGACAGAACTGTTCCAGCTGAGATCCTCAGAGAGGCCAGGGAACAAACCCTCAGACTGGAGAGGCCAGATATGAAAGCTTTTCTCCTTGGACAAGCTCCACTTCAACATGCTTGCCACAGGAGCAGAAAGGCCTTCACTTTGCAACACAAGTGCTTAGATAAAAGGCAAGGAGATATATTTAAACAAAACAAGGCTGCTCGCTCAGATAATGGAAGTCATGCTGAGACTTTCTGCCCTAGCCCCCCTTTGCCTTCCTATTTCTCCACCTCTGCAGGAGCCAGTGGGAGTTTTATCCTTGTGAGCCCTTCCTGTCCCCACCAAGGCTCCTGCTCCCAGTGATCCTCAGCATCATCCTTTGTGTGCTCATTGTTTACAGCAGGAGAATCCTGCTCTGCCCCTCTCAGTCACATTTCAAAAACAAAATGTAAACACAAATGTCTGCTGTTATTTAGGGCAAGAAGGAACCTTTGCTGCTTGCAGGTGTCTGAATGAAAAAGAAAGAGGAGGGGTATGGAACAAGAAGAACAAAAACATAAACAAAATAATCTGGAATACCTAAAGCTGCCTTTCACACTGTGCTGGTTTGGGCTGATGAGCAGCACAGGCTTGACTGCTCTTGCTCAGGGTGGTAAAAACAGGGAAGTATGTGTCACATCACCTGGGGATGGCTTGTTCCCAAACTTCTACCTGTGCCTTGAGAGCTCCTCGGGACATTCATTCTCTCCTTGTGCCCTTCACAAAGGGCTGCAGAGCTGGCACTACCATGTCTACACTTACTTGAAATTTAAGTGAGGCTTCTACAGTGTATGACCCAAGTTTTAAGAGCAATTAGGTCTTTCAAAGCATTGTTTAGCATGATTTCAAGACAGCAAAATTGCTTTGTGAAAGCCAATCCTCACTGAATAGCCTGACTCGTTAATTTTAATGATTCTGTTTTCTGCTCACAGACAATTTCACATATTAAATGCTGTCTATGCTCAGATAAATAAAAGAATATAAAAATAGAGCAATGCTAAACCAACCGCAAGTGTGGTTTTGACACAGCTCAAGATAGTGGAAGCTAATTGATTCCACAGCCCAGCACAGACCTTCCAAATCCCAGCCAAGGATTTTCTAGAGCAAAGTGAGCAAGCACAAGGCCCTGAACCATTTGTTTGGATAACTCCTGCATCCCTCAGTCCATGCACTAACCCTGACCCACATCCTTACACTAGGGAGAGCAGTGAGCTGAGTAAGCCAAAGTGTTCCAGAGGGAGGCAGGGCTTTAGTGCTGCAGAACTGTTCATGAGTTGCAGCACTGAAGATTTTCTCACACCTGGCACAGAAATAAAGACTTGCTTTACATCTATTGTCTTTGATTCTCTTTGCAGCCACTAATAAGAAAATGGTGTTTGGCCAGAAAAAAATGTGCATGATTGGTCATCTTTAGTAGTGGTGCAGGCTGTTCATGACCACGAAGATCCTGGGACATTGCAAGACCAGTCTCTGGACAGAGAGAAATTGCCCATGTGATTCTGGGAGTTTTTCCAGAAAAAGCAAATTCAAAGCCAGGTAGAGGGAAAACAATATTGAAATTGCATGTTTATCTTTGCAAACATCCACTTATTTTCACTTATTTTGTAAGGGTTTGTTTGTTTGTTTGGGGTTTTTTAAAAATAAAACCTGCCCTTTTTTTGAGAGGCAAACCTGCTCTTGGCTGCTCACGAAGATGATGGATATCTCAACCAAAGTTGCTGAGTATCCAGAGAACAATGCAAATACCTTAAAATGTATATAAGTTTTTGGCAGGTTTGTTGTTCTTAAAGAGTTTTAATGCTTATCTTGTTTTGTCATTTCAGAAATTGAATAAGGATTTCCTCACCAGACACTCATGGCTCAGGATCTGCAGTTTGTGTTGTTACTGTAAAATGAGCTTGGAGCTACTGCTCTCCCAGGACTCTACATCTTTGCTACCAACATTTCACATTGTTTGGCCAGGCAGTAATTCTTCCCTTGTCCTCCTTAAAGTAGTCCTGTCCCATATTTCTTGGCAGCAACTAGTCAGTCATTTCTGGTTTGCTTAGGCCTGTCCTTTCTCCCTAGTCTCAAAAGTAAACATCACAAAAAGCTGATTACATGCTCTGCTGCTGTAGCATTTCTTACTTTCCATGCCAAAGCCCTTGCATTGTAAATTATTTGCTATATTGGAATAACAATGGGCTAGCAGAGCTAAAGAACTAAAATCCGACACTTTTGCCACAGAAAAAATAAATGGCAGTGAGAGACCAGGGAGTGCAGGTAACAGCTTCCACTTTGAAAATGCACAGTGAACTCATTATCTTTGTCCTCTTCATATTTTTAAAAGACTACCAATTGTAGACATGATGCAAAAGTAACTGCAAAAGAATTCAGTGAAACTATTTGTAGACATTGCTTAATGTAGATAAAAATCTCAACATTTCCATCATCACATAAATTTTAATTAGCATAGAGGACCAACTTGTATCATAGAAGATATTTAATATGAACTGGAACACAAGAAGCACCTAGAGTAACAAAAAACTCTATGAACAGTCTGCTGCCACTTCTGTTACACCTTAATATTTGCTTGATTCTGACTTTAATTTAACAGGGAGTCAAAATTTGGTGTACACAGCCTGCTTCCAGTAACTTGAAATGATTAATCACTCCTGTGATACCAAGAAAGGTTTCAGCAATCTCTTCTGGGCTGTTCAGCTTTCCAAACACAACCAATTTTCCCACTTACACATCTCTTACTGAGTTAATTCTCTAGCAAACTTAGCCTCTATGAAAATTAAACCCTTTACATGGGGAAAAGGGAATTGATTTCACATCAGAGAGTTTGACATTGCTGCAGTTAGCTTTTGAGATAAAGTACCTTTTATTAGCAGCATGTAGTCTGAAAGTGCCACGAAGCACCATCTGCACAAGGTGTACAAAAATCTCTCACTTGCTTCCAAAGAGCCCTCACTTTCCTTCCTGCCTTCCCTCTTTCTTCCCTTTTCTTCCCTTTCTTTCTCATTTTTCTCCCTTTCTCTCTTCTCCACTTCTCCCCTTCCCTTCCCATTTCCAATTTCCCATTTCCCTTCCCAATTTTCAAGAATCTTCTGCATCCACATCAAATTCTCCCAGCATTTTCCCCACCTGTCAGCCTAAAGGACACTTCTAGCTATTACATCCCACAAACCACTCAGATTTCTCTCTCCTCCCTCCTCTGCCAATCCCATTTTGCCACCACCACCCAGACCCGCCAGGCGCACGGACATGGCTTCCTGCGCACAATTCACTGCAAACAAATAACTGAATCAACCCGTGCATGAAAACACGAGTGCTTTACCACAGCCAGAGCAGCAGGGCCGGGCTGCCTGCAGCAGGGGCAGTGTGGAATATTGATGCCTGTGTGTTTGAGGAGGGGTTACCTGCGAGTGTTTTGAGACCCAGTGGCGCAGGACGTTGAGGACGCGGTTGGTGGCGGCTCTGCGGATGATGAACTCCTTGTCGCACATGCGCTCCGAGTTGTTGAACCCTGCACAAAAATAAATGCAGGCTGGGGTCAGTGGGGATGGGGAAAATTAAAAATAAAATAAAAAAATAAATTAAAGTGCAACAGGATTGACTTTGGTAGACTGAGGACTTGTAGGATACTTCTGTGCAATAAAAGGAAAAGCAACCCACAGGCGGTGAAATATGAATGTTTAGACCAAAGAAATTCTGCAGCATCAGTGCAGCTACAGCCTTTCCTGGGGTGGTCAGCACTCAGCTTTAGAAACGTGAAGAATAATTGCCTCTGCAATTAAATTTCAAGGCATCCTTTCAGCATGGAAGAAATAAAATATAGTGTATAAAGAAATAAAGTGAATTACCAAAACTAAAAACCAGAAAGGATTTTTTTTTTCCCCAGTATGGAAGAAATTTACAGCAAGGAAAAGGACTGGACCAAAGCTAGGCCTGTAATCAAGCAGATTTGAAAAGTCAGTATGATTTAGAAAAAGGAAACAGGTAAATTTCAGAACTAGTGAAGAACAAGGGGAGGAGAGTAACTTAAACACAGAGGAGAAAAAGGTCAGCACAAGAAATCTTCCTTCACAAGAGCAGCGTTGTACAGGCTCTACTAACCAACATTGTTCAAATAACTTGTTTGGGTTTTTTGCCATTGGGATGACAAGAAAATAGGAAGATATATTGGAAACACATTTATAGGCCCAGCTGCCTGAAAAGTAAGATATTCCAGATGCAACATTTCCCCGCTCACCTTCTATGGACAATTTTCTTCTTTTCATTTTTTGGTCAGCAATATTTACATCTAAAGAGTTAAGAACAAACAACAAACTTCCTCCCTACATTCATATTATTGCTTGTCTTTTCATTCTGCCGTAGCTTTATTATATTTTTGCTAAAATGATCATTATATTATTATTCTAATAATAATGAAATCATTACATTATACCACTGAATGTCTTAAAAATTGGTAACTCTGAAGATATACTTGAGGAACTTGCATTTTCCTAAGTTTCTGTCAGATCTGCTCTTGCACTGTGCTATTCTCCATTCCACTCAGTGAAGAGTCCAGGAACAGCTGGGAACACCCTCCCATATGACCAGTACTTTACTATTTTTTTGGCATAAAAGCTGCTCAAAAGCCCATGTTTTATTATAAATAGCACAGGCAGATTAAACTTCTATTTATTCTGTGGTAAACCCATTGGAGGGTTTTCTAGAGGCTTGTATTAGTTTTGCTCTATTCTTATAACAGACAATCCAGAAAGCCCAAATTGCTCCTCTGTATTTTTGGCAAGATAAACAAGACAGGAAGTGTTTAACTGCAGTCTCACATCTTTTACTGCAGGTTAGACCCCAGCCCCTAAATGTATTTTCTATCTACACCTACATTTCATGGGCATTTTTAAACTATGGCATATTACACTGTAGATGGCATCTAAGATTCAATATCAAAGGAAGTTTAATATTGAAGCATTTTAAGCAGTTTCATTGCCCATAAAGAGAAAAATAAAGAAAATCTCTGAGGCTTTTTCAGCAAAAGGTAACACAGGCAACATTTTGTGTGTTAATTTTCTATGCCTTCCACAGTTAACCTATTGAAGAAGCAATTAGAAACCCACATTATAAACTGTTCAATTAGCCACTTAATTGCAGCAATGAAAGTCACAATGAAAATTATATATTAAAGCAGCAAAGTCTCAAAGGTAACATTTAGGAAAAGAAGTTTAGTAAGCTGGAAGGAAGAGAGAGAGAGAAGCCTACAGAGACAATTTTCAGTGAGCTACAAAAAAAAATAAATAAAAAGAGGGGAAGAAAAAAATTTAAGCCTCCAGAGATCACTTCAGCAAACCTGTACGGTGCTCAGAATTTCATCAATTTTTAAGCAGTAATTAGCTGTTTGCAGAGAATGAGCAACATGTTCACCCAGATCCATGTTATCTGTGCTTAATATTGATGTGTTGAACCAATAAATGGAATCTCCAGTTGTGTGAGAGAAGAAATCAGGTGACCACATTTCCTCGCTCTGGGTCCTCCTGTCAGGGGGTTGTGCAGAGCCACAAGGTCCCCCCTGAGCCTCCTTTTCCCCAGGCTGAGCCCCTTTCCCAGCTCCCTCCACACCTTTTCAAATCTGGATGTGCACAATGACGAGAACAAGTAATTTAATTAGGATTCTGGATGGACCTACCCACATCCAGAGCTGATGGTGAAATAACCTGGAAACACTCTATGGTAAATATCTATTCCTCTCTTGAGGGAAGCAATCTTTCCACATAGAAATACCAGTAGTATTTCTAATTATTAATCATCTAAGTGGGCAGCTGCCTCAGTGAGTGCTACTTTCAAGTAATGTTTTTCACCATTATCTGTTGAAATTAATATGTACTGGTTCCACAAATAGTATCTTCACATAATGGTGATGCAGAACTTTTACCAAAGGCTGTCAAACACAAAGTTAACCTGACAGCACTGCCAGTTTCACTGAATTACTTCTTCCAATATTATTTAATCAATTTGTTCATGTACTTCTCTTCAGATTATGTTATGCAAAAAATCCAGTCTCACCTTCACATGTTTTCTTTTGTGCACTTCAATAAAAACCTGTTATTTTTATAGCTTCCTCTATCACCAAAGATTAAAAATATAGGCGCTGAATAGACATAAATCTCCACATTACACACTTTATTAAAAAGCTAATACTTCTAGAGCTTCCACTATCACTAAAGATTAAAAAAAGTATGTGCTGGATAGAGAGATAAATTACAGTATTGCACCTTTAAAATCCACCTCACCTCAGAGGAACATTTGTATCATGGTAAATTCTGCACCATATACTTTAAAGAAATTAAACATGCACATTTTCTTTTCTATTTCAGTTAGGATGTGAAAAACTCTCACTCCAGTTATAGCATTTCTACACCCAACAGGTGTCCCTGCCCATGGCAGGGGGCTGGAACAAGATGTCTTTGAGGTTCCTTCCAAACCAAACCATTCTAAGATTAGTCTGAGATTAATAAAACAGCACATGATTCCTGACCATAGTAATTAACTTGTCCAAAGCTTCGATGGTATAATAATAATATCAGCTTTTAAGGGTTTATCTACACAAAGAGAAATTGTTCACCAGAACTACTGCAAGCTGTTCAGAGTCATGAAGTTTGTGGTGCCTTTCTTGCAAAAATCTTCATTTCAGAAACTGATTTGCTGTGCCAGTTCCAATGAACTACTCTGCAGTCATGCACTGAAGGTGTGTTAGTACCCACAAATGGGAGAAAATTGCATTCCAGGTTTTGGAGAGATCCCAGCAAGCCCCACAAGGTCACAGAGAGGTGGAAGGAGAACACGCAGGGCCCCAGCAGGCAGATGACAAATAACCAAAACTGATGGATACACCTGAGAGTTGTAGGCCACCTTCAGCCTGGCTTGAATCCTGATAGTTTTGGCTTAGCAAACACCAGTGCTGCTTTCTGACCTGGATCAAGAACAAATACAAACCCCAGGCTTGGGGCACAGCAGTTTCCATCCAGAGATTAAAACTGGAAAAGCCTCTTCAATGTATGCATCACAAAAAAAGCCTTCCCAGTACACCAGAAGGCCCAAAAAAGGGATTTTTTTTTTTTTTTTTTACTCCAACATGCCTAAAAAAGTTTGGATGAGTGTTGCTAGATTGCCATTCTCATTGGTCATACATTCTCAAGCAAGTAAATGGGTTTCACACATTTTCACAGAAATGTGTCAAAAAGAGAGTATTTTAATGTTGGTAAGAAATGTAAACTGCCAGTGATCCTGCCCTCCTGCATCTCTTTATTTTTACTACTGGGCTCTCATACATCAGCCAGCTAAAGAATGGCAGAGCTGGGGAAGGAAACCATATGAACTGTGATGAAAAGAAGGATGAAGATGATGAGATCCCATTCACTGTGTAAAGTACAGCACATTTGCTCAATAATACAGCCCTTACTTTTTTTCAGTTATTATCAAATGATCTTGGACTTCTTTCCCAACCTAAACCATTTCATGGGTTTTTATATGAACAATCTGAGGCTTGAGAGCAGTAGCTGTAACGTTTAGCCCCAATCTTTTGGCTACTTCAGTGTATAAGAGAGGAATATTTAATAATTCACTATGCCAGGCTTTCAGTTTGTTTCACAAAGGGTTACAAACTAATTCAGCATCAGAACTGACTGTTAAAAAACAGGAGCAATCCAGAGTCCAGAGCATTTCAGGCATTTAATTTCACTTTCACTGGTCCTTGGGACATATTAAATCATTCTGTTCTAAGAAATATGCCACTGAAAATCCCTGTTGCAACCACCCACGTCAGAAATAATTCCAAGTATGTATTTGATTCTTCTGCCTAAAGCCTCTGCAACACACACAATCTAACTATCAAATCAAGTCAAGGGATTATGGTCTTAGTAGGGTAAATCCCAGGGATTCACATGGACCAGCTGATGTACTATAGTGTAACACAGATAGAGACCTAGTGACTGCATTTAACTTCTGCAAAATATTTAAGGGAAAAGTTGGTAAACTATTTTTAAATGGCCCTTGGTTCAGAAAGGTTTTTTCAAACCAGAGAAATTTTAAGAACACAGCATTGAGATAAAGCAGTCATGTCAGGATTATGCAGTAAACTTGGACTGAATCCAGAAGTCTAAAAGTACATCAGTACAGCAAAATAATTTTAGTTTAATGGAGGGAGAGAAAGGTAAGTGGCTGAAGAATACCTTCAAGATCAAGATAGTATTTTATCTCCACGCAATAACACTAACATTGCTCTGAGAATTATTATAATCTATGGGATTACATGCTTAAAACATGACCACCACAAACAATGAAAATATTCCTTTAAACTCAAAGAAATATTCAAATTTGAAGATTTGTCCTTCAGAAGTCCTTAAAAACAAAGTTGCTGCTATAGCTATAATTAACACACACTCCTGAGACTTCTGGTTTTTTTAATAGAAATAATCTCTCAGGAGACTACATCAGTCTCACTCTTGAAAAGAAAATCTTTAAAAATTGCTGAACACTGAAGACATCCTTCCCATTACAAGTTACACAAATTGTTATTAAAAATCAATAACTGATCTTAGAGTAAAATAACCAAATATTGCCCCTTTTGGTACAGCAGCAACACAAGAACACCCTGTCCTTTTCTTCCTTCAGCATCAGTAAAGAGAGACAAAAAGGGGTTAATGTCATAACCAAAACCACTTGTATACATCTTCAAAATTACATTTGTTTGCACACAAGAAGTGTTTGTGTGTGCATCCATGGGTCCAATTTTTCTGGTGAAGCCTTAGACAAAACCACCCAAATCTTGTGCCTTTGTTTATAGATGTATCTGTAGGAAGGAGAAGATCCCAAATTCCAAAGGCCATTGCTGCCAATTGTGTCCTCAGATTTCTGAATACCATGGCAAATGTGCAATGTGACGGCAGACTTTTTTTCCCTATGACTTACATAAAAAAACTATAGGGAGCAACTGACAAAGAAGAAAAGCCTTTATGAACAACCCTCAGCAATTATATTGGCAAATCTTTAGTACACCTTAGACTTCTTTTTTTCACTGCAATAATGTCTGAATTGTCTACCATGAACAGTGACAAGAATGGCAACATTGCAACTGACACTTCTTTGAGTTTATACATTTGCCTGTGCTCCTGCTATGTCTCTCATCTTTCTGGAAGGAGATAAGCAATTTTTGTCTATTGATGATTTTCTGCATTCCAAATGATCCCTAGCTCTGATTTTCTTAATGACACTTCATCTACACTTGTAACTTATTCTATCATCAAGACGAAGAGGAGTTTAGTAGATATTTATTGCATAATGTTCACAGTCTTTTCAAGAACTGTTCAAAGGAAGCTTTCAGACACTTAAAATGCTCAGTGTGCCCTACCACAAAGAAAGAAGTTAAAATACAGTCTGTGGCAATGTACAGATAAAAAAGAGAAAATCACATAAAATGGCTTTTGGAATTTTTACCTTTAGTTCAATAGACTTCAAGGAAGTAGTTTGCAAGATTATTCATATCTTTATAATGTCAGTAGGAATAAAGGTTAAATGGGAAGGAGGAGATAATTGCAAGGAGCCAAATGTATCATTTTTCAGACCATCTGTGAAGAGAGACTTGACTGTCATGAAAAACAAAAACTGGCAGGATGCACACCAGTCACCAAAAAATCCCTGAACAAAATGTCCATCTCACAAGCAGCTTCCAGACCATTTAGGACTGGGTCATAATGGAAGCTTAAACAAACATTAATTATGCATGCAACACTTGGGTGCAGAGGGAATAAAATTACAGGAAAAAATGGCATAAAAATCCTCCCCAAACTTCTCTCCTCACACCACTGCAGCTGCTCAGGATTTACTGCAATAGATCAGGAAAAAAATGCTTCACAGCTCTGCAACTCAGGAAATGTCCAGTGAAAATACTTATTTCTTGAGTAGTCAGGTCCTCCAACAAACTAGAATAAGATATTAGTTCAAAATAAAGGAATGCATAAGTTAAAGCAGGAGATCCTAAATTTCTGCTAAACTGAAGAAAAAAACCCCCATCATTTTCTCCTATTTATTAACTCCCTGAGCAGGGATCACTTGAAGCAAAACTTTCATTTTCAAGCCATTGTCTAAGAAAAATGCAAGTAAGATTCAACTGTTTAGCCAATTATCTCAAATTGCAAAGCTACATTTTTTGTTAAAATTTGTGAATGAGCAGTCTGGAACAGGGATCTTATTTGCCCCATGCCAGGGCATGGCCACCAGCCCCCGATGACCCCAGGTCACAGCCATGGCCACTCTGCTTTGGCAACAACCCCTGGGCAGCTCTTGATAACCCTCCTGCCTCAGAAACGGACACTGCTTGGAGCTAAACCAGCCATTTTTTGTCACACAACCTTTTTCAGCAGAGAACACTGTCAGCTGTGGAGTAACTTAGTGAACATTTCCCACAAAGAGTTTTTAAATTGAGATGGGAACTTCAGGGAAGTTCAATGTGCAGGCCTCAGTGCTTCTCAAACCTCTGTGAATCTGGAGAAAAGGGTCTGGGAAACTCATTAAAATGTGTCCCCAAGAGGGAACAAGTGCTCACTTCCCCATTTCCTGGCTACAGCCATTAGTTACACAAAAATGACACAGAAAAAGACTTGGTTGTGCTGTGTAAAGGACTAGGGGAGGTTAACAAATCATACTTCTTTATTTTCTTGGAACTAAACATCTTAAATCCCTGGCAGAAAGGGGGCACTGGGAAAGTCAGAGCACAAGCAGGATTGATAAGCAGGACACAGTTTGATGGCATCCTGTCTCTCTGACAGCAGATGAGGTTCCCCAAGATTCAGTCCTGGGGTTCCACATCAGAACCAATGACCTCAGGAAGAACAGATAAAATTACAAACTTCTGCCAACTGCTTAGATATAGTCTCATCTTAATCTTTAATTGGGATATCACCATCAAAATTGTTTTCTTTCACATCTGGAGTCAGAAGGAGAAAGTTCCACAAAGCTTTCCCAGTATAGGAATGAGATGTTATGGCCCAGAAAATCACTGGAGTGCAGAATTACTACTATGAACAGCAATGTTTATGGCACCACGGTGAAAATCAACTACAAAATGACACACATTTTCTGGTTTTGCTTCAGACATGGATACTTTCATAAAAATTCAGGAAGAAATATACACCTTTCTAAAGGCCAGCATGTAGCCACTGATGCAATTTGAGGCATTTAGCACAGCACAGGAGTAGATTACCCAGCCAGCCACAAAATGTAGAATCCAGCTCGAAATCACTTCAGATATTGTTTGCTTGCCTTTCATGTAACACAGCAAGGAAATCTTTCTCTGCCTGTCATCTCACAGTGGAAAAAAGAAAACAAGTATTTCCCTTACAAGCCTCGCTTAATTCTAATCTTTGCCAAATCCCATACTAACTCAGCTGCAAACAGCAGAACCTCCATCTCAGGAAACATAACAGTGTGATGCCATTTTATTATTCCTGTGTTCAGAATCAGGGAAATTCTCCCTGAACAGGACAGCTGACATCTTGGAAAGCAGAACTATATCCGTGTCTCTGTGTGTAAGACAGTGACAGCTGAGGAACTTCTGCATCTGTTTAAAGCATAATGTGTGTTTCTACTCGGTTTTCCATCTCAGGGCCCAGCAAGATCCTGCTAGGAGTGTCTGCCTGCCTTGTGCTGTGTGGTGGCCCTGCAAGTCACATCAGTGAGCTGAAGGCTGAGTGCACCTGGCAGCAGCAGGAGCTGCCACCGTGTCCCCTCCCGGCAGTGCCCAGCCACAGACCCTACAATGCTCACGGGGCCTGAGCTCCCTGCCATCACTTGGCACCAGCTCTGCCCTTCCATTACTCCAATTAGTGCTTCTGCCAGAACAAACAAAACAGAAATATTGTTGCACTGGGAGCTGGCAGGTTGCTCAAATGACTGCAGAGCAGCCCGACTGGTCACAACCCAAAATAAGCCAAGCGGCTCTCCCTGAAAACTTTTGCAAAACTTTCTCATGGTGATTTTGATGTTTTAAAATAAACAGCCTTAATCAAGCTGTGCCTGATTTGCCAGAATGGAAAGACCCACACAAGACCCACTGTGACTGTCTATGAATTACCACGTCCAGCTAATTTTCATCCCTCTAATACAGTGCAAGTAATCAAGCACGGCTAAAGTGTGTCAGACTGAGAGCTCACAGGACTCATCTGGCTCAACCTCAGTGCTTATACAGCTTTCTAGAGATCTGTCATTCTGGAAACCACAGCTGTAATTTACAAAGGTCCATTTCTACTTGCTATTGCTGTTGCAATTGTTGGGCTATGTTACAGCTGACAAACTCCTACAGCACCTCTGAGGAGAGGAGATGAGAGGAGAACTTTGCATGCTCATTCCAGTGGCTACTGAAGTTGACACTTTCACAAAAGTACTTCAACACTGTTTATCTTCAACCACATTCAGCTGCTCTAAAATTGACATTTGGCAGCTCTGCATCCCAGAAAGAATTGAAAGAGCCTACAATGTTTCACCCGAGGCAGTGATCAAGAGTACAATAATAGCCAGCTCAAAATAAATCAGACGTTTACAATGCAAAAGGATTACACACTTTCCTTTGTAAGTCTCTTCTTTTCACAGGTAATGCAAGTAGCTAATGTATTAAATCAGAGGACCGTAGCCTATAACTACCTTTTTATCAAGTTGTAGATTCAGAAAGGAACTCAATTCCTCCATAGACAGCAACATGAAGGTAGGTCCATCAACCCAGAGCCCACAGGCTGTAATAAAGGCCCCATCCAAAGGGCAGAACAGGCAGTGGGAGCACATGGCAGTAGCATCAGGAGGGACTTCTGAGTGCCCAGGTGTACTGAATTTCTCTGAAGGGCAACACCACTTCCATTTATCACCTGCAGCAAATAAACTGAGCAGGTTTTGCTCTCACTTCAGTGAGAATCTGATGCAGCTGGAAAGGTCTGGTTGCTTCTGCAGGCAGAAAGTGAGAGCTATGCAAAAGCAGAGGATGCCAAAAAATGGTCTGGTCAACAGTCAGGTCAGCTAGCCTAAACTGAGAGGAATTTTGATTAAAATTTCTTCTTTGTGAAAAGAGGAGGAGGTGAGTAACTCAAGCCAAAGGTAATTTAGCACCAGAGATGCGTGCAGTCAGTTAATTGAAAGGGATCATATATAAGCAATTCATTTTTGTGCAGCAGCTTCAAGCTGTCATTTTAATCACTCCTTTATATCACTAAAATTAGAGAGATTAAACCTGTCTGTCCTTCTCGCTAGCCCAGGGCAGATTTTCCTATGTGTAGATCATTATTTGTCAGAGATACTCCCCCAAAGACTCCTTTTTTCCCTGCTTCTTTCTCACCCTCTGCCTCTCACAATGTGCTTTAAAAAACAAATGCTTGTACTAAGGGAGCCAGGCCCTCCTGCCAACCACAGCTCCATCCCACTCCCATCCTCTCCCATAATGTCACCTTGTTCTGGTGAGAAATGGGACCTTCTCTGCAGTGTGGTGGGCAGGCTGGAGGAGGAGGAGGAAGGCAGCTTTGAAGCAAGCTGGAAATACAATGTACCAGCTAAAAATGTGTGACAGAGCTGTTGAAACAAAGCTGCTGTGTTTATTAGGGAACAGCTCATTTGTTTGGGTGGAAGTATTTGCTTCTTGTCTGATATTAATTGTCCGTGTGGGGAGATCTTCACCCTCCAGCTTGAGCTGAAGAAGACATAAGCTTCTCAAAGTTCTTTTAACCTATCTGGTACAAATATTAAAGAAAAAATACCTAAGATAAGTTTAGATCTTGAATTCAAGTTTTTGTCTAAACAATCTCTGTTCAAAATAAAATGACTGATTTAGGAATCAACTACTTTTCTTCAAGTTGTGTTAGACACTCTTAAGAGAGAAGAAATCTGTATGTTTTTGTTACACTTATATAAGTACTTTTTACTTTATTATTAACAAAAATGCCATTATTTTGCTAACTTGGCTTCATCCATACAATGTCCAGAGATTTTAAGTAAAACTCAAATCTCTTCAAGTCACAGAGAGCACCTTCATACCTTGTGAGTGTTAACAAGTATGAAGGCCTCAGAGAGAGCAGTTTAGGTAAATGAACACCAAAAGGTGTTTCTTCTTTAAAAAACAGTGCATGGTATCTTACTAATCCTGGCACTGTGCACTGATTCTGCGCAGAACAGACATAAATAAAATTTTAAGAAGGAAAATAAAAAAAGCAACACCACATTTCAAAGAATTGTACAAAAATAAAACAGGGAAATGCACAAGTTCTAGAAGCCACAGGTGGAAGAAATAATTCTCCATGTAAATTGTTTTTATCTAGTGGCAGGGTTTGTGTGGGTGCTGTGTAGATTACACTGCTGTTGCTTAACTGCTGTAACATCTGTGGGATTTCTGCAGCAAGACTACAAATGATTGGTGAGTATTTTGGCAGGAGGTTCCTCTCCCACGTTTCCAGTCTCACTGCTTGTTTTGACACTGGCTGTGTGACAGACTTGGAGAGAGGAGGAGCTCACTCCTAAGGAGATGGGGCTCCCTCCACCTGCAGCTCCACTCCAGGACTATTCACGGCAAAGCTAAAACAAGGGATTAGCAGAATACCTGGTAGGATAAAACCATTCACATTCAAATTTTTGTAGGGACTTTTCCATATTATAAGGCAGACATGGGTGCAGATCTAAAGAACTTCTGTGGGGATTTTGCCAGTGATTAAAGCAGAAATCAAGAAGCAGTTTCAGAGAGGGTGTATAAACAGAGGGAGAAGAAACTGCTGAAGTGCGTTCCTATGCTAGAATCTGTTAGTACTGTTACACTATTTTTATAAATTGGGAAAAGAATACAGTGTGCAACAGAATTAATGGTGACAGAGCACTTCAGCTGCAGCAAGCCATGAGCCATCCTTCACATCCCTCAGAAGAGAAATGACACGTAAAAGACAGAACCTACTCTATTTATCCCTACTGTGAATATTATCATCCATACAGGCCCCAAGCTGTGCACCTGGGGTGCCCTATTTAACATTCTGTACTTTCACTTCATGTTTCTTTTTATCTTTATCATGCTGTTAAAATAAACAACTGAGATGCAAATTTTCTGGAAGAGAACAAAAAAAAATGTTTTTTAAGATAGGTAGAGATTAATATTTAACCAAGTAGATGAATTAAACAATAGGAAAAGCAGCACAACTTGGCATCATCAAAGCAGCGAACTGTAAAATAAATGAAAATAATAGCAATAAAATCAATAAGTTAAAAAACATCTGCTGAAAGGCATGAGAATTGGAATTATCCTGATTTAGAGAAAGGCTTCATTCACAGTTCAGAACCACCACAGGCAGTGGTCCCCTGGGTGCTTATCTAAAAAGAGGCAAAGCCAATGTACACCACATGAGAGCTGTCCAGGGGTTTGCACACTTACCAGTTTATAAAGTTATCACTGCATGGGGATATGGCAATGCTGAAATGCTATGGCCAGAACTGTCCACAGGGGATAACTGGACGTACTTCATGGCTGGTTCTAAGGGAGTGTGTGAGCACAGGCCCTTGCTGTGAGTCTGCTACCCAGCTTGTCTCAGGGCATCTCAGTCAGAACTGGGAGATGGGAAGTGGAGAAGAGCTAAGGCCTCATATCCCAGGGAAACAAAATCAAACAACCAGCAGTAAACACCCCAGAGATCCTCAAACTAAAATAAATAACTAGATAAAGTAATAAATAAAATTTTAAAAACAAGACCAAAACACAAAATAGCCAGATGGCTTCAGGGAACAGTGGGGACAGAAGACACACAGGTGACTTGCATCTCCAAATATTCCCCCACAAACTCCAGCTGAGTTCAGCTGCTGGTCCTGTTCTACTTTGCCAGACTAGTAACCTCAAAAAACCCCTGCTTGCAGGTAATTTTCCACTCTGGAACCCAGGTGAGTCTGTTCACCCCTTCAGGGTGTCCCTCAGCAGGACCTCACTGAGCTTCTACTGATTGCACAAAGAGTCACAAACTCCTGCTCACTTTGAAACCTGGCCCCATGAAAACCATCTGATGTGTCCTACATCAGAAAATGCAGGAAACCATGGAATTATGGAATTATTAGGGTTGGGAAGGACTTCTTTGAGCACTAAGTCCAATCTTTTACCCTCACCACCATGTTCACCACTGCTGCTACCCCTCCATGGCATCCATCCTCTTACAGAATGTTCTCATCAACCCTCCAGCCCTCTCTTCTCTCAACTTCACATGCACAGAAGCCATTTCGTACCCCACCTCACCCTTGATTGCAAACTCTCCACCCTTTCCAGCTCTCACTCTCTCACCTCAATCAGGACTGTACATACCCTTCAATTTGTGTGCAAATTCTGCATTTGTACTGTGCTACCATAATAGTCTTCCCTGATCCTCTCCACACAATTCCTGATGCTCCCTTTACCTTTCTGGCTCCTGCTTGGCACAAAGATCATTTTGGAAATGACCTGTTCTCATCCTCAGTCCTGAGCCAATCCTTTCAGGTGCAGAGCTCAGGCTGTTTTGCCTTGTGTGCATCACTTGGTATTAATCAACACTGGATTTCTTCCGCCTCTCTACTTGTGTTCCACGTAGGAGTATTGTAAATGGCACACATCACAGTGTCTGCAGCAGGGAAGCCAAGGAGTGACTGAACAGAAACCGAAAAACCCCACTAATCTCATTCACTGCCCAGAACTGATTCACTGACTGGTCATGTCCATCCTACAGAAACCACTGGGAGAAAGAGAGGCATTCTTTAAAAAATCTCACAATCATGGTAACACACACATGGGAAATAAATAGAATTATTTGATTTAGCTGAATTTGTACTTCATGACTCTGCAACTTTAGTGCTATCTCTACCACAAATAATTGCACCAACTTACAAAAGAGGTGATTCCATGGTGTAAGGTCTGGTTTGTAACCTTCAATTGTTATACTCATTACAGGTGGACCCTGGATTACTCTAACTTAGTGTCCTGAGACTCAAACCCACATATTTTCTTGTGAAATCTGCTGCACAGCCTTCTGTTTTTTACATCACTTGGAACAATGACCTTTAATGAAGAGCTAGCTTTAAAAGTAACACGAAAACTTATAAATATTCGGAATGTTGTTTTTCCCTTTCAACATTTCCGAGCTTTGATGTTTCTTCTAATGAACGTGTAATTGAAGACTGTATATTCTTTCATATTTCATTATTATGAATATTGAAAACCAGTGATTTTAACAATAAAAAACAGGTTTTTTTTAATATCATTAGTTTCTAGTGGGAAAACACAGTATTTTTATCCTTACTTTGCTTTCTAAACAATCTGTAAACATACTGGGTTAATTCATAAAGCTAACTGAAATTAATTCATAAAGCAAATTGTGTCAGTGATTTCATGCGGAGTCTGATTCCAAAGGCAGAGAACATTCATCATTCAAATAAAGATTACTAAATAGAAATTTATGACTCGTTTGTCACAGTGTGATCACACAGCACATACAGGACAAGCACGGAGCCAGACCCAACCAACAGGGGTGTAGCAAAGGCAGGTCCAACCTGACATCCTCCTGTGACCAGGTGACTGACTACCTGGCAGGTGATGGAAAGGTGTGGATGTGTCACCCGGACTCACACAGCACCTCCTGGAAAAGCTGCATCCCAGGGCCCAGAGAGGGGCATCTCCCCTGGGATAAGGACTGGCTGGTGGCCGGGCCCAGGGGCGGTGGGGGCGGTGCTGGACCCAGCTGCTGTCTGGTCACCAGCAGTGTCCCCAGGGAGCAGGGCTGGGCCAGTCCTGGTCATACCTTTGGTGATGATCTGGGCAAGGGGATGGAGTGTTCTGTCAGTACCTTCATGGATGACAGCGAGCAGGGTGCGACTGTGGATCTGCTGAAGGGCAGGAGGGCTCTACAGAGGGCTCTGGACAGGCTGGACCATGGGCCAAGGCCATCTGTGTGAGGGACAACAGGGCCAAGTGCTGGGTCCTGCACTTTGCCTTCAACAACCCCCTGCAACCCTGGGCAGAAGGGCTGGAAAGCTGGGAAAGGCCCTGGAGTGCAGGTGACAGCAGCTGGACATAAGCCAGGTGGGCCCAGGTGGCCAAGAAGGGCAATGGCCCCTGGGCTGTATCAGGAACAGTGTCCAGCAGGCCCAGGGCAGGGATTGTCCCTCTGTGCTGGCCACTGCTGAGGCTCCATCTCGAGGGCTCTGTCCAGTTCTGGCCCCTCAGGTGAGGCAGGACCCTGAGGGGCTAGAGAATGTCCAGGGAAGGGAACGGGGCTGGAGAATTCCTAAGGGAGCTGGGAAAAGGCAAAAAGGAGGCTCAGGGGGGACCTTCTGGCTCTGTACAACTCCCTGACAGGAGGGGCAGTGAGGGGGGGTTGGGTTCTGCTCCCAGGGAACAGGGACAGGAGGAGAGGGAACGGCCTCAGGCTGGGCCAGGGGAGGCTCAGGTTGGACATCAGCAGGAATTTCCCCATGGAAAGGGTGCTCAGGCCTTGGCAGGGGCTGCCCAGGGAGGTTTGGAGTCCCCATCCCTGAAGGTGTCCAAGGAAGGGCTGGAGGAGGCACTCAGAGCTCTGGGCTGGGAACAGGGTGGGGGTCAGGCACAGGCTGGACCTGATGACCTAGGAGGGATTTTCCAACCTAAATGATTCTCTTAGAAAGTTCCTAACACTGAACATCACTGTCTGGCAATCTAAAGATCATGGGAAGTTCACAAGGCTATGAGGAGCACTGATCCATGCTCATGCAGAAATTATTTTCTCCTGATGTCTTCTCACCCTTCAATGACCAGAGGTCTAGACATAGTGGATACAAAATCCACTGAGATCCACAGGGATGAATTACTGCCGTACACAGATTTTTCATGGGTGATTTTGACACTGGGGTCTTCAAAGCAGTTTCTTGACATTCCAATAGGAAAGAGGCAAGTGTGAGTTTACAGCTGGACTGTGCTTTGTCGCACATAATCAAAATGAACCGTGAGTTTGAGCATGTCAAGCCAAAGGGAAATTAATTTTGTAGACTTTAAAAAAAATTGGGGTTTATTTGCAACATGAGAGGACTCTGTTAGTGGAAGATATTAATATGTCAAAGGGTACACAGCAAGATAAGCAACACATTCCAAACTTAAATCAAGTATTGCACTAAATACCTTTAGTCAGTAGCTGCTTTCCAAGGAATATACAGTAAGTACACAGTTGCAATAAGTAAAACTGCATACCACCTTTGGACATAGAAAACCTCATTTTAAAAAATAAATTCCTGAGGTCTAAGTGAATAAAAAATATCTGAACAAGAAAGATATTTTCTGGATGCTTACTAGATCACATTATGTCAAATAATAATCTTCCAGTATTATTAGAAATATTAGGAAATCAACTAAGAGGGTTGGAAAAGGCCTTAAAAATACCCAGTTCCAGCCCTGGTGTGGGCAGGGACACCTTGCACTAGACCAGGTTGCTGCAAGTCCCATCTGATGTGAGCATTTGCTGGTGAGAACAGAGGTCTGTCCCTGAGGAATGTTCACCTCTTGCCAACCTGTGTGTCACCCCTCTCTGCACAGCACAGCCCTCACCTGGTGGGCTCCCGTGCCCAGCTGCAGCTGTGGCAATGGCAAAAGCAGAAGCAGGAGACACTGAGCAGTGGCTGTTGTCAGCAGTCTGCACTGTAAAGGGAAAAGATGGGGGAAAATTAACTTCTACAAGCTTTTCAGTAAGCAACAACAAGGCTGAGAATCCTCAGTGCTGTTTGTAACTTTGTGGACGTTGTATTTATTAACATTGTCAGATGATTTTCTGTGAAAGACAATAAGAGTGTCATAATCATATTTATGGTTTATATTTCCCCATTGGTATAGTTAATGTTGCTATAGAAGAAAATATCTAAGACACTGCCAGGGTGAGGAACAAGCATATTAACCAAATAGGATGGGGGAAAAAAAAAGAGAGAGGTAGAAAAAAAAATGGCATAGAAAATAACCCTTAACAAAAAATTATGTCAGAGAACTAAGTATATTCACCATCTTCTGATAACTGGATTCACACATTTTCCCTGGTTGCTGCCCAGGAGGAGCAGAGTTTTCCAGATTTTATCGAACTTTCTCTACAGGGAATGCTGTGAACATTGTCTAACTAGGACTCAGATAATATGACACTGCCCACTGTTTCCAGCTCCCACATCTTGCCTTATTGCCACAAATATGCCCAACCACAGAAAATTACTATTGGTTTAAATCTAAAGTGTCCTGGCAATTTATTACCCAGGTGAGAAGACTCTGCTCTGCTTTTGTTTTAGTCCCAGGTATGAAACACCTGCCCAGAAACCTCACCTGCAGGAGCTGGCAGCATCTTTAGTGTTCATGGACACAGCTCACAGCCCTGCTAATGACTTCAAAAAGCCACGTGAGAGCTATTTGAGGAGCTCCAGCTCTCTTCTTCCTCTTCAACTGAGCAGCTTATTCAAATTTTGGAATGAATAATGTGAGACCATCTGTAAATGTTCAGTGTTACACAAAGAAACAGACACAGTCACTCCCCATTGACAACAATGGGTGTTGTGTGTTTCATGATTGCAGATGGTGCCCAAAATATGTCCCCTCATCAGCTGAAAAAAATATGTCAAAGTCTTGAGAGTTCTCAAGAGAACTGATTCAATATTAGTCTTGAACTTGGACACATCCTGCTTGAGCTATTTCAGAGCACTGAATCATACCGAAGTCTCAACATGCTTCCATGTCTAATTATTGCTACTCAAATTTAACAGGCACACTTCAGGTTCTAATGGCCTTTTTTAACACCTGAGAAACAGGAGAAATACAAGCAAACCAGATGATTGAAACATCATTATTGCTTTCTACTGTCCAGCATAGATCACAGGCAAAGTGATTGAACTCTTTTTGGAGTGACTGTCAGCTCTCACCTCCCGGCTGCCGGTAGCGGAGGTGACGCGGTGTCGATGGGGACCTACACGGGGACAGCTCTGCAGTGTCCACCACTGAGGTGCTCTCAGGAATGGTCCTGTCCACTGACACAGACTCCAGAACTGCTGCTTTAAAAGAGAATAAATGTCAGTACTGATGGTCATGCATAACTTGGGTTACAGCTGTTTCAAACAGCACCACTTCTGGAGCCTGCAATGAGATTCTGCCATTAACTCAGAAATCATTATCTTTTGGATGCGGTTAAAGGAGTGGGAAAGTCTTGCACTAGCGACACAACAGCTCATAAATGAAGAACTTGGTGAAAACCAGCAAGTTGTCAGTTTTAAAGTATGTTGGATAAAAGTGCACTTTCAATCAGGAGAATATGCACTGACATACACACATAATAAGGGTAGTAGAACTCATAGGTTTTCCATGACCTAGAGAAAATAATCCTTGTTGAATAACAAAGTTGAATCAAAATCTGCCCGATAAAATTGCCAAACAGCACTGGAGAGCAGACTAGTCCACAGTGGAGTTCTTTTATCAGAAGAATTTTAAAAAAGGAATGGGAGAAACACTACTTCCAAAATGAGGGAAAACAAGCTGATAAAATACATCCTGCATTTGATGTGAATGACAGCTCTCCCTGCAGCATAAGCATTGTGTATATAAAGCCAAATATAAACAAAAACTTTGGAAAACAAGAACTCTGAAAGCAAACAACTTTGAGAGCAGGCAAAGAAGGTGAAAATCCCAGCCTGTAAATGAACAACAGTCACAGAGAACAACAATCACCACAATGATGTCCTGGGGAACAGAATTTGTGCAGTTGTATTGGATTTAGAGTAAGCCAGAGCTGGTTTTTTGGAACTTTGGCAGTACCAGAGCAACAGGACTACCTGTTTCCATCCCCCTTGTCAGATTTCTTTTTCAATTTACTCATTTTCCTCAATATGCTGCATGCAGCTGGGGAAAAAAAGGACTTTCTACTGCAGGACAGAGCTTTCTCTGTACCTGCAAGTTCCTCCAGACTGAGTGCAAGCTGTTCAGCAGGAGAACCCCAAAGGGGTGGGAGACACTGCACTGACAGCAATTTAGCATTTATATGAGCTTCTGACCATTTCCAAATGTTTCTCGTGCTGGCCAGGTAACACCTCCAGCTTTGACAGACCACAATGAGAAATGTGACTAACTCTCCAATAGTGCACAGTGCTTACACTTGGGCAGAACAACCTGCTCTTTGCCAGGTCACTTTACAATATGTAGAAAAAAGGTTATACCTAAGAAAGCAGCTACCAGTCTGCAATTAATTTTAATGCATGGTCTATATGTTGGGGCATGCTGTGCTATCATCACATTGGTTTGAATGTGGCTACAGTAGTGCACAAGAAGAATTTGCTCAATTTTGCATAGAAAAAAATTCTATTATATATATATATATGTATATATATATGTGTATATATATATATATATGTGTATATATATATATATATGTATATATGTGTGTGTATATATATGTATATATGTATATATATATATATATTGTTATGCAGTTAATGTTAAAACATCCAGCATAGTGGATATATAACAT